>JABFEY010000075.1:0-139570 GCA_013618495.1 Fusarium longipes | reverse complement strand
CCCTCCTCCTGGGCCACCATCTATGCGAGGAATGGGTTCGTTCTCGTCACTCCCACGAAAGCCTCCTCCGCGAGACTTCAGAAATGTTCCACCGCCACCGCCTCCACAAGGCTCGGATGGACATGGGAGGTCGTACGGCAATAACGCGCCCCCGTCTTCTAAGCCAAGAGGGGGTGGACGTGGCGGCCGAGGTGGACGAGGAGGTCGTGGAAGGGGAAGGGGCAGGGGCAAATAGAAAGCTCCTGTTTGGATAGGGAACTAAGGACGAAGCATTGGTTGGCGCAGGGCTAGAGTTGATGGTGCATTGATATACCCTCGGAGTTGAGTGGCTCTGGGAACTGGTTGGCGCATGAGAAGCCGAGCTGTCTGCCCTGAGCGGGACTCATCCAGACTTGGCGAAGGGGATCGTAGACTTTGATACCCACCGCTTATTGCTATATACAATTTACTTGATATGAGCTGTTTGAAACGAAACAGAAGGTGATGATGAGGTTGAAACATTGTAGACGATATCCTGTCTTAGAGATATAGGTGACTTGTCTGTACATTGCTCGAGTGGACGAACAAGTCGCAAGCAAGGTCCAGATCTATTGGCCTGAGCTAGACACACTCTTGCATGAAGACTTGCGTGCAAGGGTCACGCGTGGATTAAGACAAAATATGCAACGGTCGGAGAACTCATCGCTACTGAGCACAGATCTCAGATTTGGATATGACTTTTTAAGTTGGACATATGAATATCCCATCACGCAACAATTACGACGTGGAATCTGCTGAACCATCTTATTGGGGTCTTTAGACAGTTTGAATAATGAGCTTCACTATGTATAGTACGTAGTACACAAGTGACAGGGGGGTCTTGGTGTGACAAAAGCTCGCGACAATGCAGCATCACATCCGAGAGAGAAGCAAAAGGCACTAACAGCCAGTACCTTGCGTTTTAGCGTGAGCACGGATGGATCCATCGCCACGAGATGTTTGAACGCGGCAGAAGCGTCTTGCAGCTAAAGAGTCATAGAGCAAAAGGACTCGATGGAAGTAGACTAGAGCTAGGTTGTTGCTACAAAGGTGGAGAAACAAGAAGCTTAATGGGGATGCATGTTTTAGGGTTGAGGCTTTCATAACCTCTTGATCATGACAGGACCTTTTGAGAACAAGGTTATGCCACCAGGGATATGATGGATCAGAATGGATGGTGACGAATGGCTGGTATTGAAGGACAGCGTTGAGATGTGTTGTGCGTTCATGGGTATCGACAGTACTTGTCTGTGACTCTATGCAGCGTCCAGTCCGCGAGAGGAACGTGGATGCAGACTCACAAGTTTCGATAGTGGACAATTGACAACCTGTAGAGCAATTGTTTACACATGAGAAGCCAGATACAGCGATGCTGGACCCTTGTAGTTCCGTAACAAGAAAACTCAGATAGTCTAGTGCACAGAAAAGAGCGTAGCACTCTTTTCGCCCCGTCCCGTTTACTTCAAGACTTAAGCTGTCGTTGACTAAAATGTCGATTTAGACGTTGATGAATATAATAAGAAACGGCCTATCACAGCGCGACGAATGCCGTTGAAACAACGCGTCTGCCGCGTCGATGGACACTGCCATGATTGGACAGAGACTATATGCATGTTTCCTGGGCGCGGGACCACAAGATGGAGAAGCGCTATCGCTAGACATCCGATGGAAGAGGTACTTGAAGGATACTTTAAAGAGGGACTCGGGAGGCCTGAACCGAAGGATCAACGAAACAAACAGGGAGAGGGCAAGGACAGTCGATACACGTGGTGAGACTAGAAACAGGCCGCAGCTGCATTGAAAGAGTTTGCAGTTGGCCTCGTGAGTGGTTGTAGATCTTGAGGCCATACAAGTATCTACAAAGTACACCGCCATGATCAGCTCGCGGCAGATCTGCACTGACAAGGGTAGGGACAAGACGACAAAAGATAGTCAGCCAATCATGGTACGAGCGCAACGCGTCTTTGGTCTTTCTTCCAACGCGCACAAAAGTCTCCACGATCTAGTCTAGACAGGACCAGGGTCTTCGCGACGTTGAACCTCTGAGTCACCGACAACCAGTCGTTGTTAGTGGAGGGTGACCATCTCGCGATAGCACCTGCAGCCGACCTACCTTAGGGCAGGAGTAAGTACAGGAGGGAAAAACGGGGAAGACGGGAAAGGAGAAGAGCGAATTTTTAATTCTCTTGGTCTGATCTATTACTGATCCGAGAAAGGAACGAGGCGAGGCTGATCTTGGAGACTATGGTCAAGTAGATATATCTCGACCACCCACCCGGACCCGACGCCCTGTGGCCTGACTCTCTTGATATACTACTGTAACTAAACAATTCTATCAGAGGTTATTCCATCTTTGCTTGATTTACCACATCATTCATTGTATTCGACTATTACTTGTCTAAGCTTGGAGTTGCCACTGAGAACCTACCATCTTGACTTACACCAAAGACTCATCACCTACTTGATCGGGTATCACAAAAATACAGCCAAAAAGTACCATCTACATCTCAAAAAACAAGCATCAACTGTTCAGAGGCCAAGGCCCTCCCAGATATGAGATTACAATGGCATCCTCAACAGAACAACTCTTCCTTGCCATCTTAAGAAGCGAACATATCAAAGACTCCCTCTTCCCTCACCTCTCAACCACCGACCTCTGCAATATTCGCCAGTCCTCATCAGCTTGTTGCAATCTTCTCACCAAGCGTCTCTTTACCCGCATCCACGTCTCCTTCTCAGCCTCAACCTTCACCAAGTCAGCGCGAGTTGCTGCTCTCGCTCGTATCGGCCACCATATCGAGCATCTCACCTTCTATTTCCCCCATTCGGATGCTACTTTTCTTCCTCCTCTAGTCCATCCTGTCTCCGGTAACGAGATATGTTTTCTCTACACACCTCATACTAGCATGGGTTCTGTGCTCTCACGACCCAAGTATGCCAACGCTGAACTCGGCGATATCCTTACCCAGCAGTACCCTCCTCTCTTTCATGCTGCCACCAATGTCCCCAGCTTCATCAACGCCATGCGCAACTTGACCAATATGCGTCACCTCACAATCAGGTGTCCTGGACAAGACCCCAGAGAAAGATATCGTCGTGATATCGTCGACTATGCCCTTATTAGCTTGCGTATCTCTCTGGAGCGCGCTCCCCTAGAAAAACTTCACAAACTATCACTCTCTCAATTACATCCCGCTGCCTTCAACTATCTCCGCCATGTCAATGGTTTCGGAACGGTCCCTTCTGCTGGACGCCGCTGGAGACAGATCAACAAGCTCTCCGTCTCAGTAGACGCATGGGACTTTTATGGCACATCCCCTGGCCGCGATCACCTCAAAGTCATTGACGAGTACATCCGCGCCTTTGCCCCTAATCTCGAGAAGTTCGCCTTCACATGGCTTGGACGCAAGGGACCTTGTCCAGTTGCTCTGGCTGCTGATCCCATCTTCACACCACCCCGTGCCTCGAGGAAACTCTTCCACGAGGTCACTTCTCCCATGTCCCCCTTGCCCGAGACACCGGGAAAGGGTGCTATTTACTTCCCCAAGTTGCGATACCTCCAAGTTCGCAACGCTACTATGAATGCGCCCCAGCTCAGCAACTTGATCAACTCTCATCGCCCGACAGTCAAAGAGTTTGACTTTGAGAGTGTAGTTCTCGCTGATAACGGAAGTTGGGACGATGTTCTTGCCCCCATCGACACAGATGATTCGTGGTCTCGAAGCAACAGTATGGCTGCACAGTCAGAGTACAGTTTGGTAACAAGCCCCAGCTCTGAACATCTCCCTAGTCCAAGTGCTGCCGTCACTGCTGCTAGTCGTGAGCTCTTGGACATGGACCTCGGTGGCTTCCCCTTTGGTGACATCGAGAACGAAGTCATTGACGATTACCCAACTGAGGAGATTCTCATCAGCGACGACGTCTTTGCCCCCATGTATGAATCAGATGCCGGCTTTAGCACAAAACTGCGAAAGAAGCGCTCTCGCCGCCGTAGAAGAAAGCATCGCAGCAGCGATAATGATATGCCAGAAACTCCCTCCCCCTCACCCAAATCCTCTCTACGGTCTCTATCGCGTCGCCACAAACACTCTCATGCCAAACTCCAACCTTCAGTGGAACAAGAGATTCTCCGCCCCTGCACTCCCGTTCCTAACATCACTGCACCCATCCTGATTAGTGACCCTCAGCCTGTCCTCCTTCAACCCACAACCTACGACCCAACTGCGAGGAAGAGCACCAGTCGAGATCCCGACGAGGGTATATCCCCCGTTCAACGCAATATAGAACAAGAAGAGGCGCACCGTCTTCTTGCCGAAGACGCCGCTGCAAGAGTGAGCGCGCTGCAAAAAGCAAAAGCAGCCGTCCTATCCAAGCTGAGCCGCGAATTCTGCCACAGCAAGAAGTCTCGTATCGGCGAGGCGAATGCGTGTCGCTTCTTGGCAGGCCGGGACCTTGGTACAGCCTTTGGGCCGAATATGGTCATGGAGGACCGGAGGGGGTTGGAGAGTCGGAGTGTGCTGGTGCCTTTGATGTTCAGCCGCTCGTAAGAACAATGATGATGTATGATGGACGGGAATTGTATGAAAACTAAGAGCTCTTGGGGAGAGACTGTTACGACCTTGTAATGAGATATGATACCACGTCATTCGTTTCTTCATGTATTTACTAGCGATATTCTTTCCAAGAAATACGAATGCCACATTATGACCAACTACAAAGCCAACAATTCTTTGTTATCGTGTACTCTCCTTCTTTATCGTTTCCATGGCTTTGACGTAATCCGAAACTTCTTTCATTCCCGTGAGTGTCAAGTCTCGCCTTCGTCCCTCAATGATAACGGTAGGAACCGAGTCGATATCCATCCCGATACTTCTGATGTCTTCTTTTGTTTTTCTTTCACCCTTTGTTTTATCCATAACCAAGTCTCGTGCATCCTTCTCGTCTACACCGGCCTCAATACATGCCTCGATTAACATGTCGTCATCACCAGGATGTCTCCCCTCAGCAAAATACATTCTGAACAGTGCTTCCACAAGTTTGTTGGTGACTTCAGCGCCATGGGACTCCTGTATTTGCTGAATGACTCGGTGAGCTGGGAACGAATTACCAGTTGGCCCTGCAAAGGCGATTGGGATGTTCAACGGCTTGGCAAGTGAGATCATGTACTCCTCAAAGAGCTTCTGTGCTTCTTCATTGTCATTATGCTTCTCATGAAAAGCATACGCGGCACGGTCTGGGATGGTTTCAGGACGGTTGGGACTGGGCTGGTAGGATGAGAATTGGAGATCAAATGAGATCGAGGACGACGAGGAAGAGGATCGGAACTGGCTGAGGGCCTCGTCAAGTCTGAGAATCCATGTTAAACTCTGGTGAGTGAGTTAGAATCGGTCAAGTGTTATGTATACCTCTTCTTTCCTATATATGTCCTAGGATGAGATCAGTTGGAAGACACTCTCTGCACTGTATCAAGAGCTCATACCAAGGACAGATGGTGTCCATCACCAATGTAATTTGTGATTCGTACATGTTGACTTGCTCACGGAAAGGAAGAAAGGCTCTTCTGTTCGAAACACCAAGGATTGGCAATACTATACATAAATGCGGGGAAGTGAAGGCTCCGCACCGGGCCTCCGGAGCGGCAACAAAGCGGCGATTGCGACCATTACTTTCAAGGAGACACGAGAACCACATTGAGTAGATACATTTTTCACACCAGATACTAAAGAGCCTCGAAACGGGGGGTATCTCGAAACGTGAATTATATCTCGCTGTACTTAATCAAACGTCATCTTCGTACCCGTGTGCTTCACCACTGCACCCGTCAATCTCGCAACAGAAATATCCTCAGCCTCCTTGAGAGGCTTTGCTGTGCCCTCACCAGCAGCCTTGTTCTCGCGCGCTCCATTATCCGCCCTGTCGTTTCTGCGTGGTGGAGGTCGTCCACGTGGGTTGCTGTCGTTATCAGGAACCGCCTTTCTGTCCTTGCCGAATCGCTTCTTGTATCGCGCTTGATCGTCCTCGGCCAACTCGATCTTAAGTTCGCGGCCCATCAGTCTGTTGACCCACCATTTGCGCGTCTTGAACTGCCTCTGTTGGGACTTGTCCTTCTCTTCATCATCCTTGAAATCCTCTTCTGTCTCGACCTCCTCCTTGATCTTCACAAAGCCCTTGACGGCCCAAGCCGCGGCCTCGGGCTCCTTGAATTTGACCCAGCCGAATCCCTTGCACTTGCCCGTGTCCTCAAACGTAGCAACCTTGACCCACTCAATCTCGCCACACTTTTCAAAGTTTCTTTGCAAGTCCTCGTCAGTCGTCTTGAAGCCCATGTTGCCCACAAAGATCTTGCGACTAGCATTGGCATCCTGCTTCTGCTCTGTGCTGGTCTTGCCATCGGCCGCGTTCTCAGCAGGCTCAGGCTCCTTCTTGGGTCGACCCTCAAAGGATGTCGCATCTTTGATAAGGAGTTTTCGGCCACCGAGGTCGTTTTCAGTGAGCGAGATGGCAGAGACCTTTGGCGCAACGTCTGAGAAATCGACGTAGGCAAATCCCTTGTTGGTGGGCTTGGCGCTCTTGTCTCGGCCAGGCTCCTTGTTGGTCGGTATCTTGATGCGAGTGATCATCTCGTCGGCGATGACACCTCCTGAGTTGTCCACAAGCCACTTGCGCATCTCGACAGCCGTGACGTAGAAAGGTAGGTTACCAATCCAGACGCTGTGCTCCGATCGGGCCTTCTTGTCCTTGCTATCTTCACCCTTCTTCTCCGCGTCGCCATCTTGTTTCGCAGGCAATGCCTTGCCCTTCTTGAGCGCACGCTTTGCGCGCTTTGACGGGGGCTCGGGGGCGTCTACGTTGACTTCGATTTCCTCGAGTTCGATCTTGCGCTTGGACGAGGATGCGGGTTCAGACTCTGCCATGTCGACATCTGCTACTTCTGTGGTTTCGGTCTTTTCGATCTCGACGATCTCCTCAGGCTTCTCGGGCTTCTCAGACTTCTCAGCCTTTGATTCCGATCGAGAAGACTTGGACTTCTTCTCCTTCTTCTCTTTTGTCGCCATTTTGTGTTGGTTGTTGGATCGCGATTTGACGGACGATCTAAACTCAGATCAGTCCAAAGTTGCCAGAAATTTTCTGCCAGTTTGGTTACGATAAGCGATAAGAGACTCGGAGAAGTGGGTCAGCGGTCCTCCGAAGCTGGACCCTGCAGATGCTTCCGATAGTGGGGCTTCTCGTCGCCGTTTTGATGAGCGGTCGGCCGTGTTGAGGAGCCCAGCCTCCCGGAATCTCGGAGAAGTTCAGAGATCATGAACACGGTCAAGATATGAGTCATTAAGTGAAGTCTGCGTTGTCACTCTACCAAGGAAGTTACGTGTCATATTGTCTTCTTTAGATATTGGTACCAACTAATGGCTTTATGCTAGTAGAAGTTTCTTCGGCGCCAACATTACACAACAGACAACCTAAGGAGAGTTCAACAAACATGGAGCCGGAAGTTAATTTATACTCCCATGCGTTCATTGAAAGTCTAATAAGTACTTGAATAGGATCGGGGCATTATGGTGTCCGTGCAGTATCGGAGAGTAATTTGCCTTGATCTCAAGTTTTCGCATCAAATGGCAATAACAACAGTGTATTCGTAACTATGTGTGAATTAACGACAAGAAGGAAGACTGAATTTTTCTCGAATTGCAGTACCTTGTAAATATTGACACAATTAACGTTGATCATATCTTTCACCGCTTAGCTCATTTAAATCTCAATAAACAGGGGTTCCGTTGTCTCAGCTGTGACCTAGACATCCAATGAATGCGACATTAAAACGACAAAGCATTGACGTCCGTGTATTTTCTGGTTGCTGAATGAAGCTTACCATGGAACAGCCCTGCAACCGGCATCTAATTGAGCATGGTCTACCTAGATAGTTTCCATTATGCTATTGTATTGACCGCACTGGTAGCTGGGACCAACTCTCAGTCTTCCCCAGACAACTCTGAACATCTCACAGAATTCACTGCTCGTTTTCATTATTCCAAAGACAGCAGGAATTTCGCCGGCACTCTATGCCGAGGGCGTCACCGGCCGAGTAGCCGCACCGGACTACAAATTGGGTAATGGACCCGATCCGGCCCCGTTATGACGGCCCGGGCTTAGTTAATCTTAACAATTCCGGGACCTAATTCAAGGCAATGTCACCGTGACTGGAGCCGTTAATTTGACCGACCTTCTGCCACGTGTGCAGTTGGAATCGTCAAAGCTAGACTCTTTGTTGATATTGGATGGAATCTGCGTTGAGAACAAGAGTCATGACAAGCAGCTGAAGACCAAGCCATGCCACATATGGTGGAGTCCGGTTCAGTTGAAACCACCATTCTGCTTGGAACCAGCAGCCGCCAATGACAGCCCGTACAGGTGCTAATAATTAACGCTGTTTGGGCACCTGGAGGGTGAATCCGCCCCTCAACGGGCCCTGTTCACGTGTGGCTTCAATACTGGCCCCGGGCGGTATGCGGGCCTCAAGTGTGGCCCAAGCCGGTGGACTATGGCGAATAAGCTGCGTGACCCACCGTACTGGCCTTGGCCTAGCAGGCAAAATTCACTAGCCCCAGACAACCAAAAACTGGAACCTTGGAAAGTCTCCCTCATTCAAAGCCCAGTCCAACCCCAAACAAAGTCCATTCCGTCCCGTCCACTTCTTCACCTTCCTCCACCTTTTCAAAGCCCTTTTACTTACCCTTTCCACGCATCATTCAATCAGTCTCCCTTCTACCGCGCTTGAACAACTTTCCTTGACACATCGAAAGTTATCGTGCGACAAGTCTGTCATCCCGAGTCTGTCCTTTTCAGTCCTACATATTACCAATATAGCGACCGATCTTATTGCCGCTCGCCATCTGTAGCTGGCGCTGGAAATCTGGGCTTGGCCAGACTCGATATTCGACAAAGCCACCGCTGTTGTCTGTGACTGCCGAACAAATAGCGATTCTCCGTCGACAACCCCCCTTTCAATCGATTTTGAACAGGCCAAATTATCGTCTTTGAGTGATTTGTTTCATTCATCGACTATAAACAAACACTGTTGCCCACTGTTGCCAACCGTTAGACCTTGAATCAATATGAACGTTTTGCTATCGCCACAACCTCCTGTCTTCCCCCATCAACACGAAAACCCTCGTCTTTCCCCTCAACGGTCTCGTAAGTCATTACTATCCTCCTCCTCCTCTCATATTTCAATGCGCTCTTTACCCTTTTCACCCCTTGTCGTGCTTGCCACTAACCGAGTCAGTTTCTCCATTCCACAACATGAACCCACGTAAGCGAAAAGCCGACGAGGATGGCGACGAGACCATGTCGCCTCGGAGCTCGCCCACCATCTCTGCTCGAGCTCTTGCTCGACCCTCGAAGAAAGTGCGTGGAAATGAAGTCATCGGACGACCTCTCGCGCTCCCCCGACTTCTCGAGACACTCGACACTACCCAACTAAGAACTGTTCTCGAACGCATTTGCGAATCACACCCTGACATTGGTCACGAGGTTGTTACTCAAGCCCCTCGCCCCTCAGTCGCCTCTGCACTCGAAGTTTTGCAAGGATACGAGCAGAAAATGAAGGACGCCATTCCTTATGGCGAGTCCAGCCCCGAATACACTTATTACCGAGTCAAGGAACCGCTTGTTGCTCTTATTGACGCACTATCTGACTTCACTCCTCAATTCCTTCCACCCAACGAGACCCAGCCTACCAAGTCTCTCGAATTCTTGAACGAGGCTACCGATTTCATCCACAGACTGCCAAACTGGGAACCTCAAGCATATCGACATCACAAGGAGACCGCCTACGAGGAGATATCTAAGGCTTGGGCGCTCGTTATTAACGAGGCAGGCAAGAAAGCTGGGGGCCTCAACCTACACTCGGGAGGATGGGATCAGATTCTATCTCGACACAACGAACAATCTGGTGGCCGTCTCTCTACTGCCATTCACGCCATGTCGATGAGCGTTGGATGGATGGGTTCCAACGCAAACAGCGGACCTGGCGGTCCCTCGGATTCCAACTCAATATTGAACCAATTGATGTCAGGTACCTACGGAGCTCCCGTTAGAGTTGGACCCTGGTAGGGCAACGATATTCAATGAGGCCTTTTTGAGATTATGATTGCATACTGCGGCGCACCGGACGAGTCAACTTCGCACATATAACGACCGTATCATCACGACGACTTTCATTTGGTAGCATTGGTGGCATAGACTTGAGGCACCCCTTTTTTTTTTTTTTTTTTGCAGGGTGGTTGGCGTTCTGCGTATGTTATCCGATATCCCTTTCCTTCATTTACACACTAGTAGGGATCATCATTATATTGGTTGGTAGCCTTGACTGGTAACCTCAACCCGGCGGGTATACCTCGTTTTTCTGTAACTAGATATCTGATATATTTTATTTGTCATCTCAATTTTTGCTCTCATGACGTCGGGGTTGATGTGACGGAAGTTTTGTCGACGGTGACGGTTGTAGTAATAAGGAGAACTTTCCGATATTACTGCATGTGACTGATTGTTCGTCATCAGATTGCGACCTCATTTCGTACTTCCACTAGGATTGTTACCACCTATCTATGCAGTCATGATTCTATTGTTGTAATTAAGTAATCGGCATTAGGGCACTCTTTGGTGAGTTGTCCCAGACTCGCTGAGCAGGGCGACAGAATTAATCATAGATCTCCTTGCGTAACAGTAATGCTTTCTCGTAAAGCAGCACGGTATAGGACATCAAGGTGCAACTGAACCACCCTTGTAAATGCAATGCAGGATTTTCAAAAAGGATCTAATCTTTTGGTATGTTGCGAGTTGAGTATTTCGGCAAACGTCGTGTATGGCATGATAGTACTGTTTCCAAATCGCAAATCATTTTTTATAACAGCCCAACGTCGGAACTTTTGCTGTTGTATCACAATCAGTCATAGTGCAGGTATCGGAGTATGGTACACTTCGTTAAGAAGTTAAACCAAAAAACATCACATCTACACAGTATCGTAATCAGACGTGGACCCTACTTATCATTTTTTAAAGTACAATCTAAGACACGATAATAAATTACTTGACTGTTAGGTTTGAGAACTGCCTCGATACCCTGTGGTCTTGCAATCTGACTACAGAAAAGATATATGTTCTCTTGTCTCATACCTTTACGCAAGAGGGAACTAGTCATATGAAGTTTGTGAAAGCCTAAAGGTTAGCACTACCGCTGTTCTACATAGTGGTCGAAGGCTTCGAATCGAAGACTCGATTTTCATACCCATCCAAGATTTGGAGTCACAAGGTGATGATCGCGTGACGATTACCTATAGGTTATACCGGAGGTTGTCTCTCTGTCTCTATCCTAAGACCAGGCCGTTTGAATTAGCGTCAAGGCAGCCGAGAATATAGTGGGGTAATCGCGGGACGATCTGAAATCTTAGGTGGAGCTTCTTGTCCCTGAGGTAGAGTTTACGCTAGATATACTACCAAGACGGAGTCACGTGTTCTCCCGTCATCTCGAATGGGAGGCGCGACTGCCTAGACCGTTAACGCGCTGTTGCCCATTATCAACACCCAGTTTGCCCTTATCGACAAAGTTTCCTTTTCGTTGCCATACTCTTCTCTGTCGCTCGCCCCATCGTGTTGCTTCAAGAAACTCTCTATTCTTGCTTAATTTTTCATGTTTGCTTAACCCTACTTCGAGTGTTGAATCATTCATCATGCCTGCGTAGGTTTCATATTGTGTCGCGTTATTTGGCTTGTTACTAACTGGCCTTTTAGTCCAGGCGATCAACATATGTCTGTGACGAATCCCTTCGAGGAACAACGTCCGAGAGTCGCCGAATGGGCTGCCAAGGACATTGCTACGATCTCGGCGAAGCTCGACAAACAACTTGGTCCCGAATATATCTCCGCACGTGCAGGACCCGGTGGCACCAAAGTCCACTATCTGACTGCTGAGAAATGCATCACCCTAGCGAACGAAGTTTTTGGCTTCAATGGATGGTCGTCTTCCATCCAGAACATTCAAGTTGACTTTGCCGACGAAAACCCCCAGACACAGCGCGTCAGCATTGGCTTATCGGTTATTGTCCGAATCACATTACGGGACGGAACGTACCATGAGGATATTGGCTACGGTTCCATCGAGAACGCAAAAGGCAAGGCAATGGCTTTTGAGAAAGCCAAGAAAGAGGGGACTACTGATGGATTGAAACGTGCGCTGAGGAGCTTTGGCAACGTCTTGGGTAACTGCATCTACGACAAAGATTATGTGAAGCAAGTGACCAAAATGAAGGCCGAGCCTGTCAAGAAGTTTGACCAAGATAACCTACATCGACATGCCGACTACATCAAACGTGATGTTGCGAGAGCAGGACCCGCGGCCCCAGCACCCCCCGCTGCTCCCGTGGTCAAGACCGAGCCTGTACCGCCACTCCCCGTTGCAGAGTCATTTGACGACTATCTTGGAGGTATTTTGTCCTCTGACGGATTTGAGGAAATCGAGGCTGAATATCTGTAGAGCTCGACGAAGCCGACTTCTGTGTCCCAGAAGATGGTCATCCAGACGAAATCATGCTTTCAACATCAATTCTGGGCCAATCTGCCAACGAGAAGCCCACCGCCAACCCCCAAGCCCAACAAATTCAGCAACAACCCAATAGATCCAATTCTGCTGGCCCCCCGAATCGAGCACCACAAACCCCGATGCAGGGACAACAGCGGTCTAATCCTTCTAATGGCCCAAACGCTCTTTCAAACCGCCCACAAGGCGGGCCTTCGGGACGTACAACCCCAAATCAGATTGGAAATCCTCGCCCGCCACCTGAAAACATACCCGAGACTGTAGGGTTTTTCTCCGCGAAGGCTGTTAGTCAGTTGCCTGAGTCCACTTTAGAAGGTTCGAGCAATGCTCGACTTGCTCTGCCACAGGGGCAGCAAGCCTTTAACCCAAAGGCAGAGAGTCCATCGATTCGAAAAACACCTGGCATCGATCACAACTCATCCAAACCCGTTGCAAGGAATGGTCAGCATGTTGCTCCGACCAGCAGTCAAGCAAATACTGCACCTGCCCCGCGGTCCAATTCGAGTAACTTTACCCCCGTACGGCCGTCCATGCCCAGCTCACAGAGTGCCCGGGGAAACGTAGTGAATCCATCACTTGACCAAACTCGTCGAATTGGTGCGCCGTCTGGTCCAGGTAGTCCCCTGGCGAACAGAGGCAGTTACCGACCACCGGCGATGAAACGACCACCTCCTGCCGACGGACGAACTGCCTTGGCTGATCTTCCTGCTAACGGGAACGGAGGGGCAACATCGACTGTAGCGACCGGATTGGATGCGAAACGGCAGAAGATGGCATAAATTTCTTGAAATTCTATTGGGTTAAGAGGAAATGGACGGCATGTTTACCAGGCGTACCGGTCTCTGTGAATTTGTGGATTGCAAGGAGCTTAGGTCTGGGGTATTTCTAACGGGTTGAAACAAGGAATGGTGATGATGATTGGACTCAAGAATTATCTGGGAGAAAGCGGTATTTTCTCTAGAATTCACGACATGCAAACTACGTTCTTACCAATCGAGTGCTATGACAAAGAATGGCAGTCGTCGCTCTAATTGACTAGATGACTTCACTATGTGAGGATTGTGTTTCTCAAAGATCGATTCGCTCTATTTTCCCTGCCTTCTATTCGTACATGGCAAATTTTAGCCTAGTCATTATACATGTTCTTCCTGAGTGGGAGGAGTTTTCTTTTGAATGTAGATAGCGCAGACGATATCTCTAACTTTTGACTTTAGGACAGCTTCGCAAGTCCTGAACGGGCCTGCTTGACTGCATCAGGGAATCCAAGCTTGCCCGCCATTTCAATGCACTGCTTGTACTTCTTGCGAGCCAGGTCATTGTTGCCGAGCATGGCAGCGACATCACCCCAGTTACACAGAGCAACAGCACACGCCTCGTCACACTCGGCTGTACGTTCGTCGCCGGTAACGTCCTTGGCATGCTGGTAGGCGTTCTTGGCCCAGTTCTGCGCAGCCTCCAGACATTCTTTTCGGGTGGCAGGCATTGCAGGGTCGTGCAACTCCTTGATCACATCAGAAGGTTCGCTGTTGGCTGGGACAAAGATAGGATGCTGGGCAAAGCTGGCGGCGAGGTTGTTCATGATAATAGGACGATGGCAGGGCGTTTCGCAAAGGCGAAGAGCTTGGAAAAACAGAGGGATTGCAAGGTGAAATTGGTTCTTGCGTTCATAATCGCGACCCAAAGACTCCATAGCGCCGCCCATTTGTCCGGGGCTCAGCCAGTCACCCTCGCCAGGCTTAACACCTTCGGCTTTGCGGCGGCGAGCCTCTTTCAATGCGGTTTCAACAGCCCAGATGAGGTGTTTTTGAGAGTTATCAGGGTCGAGAACGTGTTCATCAGCATACAGTTCTCCGAGCTTGATAGCAATTCCAACTGTCTTTGCGAGAATGCGCTGTCTCTTGTGCCATAGGCTCTCAGGTGCCTCATCTTCGTTTGCGCTTGCTTGTTCTGGGGCAGACGCAACACTGGTGGCGACTTGATCTGAAGAGGCATTGGGTGTTTTCAATGTAGGCTTAACAAGTCTACCATCGTCGCTCACTTTACCCTCTTTAACCGATTGCTCCATGACACTGATCCACCTGTTACAATCTGCGAGGATACCCTCCAAAACCTGCAGGCAACCGTTGTAGTTTGTGATCTTCTCAAGCCAGTAGGAGGTCTGAATTCGAATACCCAAAACCTCGTCGGAGTAGGGGTCCAGACCATGCTCGGCGCATTGATCCATCGCACGCTTATAATACTTCAGAGCTAGTTCGGCATCAGGGTTGATGTTGGTGTAGTAAAGGGCACGTCGTAAAGAGTTTGCGATAGGCTTGGGGTATCTTGTGAATTGGTAGTGGTAGAAATAGTTGAAGTAGAGGTAAACGGTATATGCGCCTATGATAGATACGACACCTAGACTTTTTATTGTCAGCTGGGCAAGTAGTAAGAATATCGTGGCACTTACACAAAGATTCCCAGTGTGGTGGCACCTGGGTTTTGCCTATAAGCTGTCTTGATACCAGTTGGGCTCATGGCCACTGCAAGACTGCGAAGACCAGCGGCGAGAGCGCGGCCGGCGAACTGACGAAAGGTAATCTGCGGTTGCGTCGAGGGTTGATTCTTTTTTGGAAGCTGGTCCCTCTTGGCCTGCAAGTCTTTGTCATGGTGCCTATTGGATGAATTGGTTGTTTGGAATCGATGCTGGTCTAGTCGGTGATGAATAACGGTTCGGAAGTTGAGGGTGGCGGTTCGTGACTGGAGCTGAATAGAGAGGAGGCTGGCATTTGTATTCTGCCAGCATCTCCCACGGAGAGGCCTCAGCGAAGCAACCGCTGAGACCGACATGGTAAGCCAATCAATGCAGGAATTGACAAACAATGTTGGTTGTCAGTGGTGGTGGTGATGACGAACATAGAAATTGAAAAGCTGCAAGTCAAAATGGATGCTTGTCGGGCTGTTAGTTCCATCATAATTGCGCACAGACCAGCTCCGTTCCATTCTGACGAATACTGGCCCGTGCGTTTCCAATCAGTGGGAATCTTCAGTGAGCTTCGGGACATTGAAGCCTGCTGAAAGCTCCATGACTTTGGCCGAGGATAGCGGGTAGGTCCAGGGTCTCTGGGTTTGGTGGGGGAGGGGAGATTTGGGCTCCGTGGCATATGATGGAGGGGACGAAAGCATTTAAAGATTGTACCTATCCCACCACCCCAAGCTAACATAATACAATTCTCGCTAATCTCCCATCAACCTCTACAACTCTACAACACAAATACCCTCACGATAATGGCTGGAAAGTTTGAGCCCAAGGTTGCCGTCAACCTCGATCCTCCAAAGGACGACATCATCTCCAAAGAGGAACTGGCCAAGGCCAATGGTACGTCCTCACCTCTCAAAGGCGCCTAGTAATGCACCAATATGCTGTCTCAGCGCATCTCATTAGGATATTGTTTCGAATATCTGGGCCTAGAGCAGCTGTGGGAAGAACATTGCTAATTGACCAACAGGCTCTACTGAAGGAGGCAAGTGCTACGTGGCTATCAAGGTATGTCAAACCACATCTACGAGTCAATATGCAACTCACTGTGCAACTCATCCCATCCAACGAGCACGACTGATTGTATTTCAATACAGGGCAAGGTTTACGATGTTACCGGAAACAAGGCCTATCTCCCTGGAGCTTCTTACAATGGTAATGTTTCGTTCTACTAGCGATGTTAGCATACAGATTATCTGACCGTTGCCTCTAGTCTTTGCCGGCAAGGACGCCTCGAGAGCTCTAGCCAAGTCCTCGACAAAACCAGAGGATGCGCTTCCAGAATGGCAGGACTTGGATGATAAGGAGAAGGGCGTTCTCAATGACTGGATCACCTTCTTCTCCAAGCGGTACAATGTCGTCGGTGTTGTGGAGGGCGCCACAAACATGGAGTGACTAGCCAAGTCGCCCTCGAGTGCTCATGTCAAGTTATGAATCCATCGTTTTCAGTCTCACACCTTCTGTGCTCGTGAAAGGTTTTGTGGTATTCTAGCTTGTTATTCTCCGCTGTTGTGAATTTGTGGAAACGGTAGTCATTATGCGACGTCCCACCGAATGATGGACTTGTCCTTTCGTTACAAGATCTTTACAATGCATGGAGTCGTAGAGATTCGTTCTCGAACAAGGTACTTGACGTTCCAGGACTGCCCCAAAAAGGTACGAAATTTCACTACTGTTGGCAAGCCGATCGCTACACACTCGTACACCGTTACAGAAACGGAACACGTCTTCCCAGCTTAATCCTCCATCATTTAGTGGGAAGATTGCACGAAACGGGCTGCAACACAGCCATCCCATACAACATCCTTGCGTTCCGATACTTTGTCTGTGGCGCCGCCTGTGTTCACCTTGTATCATTCTCGTAACAGCAAGGTGGCAGGGATTTGTATCTAGGATTGACAGTTTTGTTCCACAAAGACGTTGCGTTTTGTTAAGAGGAACCCGAACGAGCAGTTATGTGCACCATTGCGTGTAACCGATGAGATCCCTGATGACAGAATGGGGGTTCATGCATGCATGAAGCTACCTTGCTCTTCTCTATACTTCAACTGGATTCGCACTTGTGTTACCTCGATAAACAGCTTGAGTTCTGAATTTTTAGCTACCTATATATATATATTTATTTATGTATATAATGGGAGATAAATCAGGAAACAGACAAGTACATTCTTGAACCCCAGATCGGAGAAAGGTGGAAAATAGTTGAAACTGTGCATTGAAGCTGACAGTCGACCCTGATCAATTGTTACTGCCATCCAGAAGGGCATTGATCTAAATTCGCCATGTCTTCTATTGCATGGATTGGGGATCCGGGCAGTTGTGTTGCATTTGCATTTCCCTCGCTCTCCAAGCAATTGCGCAGTTCTCACAGGGAACGCACTGCCGCCAGGATTTGCGAAGCACTTTGACGCCAAAACATTGATGGTTGGGGTCGTTGCGGGCAAAGTGACAGTACGATTTGAGGCGGAGAGTTGAATGGTTGCAAGCAAAGAGAAACTCTTCCCAGTCGCACATTTTGAGTTGCCGAAGGAGATGTTTTGGTTCGATAGTTGCTAACGGGGTTGTATTAGCTATAGTTCTCTAGGTAACAGGAAGTAGCCACTTACATATATAACAAAGATCTTAACGGATGTAGCAACAAATGTTCGGTTTGTGGACTTTGTATCCTGACTAGAACCGAGCGTGAAGTTGAAAGAAGAGTGGTTGACGATGTAGTCTAAACCAGCAGCAGAAATGGCGTCTATTATAGCAGGAAGTACACCCCGGCATTATGCCTTCTCTATTGATGCATCCTTTATTTTCTTTTTCCTGATCCCTTGATTGTGTGGCTGTCTGGAGATGAGGATCGGAACAAGGATGAGTCTTCTAAAATCCAATTGTCACTCGTTCATGCAAGCAATCGGTTTGATCTGCATAGACCATTTGATGAATCACTTCTTGATCGAAAGGAAACTGAGTGCCATGCATAGAGATCCAGCTTCCCATGTCTGAAAGGAGATAGCTGCATATACATCAAAGCAGATAGCCGGAGGATGCGTGGGGTCAAGAAGGAGCCTTGAGTCTTTGGTGATACAGTGCAGCTCACGGTAGCTGGCGGATAGATTTTTCTTCTCGGTGAGGCAAAGAGCCTATTCGGGCGATAGTTGGGATGCTGTACGAACATTAAAGTACGAGAGTCCAAATAAGGAACGAAGAGATTGAGACCACATCCTACTTGGGATCCAGGTCGTATAACAAGCTAACGCTACCAAAAAGCTCGACTACGAGAAAGCCAAGTGGTACACAGGCTATCGATACCATCCAGTTCTCAGGTTCTGATGCTAGCCAAGCATGTTTGACTGCCCTCGTATATCATGCATGCAGCAAGAGTCTACACAGGAAAAAGAAACCAATACATGCTTGGTATCAAATATCTTGGTTGAATACTGTTTATCCAGCCGACATCGAACTCGACAATCTACAGCCAGGATAAAGTGTATTGTTCTCGGGAGCATGCAGGATTACTTAAGCCAGTTGAGGACCCAGTGCATGCAGGCAACCAGATTGAGCTGGGTCGACTTGAGCGAAAACAATTGAGACAAGAGATAACGAAAAGAGACATCGCGGGGGGTTATGAAGAGGTACGATATTGACAAGTGAGATATTGATGCAAATGAATGGAGGCGGGAGTTTATATGACAGACAACGCAATTTGGGCTATGAAACGTCATCAGATACACCACCATAGAAAGGAAAAGTGCATAGAGGTTAAGGAAGGGTTGAGTGCGTGATACTGAAAACAACATATGGTATATAAGCAATGCCTTTTACTGATGATATCCATGCCAAATGAGTGGATGGACTTTCGACTGTCGAGAGTAACAGGCAGGTCTTACTTATAAAGCGACAAATACATATTTATATATGTGCTTCGGGAGCGATCCGGTGACGTGTTTTTTCAAATCGTTCAAATACGTGATGAAACTTGTACCTACCACCTTAGTAGTTTGTTGAGCCGCATCATTCCATGATTGCCCGATGAAATGGTTCGCAAAATGACATTTCTTCAGTAGGCGGACACAGGTTGCCTCGCTGGATGCCTAGCAGCTTGGGGGTTGAAACAAGAGTTCTGGTTGGCTGAAAACTATCACAATGCCCCAAAGTGAGGCGGTTTGGGGAAGACAAGGAAAGAACCTACGGGAACTCGCTCAAATGGATCCAACCTCCAGTAGTACTTCAACTACTCTTTGTAGGTAGAGTATGTACCTGGGTATTTTATCGCAGCGACACAACAGTTCCGTCTGTTCTGCTCTCTTCTCTCCTCTATTTTCTCCCCCTTCCCCCGCCATTTTCGATCCCATTTGTGCTTCCTACTCTATTTGCCTCGTTGACTACCTTCTTCTTCATCTTCTTGATTCTCTGTGCTTGCCTCGTTTTATACTTGATTCTGTGGCTCGCCCATTCGTCGCATGGATTCCTGATAGCAGCCTAACACACGAAACACAACGCCGCGTTCGTAGCATACCTCGATTTCAACTCGCCTACGCCCCTCGACGTCGCTCCTGACTTGTCCTATTCATTCTGTCGAGTTCGAAACTGGCTTGACACAGACCATCGCGCTAGCAACTGCCAGTTTGTGATCCGCCTGGGATCCCTTGTTGGGAGTCTCACCAGGCGAAGGAGGACCCTAGTGGTCGATCTTGGTCCAGTCCATCGATGTATGCGTTTCTTTCTCTGTCTCGTAACTTCTGGCAGGATAGCATGGCCTCTTTTCATGCCTCGTTGTCTGGCCTATTACCCTCATCATCACTTTAGCCGCAGTTGTCTTATCACTTTCAACAGATGACCAAAACTCTCCAAGCTATCTGCCATTCACCTGTTTCAATTTACCTTGAGACATTGGATTGCCAAGAACCCTGTATATTTGGCGGGTAGTTCGCCAAGGACTTTTTTTCTTTCTCCATTGAATTAGATCACCCATCGACCCCTAAACACTCAGATCACAGTTGATAGATGATGCATAGACTTCATATGTCTTGGCTTCGAAATATCGAAGGCTAATCATCAAGTAGCGATAGTATCCGGAGAATTCTCAGCTCCATCGTTACTAGCGATATCACTTGCATAGACGACACGGCTTGGCTTTGCGTGGATCAACTTCGTCTAGCCAGAATACCACGGAACATCATCATCGCCATGGACTCGAACTCTGTCCAAGAACGACACAACAGCTCTACTACGTCGCCCCAAATAGCTCAACAGAATGTAAATCTAGCAGGTCTGGGCCAGCCCAGGCCGCAGGCCACAAATTCCATCTATCCAAACTGGCCTGGTGTTGGCGATGACCCTTGGACTCCCCTTTCCTTTGGCTCCTCTGCTCGCTCACAGATTTTCGGGTCTGCCAACTTCCAGACTTCGTACCAAGAATATCAAGATTATCGGAGCAAACCCCTGCTATCCGAATGCGATACCAACCCGGAGGACTCAGCTTACGGAAGTCGCCTTACTCATAGCATCGGCAATCCGTCTGCATATGGTGAAGACCTTGATCCTGATGTTCAAACACTGGACGCACGGAACGCCGACACTCAACTCGTCAATAGCGATCTAGAATCCCTCCAACTACAATGCCATTCTGCTACCAATGACTCTCGGCAATATCAAGATCAGTGGACCCGTCCTCGCCCTCCTGCAAGCGTAGCCACAGCACCAGTTGGCGGAGAAAAGCGATGGAGTTGTAGAGAATGTCAGAAGCCATGCCGCACACGATCAGAGCTAAGGTGAGTCTCGAGTCAGGGTTCGCAGAGAAATGGCGATTTTACTGATGTGTCGCAGGAAACACGAATTGAAGCATACTCTTCCTTGGCACTGCAACGCCTCGGGCTGCTCACGCAATAAAGGCTTCACCTCGAAGAATGATCTTGACAGACATAAAAGAACTGTACATAGTGACAGAACGGTTTCCGGGCGTGCCTTCGTATGCAACATCGGCAGCTGTGCAAAGAAGACTAAAATCTGGCCCAGAGCAGATAACTTCCGCTCCCACCTGGAAAGAATGCATAAAAAAAACTATTCGGCTAACGATGATTTATCGGAATTTATTTATCGGTAGGTCGCTCGAGTCTGCGTTCCCATATCCTGCTTTTGACTAATATGGCAAAGACCTGTCCCGTCACAAGGTCTCGAGGGTGTTGGAGGAAGTGCTATGGCATACCTCCAAGCCCAGGAACAATTACCTGGCTTCCTCCACCCCTCCGCCATATTCCCTTTTCGCGGGCATGGTGTCGACAGGCCAGCTTCACAACCTCAACCTGGCATCAGCAGCCTGTCCCGAGGTCAAGTGCCTGTTTCAATTGAACGAGATATATCGAGCCTTGCTCCTGTACGAGAAAGTGACGAGAACTTCATTCGACCAGACATACTTAGTGGGCCGGGTCCTTTGCCACAAGATCGGTGGCCAGGGCCTCCTGCTTCTGAAGAAGACGCACCAGGCGATGACATTACAGCTTCTGAATCCGAGCAACACCACGATTCTGTCCCAGATGTGATGGATGGCGTGCAAAAAAGCGCAACTTTGGAAACCGAGTTATCCAGTGTCAGCGACAACCCGAGCCCCCAACAGCCCGATGTTGGAATGATAGATGCCGATGAGGCCCAACAAACTCCTAGGGCGGTTACATTGCCAGACTGTTCTAACCTTGAATCTTCTAATATCAGCGCGGAGTCAACCTACGAGATTCTCGACAAAATTCCGAAAGAATTGATTGCAAGCTATTTGAAGAAACATTCGGCCGGAGTTGGGGGCGAGACCCCTAAGCAAGATACGCCTGGCGGCAAGAGCCAAAGTCAACTACACAAGTGCCAGGACTGCGATAAGGCGTTTCCGCGCCTGTGTGAACTTAAGTAGGTCGGATTCTACTATAGCATTCCGTTGTATTGCTGACAACCTTCTTAGGAAACATCAGAAAAGGCATTCAAAGCCATACGGGTGTACCTTTATCGACTGTTCCAAGACATTCGGGAGTAAAAACGACTGGAAGCGACATGAGAGCATCCAACATTACCAGCTCGAAAGATGGATATGTACTTGCACCAAGTCCAACACAGGCGAACTTTGTGGCAAGATTTGCCATCGCCGTGAGAGCTTCAGAAGTCATCTTACAAAAGAGCACGATATTTCTGACCCAAGTGAGCTGGAAGAAAAGGTCGACACCTGTAGAAAAGGCCGCCATTGCGACGCCCATTTCTGGTGCGGCTTCTGCCAGGAAACTATCGAGATCAAGGAGACGGAAAACACATGGACGAAACGCTGCGATCATATTGATGATCACTTCTCCGGTCGCGGTGTACCCAAAAAGGACATAAGTGAATGGGTACATGAGAAAGGCCACGAAGCTGGGGTTGCTGCTCTCCTGGGTGCCGCATCCGCATCTTCGTCTATTTTATCCGATCCCAAATCCCCTCAATCCTCAGTACCACAGGGCAATGGCGGCGAAGATCGTAGAGACTGGAAAGACACATACATGTGGACATGCGTAAGTTGAGGTTCAAGCATCCCTCGGATTTTGACCAACTGACGTGACGAACAGTGCTTTTGCAACAATGAGAATAGCTTCAGTCACAACACGGTGTGTTATAATTGCAACCAACGGAAATGCAGCAATTGCTCTGGCTATACGTTGCCTCGCCCGAGTGACAGCTAGCTCCCTTGGCCCACACAAAGCAGGAATGCCGAGTTGCCGGATATGGTTGATATACGCTTATGATGTATAATGATAGGATATATACCCCTTCAACGGATATGATAAAAGACTTTGTGATTGAGCACATCAAAAAAGGAGTTCTGGCAGTGATTTTCAGGGGGACTTGGTTTGCTGGGGTTGTTTTTGTGAATTCCGTGCCTACTGTTTGAGTCTAGAGCCTGCCTGCTTGCCAGGGAATGAAATCTGTTGGTGTTTTGTTCACTCAAGTTTGGGCTTTGGCAACTAAAGTAAGTGCCCGGAGACAACTACCAAATCTCCTGGGCACCTTCATCATCCAGGACTCTCCTGCATTGGTAACTTACAGTATGTGGTGGTAGATTCTGCTCGTTACATGAATGTGCACCCCTCGGGGATCGACAAAGGTGTAAATGACAGGGGCATCAGCTTGAGCGCCTGAACCATGCTAACCGCACAACTTGCATGTTGCATGTTTAGCTGGCATGCGTCAATTTTTCACTTTAGGTAGACTCTGGCGCGGGCTACTGTCTCAGTCAAAGCCACCTGGTCGCGCCCTCGGCGGATAGTAGAGCCCATTGTTAGCTGGTATCGGTACGACTCGTTCGACTGGGACGGCAATTCGCTGTTAAGTAGTTCTGTGTAACGCGAGACTGGTCTAGACCAATAGGAAGGGAGGCATAGGCGCGTTCCAAGGACCGGGCAATGGTTCCGGCCCTTGTCATTTGTCATGTTGCACAAAAGGTTACTATATTACCAAGGCCCATATGATTAGGAGTTGAAGCTGAATGTGGTGGAGGCAAGGAATGACATATACAAGCATATGATGTGATCTTGAGACAGGGATTCGGTAGTTTTGAATGGACTATCTCGCGGACTTGATCATCTTCCCGGTGGACATAAGATCCGTTCCAACATCAGCTTGACCAGACCAGTACAAGGAAGAAGGGCATCAGCTACACCGGCATAATATTGTCAGCCGCCTGAGCAACAAACGTAACGCAATCGGGAGGCATGAAGGTAAGTATCCTAGTGGTTATTTGCGGGTGATTCCATACTGACTTGTGTACATACTGCGGACAGGGGCTTTTATCACACAGAGGAGATCTCGGGATGAGGTCCCGCCTCCACGGTACTGGATTGATGAATAGGTACCGCTGAGGCCTGGGTTCTCTCTTCATTTGTCCCATTAAACAGTGTTCCATATCAGTAATGAATATAATAACTGAGATTTCGTGCAGGTCAACTGTGTTTACGAGTTAGTGCATCACCAATCTAAGCGCGCCCATAACCTCATCTAGAATGGTGAAAGATGGCAGGCCTCCTAGCTTTGCAAGAAATCAGGGGTAATCATACCCAATCCGGGAGACATTAGGTAGGGGCGACATCTCGATAGCACATCATTGGCTCCTATCCTTAATGAGATTGGAGTGTATTGCGTTCATGTCTAACAGATACGGTACTCCGCACCAGCCAAATTCTTGAACTTTGGATGGCCATGACACAACTGCACGGCTGATTTTAAAGACCATAGCCACATAGGCGCACCCACATGTAAGTAGCTATGATGGGGGTTAGTGCCACAAACTTATGTAAAGGAATTGCATTATTGATAGCCCCCAAACTGGGGGCCATGTGCCGTCCCGCCCTTTATGTACGTGATACGTAGTTAAACTTCGGCTGATCAGGGCGGTTGTATTGTTGTTGTAGTTGATACAACTGTGAATGCATGGATGATCTCGATGTCCTGGTGTGGTTGTGTGAACCATGGGTTTGGGTATATGACATGTTATATCTTGCTTTGAATGTTGTATCAGTATTTTTGAGCATGACTCTTCTGGTATACTCCTGACACTTTAGTGATATAAAGAGATTGCCAGAGTATTCATTGTATGGATGGACAAGGTAGTAGGTAGACAGACACTCGAGTTTCGAGTGTTTCTTTGCATAATCGGTCAAACCGGAAACGACGCTGGTGTCATTCAACACTGCACCGGACAAGGGTCTATAAGCCAATAAAACAATACCATGCAAGCCAAAGGAGAAAGGCAAGACATACACAATCTGCAGTACAAAAGCATATTGGTAGTAGGCAATAGTTAACATCAAAGTCCTGATCTACACGCTATGGTCGGGTACTGATTTGTAAGACTGAACCCTCCATGGATGCCAGCCAGGCTGGGCGGACTGATGCTTGTAAGACTGTTGGCTCTAGCAGCGATATCTAGCCCTTTCAAGCTTAGTTGAGGATATGATTGGCGTGGGTATAGGCGACAGGTGCCTTTATAGTGGAGTAGCTCTGGGGGCAGGGATAAACCCGTCTACAAGGGCTGCGGGGATTAAGGCTTCGCTTACCCTAGTCAGACTAGGCTAGGCGCCTGTCGATCTAGGTATCCTTCTTCTCATAAACCATTTCGCTTTCCAAGCCGGACTTGGCTTCTTCAACAATGGATGGATACTTACCTAACCTACCATTGCATGTACGTATGTACGTACAACCAACATTGTCATTTTCATGAGCAGCTCGGAATTATTGCATCACTTGTACTGCCTCATCTTCAGCTTGTGCCATCCCTTTCATCAAGCGGTGCTTTTACAATATGAACATGTCCAAACATCAACCAAGCCTACTCTAAAACCGTACATTCGAGTGACTGTGACTCGATCACGATCGATTACTCGCTAATGTTAAACTCACAGGATTTAAGACACAGTCTGTCATTTACAAACCCACACCAACTCACACGAACGTGCGATGGCTGGCACGGCCTTGACTCGAGACTGACTGACAACTGGAGTCGTCACACACCGGCTTTGTCTCAGTCTAGCCCAGTTTACAGGGGTTCTCTTTTGTTCGTTCCTACGCATTCCCGGACACACAGACAACGCACCGTTTTTTCTATGCCTCCAACACCAACGCCGGCTCCAATATCGCATCGTAGTGCACCGCCCTCAAAGCTGCGGCAATGGGTTGATGAATCCTGTCAAGATTTGCTTCTCCACTGGTACTACCAGGGCGGATGAACGGGACAGACCGTGCTATTAGTGGCGTTAGGGTGTCCCGGGTGCCTTGAGCTAGTGCCATGCATGCGTATGATTTAACAACGAAAGATAAGGCCAACTGCCTCTCTTCAACGGCGGCAGACCGTTGTCGAGTCTCGAGATCCTCTCATTTGAAGCTGTGTAAATTAACTGCAACTGAGAGAAGGTTCCCATGGATCTTACCGTGCCAGACGATTGACAATCCCAAATAATAAAGCGAGTGACGATGGATACACCTTGGGACTCGAACTACTGCTGCGAGTTCAGTCCATAGCCTCTATTCACGGTTCTGGCGCGCACACCATCTTTTCAAGGCCGTAGCCAGGCTTGGGATAACAAGGGGCAGGGCCAGGTATTGGCTTTCCAGGGTATCCTGCAGGTCTGTCCTGAAATGTAATGGAGGAGGGGATCAGCTATGGGCCCATGGTTCCCATCGCCTCCACATTCTCGATGCCTCTCCAAAAAGGATACGTACTTGAGGCTCTGCTGAGCAAATTCGGGGAGGAAGCGGTGCCCTCGCTGCGGAACCCTCCCAGACAGGCCCGCGAGACTATTCACCCATACAATTTTCGAAGTCTCTATCAGCCTTTAAGATGATGACCCCTCGCCTTCTACCAACACGGTTCTTCTCTGTTTCAGTCAGCGACTCAAACGACATATCGTCTTGCCTAGTACAACCCAGCTTTCCTCCTTCCTTTTTGATCGTTTTTCTTTCCATCTTGTCTCGTCTTGACTTGATCCTTTGTACTGTTTGGTTCTCCAAACTTGCACTACCTGACTTACACGCCATCCGTCTTGCGTTACCAAGACTGAGACTTCACTACCACAATACAAATGGCTATATTTCATTCTTGATCTAAAGCCTTTTCGATCTTGGACTTAGAACACTCTCTTAGTTCTAATTCACAGTCTCGCCTTTTTGTATTGAATCGCTGGTAGCATCGCCTTTTCGTCACTACACCATGGCCTTCCATCACGACCACGAAGAGACTTATGGGGCTGGGTATACACCCGACATGCGCTACCTGCCCCAGGACAAGCTTGATTATATCAAACGCCGTGACCTCGTCGACCAAATTGACCCCCTTCTACAATGTCATACACTCTACTCTGGCAGTCTGTACGGTACTAGTGGCATGCAGAGATACCTCCAGGAACCGCAGAGTAACTTCTTCACTGCACCGCACCAACTCCCCGTACAAAACACCCCCTACGCTGGTGTCTATCCGAAAACAAGCTCCTATCCTCACCACAACTCGCATTTCCGACACGGCTCTCCACCATGCTACCAACACTCGTCTTCAGCTAGCGGACCCCAAAGCCCTCTGCTAACGGATAACGATGGGCATGTCGAGGGCACCCAAGGCCCATCTACCCCATCCGATACTGCTGTTTTGTCCCCTCATATCGCTTCACTTGGCTCTCCGTCACCCAGTGTTTCACTTTATGGAATCTCGAGTGCAGCTCAAGGATGTGTGAATCCAGCAGTGATCCAGCCAAACCATCCCCTTCACAGTAACCATGTGGAAGAGGAGTTGTCTGTCTTTCCTCTTGATTTCCACCTGGACTTTGGTAGTACTATACCCATGTCTGTCTTCTCCAACAGCGACTCGAGTAACGAGTTGTCCACAAATGCGCCGGACGACATTATGGAGTCTGAAGACCATATCGATGTCTCCTATCCTGAGATTGATGGCATGGAGGTTGATATCAAAGCTGAAGATGACACCACCGATATTGGTTCATCCGCTGCGGTTGACGACGATGATGAGTATAAGCCTGGTCCAAGAGCCAAGGCATCTCGAACTCCCAGAGGCAAGAGTCGCCGTGGCCGCACCATACGGTCAAACCATGATACCCTTGCTACCACAGCATGTGTCACCAAGCCACAGCGTTCTCCTCGCGCCGCTACAAATCAAAACCTGCTAGCAACCTCTTCTGGTAGAAGAGCGGTGTGCACACATTGCAGTATGTCGTTTTCCGACGGGGTGCTCCTCCAGAAACACATGACCGCTACGCACAATCGCCCTTTTATCTGTGTCTTCCATTTCGCGGGATGTAACAAAGTATTTGCAAACAAAAACGAATGGAAACGACATGTCTCTGCGCAGCATCTCAACCTAACTTACTGGCTCTGTACCTCAGGCGGTTGCGGGTACTCGCCAAACATGTCCAAGAGAGTCTCGGATACCCCTACACACTGCAGGGTCTTCAGAAGAAAGGATCTCTACACTCAGCATATCCGCCGGATGCACGCACCTCCAGAAGTAGCCCAAGCCGACAAGAAGGACAAGTCCTTTTCTCCCGATTGGATCATCCAAGAGAAGGAATTGCAAGATAAAGCAATCAGACAACGGTGCACGTTACCGGTATTCATGCGCTGTCCGGCCAAAGGTTGTCTGACGGTCTTCGACAACGGCCCTAGGACTTGGGACAACCGTATGGAGCATGTTGCGATTCACCTTGAGCATGTCGCCAACGGTGAAGAACCACCATTCGGTTTTGGCGGGGACAACGACGAAACCCTCACGGAATGGGCGTCACAGTCTGACGTCCGAGTCATTAAATCTACCAGCACGGGCTGGGAAATATGTCAGCCGCTTAAGGCAGCTAGAATTGAGATTTCACAGCTTTCGAGCCTCAACGAAGGCCTTGATGAGGATGCAGAAGGCGAGGAATGTTGAGCCACTTCCTGTCGGTATTGATCATACAAGCAATGCGTTCAGGGCTTGATTGGCACTTTTGTTATGGAGTTGATTACTACCACATAGTTGCAAGCGTACGATTCGCTTGCGGCAAAGTAGGCATACTGGGGTTTCCTACGGCGTTTCCTTTTCAGCAACGATACCACCAACGATACCACCATCGCATATTGCGCTGACCTCCATTCTATTATTCAGTCACACTACGGGCATTCTCAGCAGGTCTAATCCGGGCTCTTCTTTGGTTTCAGTTTTAGATACCATGTACAACATATCATGAAATAATAAGCGCAAATGTCAATATAATCTTTTTTCCTCAACTGCTACCTTCACCCAAACAGCCACCCTCGCTATGCTTCAGCGTACATGCAGATACTCGTTTCCGCAGAGCCTCAACGTTCGCCTCCATGTGCATCACTGTTGTCAGCTTAGTGTCGTATCGTGGCCCCCAGCTGCACCCCCCTATGCACCTACAGCACTTGCATCCTTCTATTTGAGTCTTGCATACCACCCTTATTTACTGCATAAAGTGGATGGCTTGAGGAAACTTTGTATGTGCAATGTTTTGGGGGACTCAGAGTGCCTCCAAACCTTGCGATGAGAACGGTGGGGCTGTGTATGGTAGTGAAATTGGTGCAGACCTTCTTTCTTGGTGTAGGGTTGGTGCATTGTCCCAAACAACCTCACTTCAGAAGATATATTGCTATCATTATCACAGAAATTGAATTCGAGGAACGTTTAAGTTGTTTTTTCTTCAACGTGACTAGAAACTATTATGTGATCCTAGTTATACCTGTTTGAATTTTTTTATAAGCGTGGCTTCCTTCTCTCGCCAAATATCAATACTCGATAAACCGGAAGCATCTTTCCATTCTTCTCAACAAGCTCGAAACCAACCCTCCAAACGAGTGTTCACTACGTACCAAGTACAGAAGACCTACTCAGTGATAGAGTGGGCGCTGGCCGCAAGTTTCCTATCTCATGGTTAGTTGACGTTCATCGTCAATTGCGAGATGCACACACTCTTGTCCAAACCCTTTGATTTCTGAACCCGTCCTCCTGGCAACTCACAAGCACATACTGAACCATAATTGATAGCTGGAGTATAAATTGTTCGTATGGATTCATGGATGTTCCATGTAAAAATGAATGGGCGCGTGACGTGATCTCCGCCAGGGCCGTCCACTCTCTCTTCATAAGAATCTTACCCGTAGGGAGCTTGGGGGCTCACACGAGTTGACTCTCACTATATCATACCTTTCCTAAGGCTGAATGTGGCGTGTTTGAACTACGCTGGGCCCGACGCTGTTGCCGGGTTTTGCATGCAAGCGCGTATCCTGGTTCGTTGAGTTTGCGCCATTCGATGTATTCTTCATATCGCTGTTGTTGTACAGGGTCCGGGAACATCGGTTTTGAAACGGGAGGTGGACAGGCCAAATAGCCACTGCCTCTAAGTGTTGGATTAAGAGGCAATTGGGGAGTTGTATTGATGGTAATCGGGGGATGAGGTGCAATCGCGCATGGTTGAAAAGGGAGACTGGTTGTCGGCGAATTGAGTTGGTTTCCGAAACCAGTTGCCGGTGACCATTTTCCAATTGATGCCAGCAGTTCAAGGCTAGAAATTAATTCAGGAGAGGTGATGTTCTGCATTGGGGTCTGATAGGTGCCAAATGGAAAGGCAACGTTCGGAAATGACAGCATGTCTGATGTGAGGCCAAACCCTGCTGGACCTTGTCCTCCGACAGGAGCTGAACTGGTCTCCGAGTTTGCATTCTCGCTATTACTTCTGTTGAAGCCATTTGGTTTTACGAAAGACAGATGATGATTCGCACTTGTCAAGTCCTTCGCAGCAGGCCCGTTCACAGGACATTCACTGTCTTCACTGCCCTTGTCCAAATACATCTGCTGGGAGAGCTCATCGTCCGGCAAGCCGGGATCGTCTGAGCTCTCTGATGCCCTTGTGAAGTTTTTGAATGACAAAAATTCTCTTGCTCTAGGGTTCAACCCTGCATTAAAAGAATGTGTGTCCATGCAGACCCCAGAGTCCTGAGACCAATCTTTCTTGCTGGGGTTTTCTGTGTAAGCCGAGACAATTGGCAGACCAGAACTGCCGTCGTTTCGTTTCTTAAGTACACCGTGTGGCCCTTTCGAGAGCTCATGTTGGTAAAAGTGTTCGTCTGTGGGGTTTGTGCCTGGACGTCGAATTTCTTGTCCGGATTCATGATGGAGGTTTTTCCGAAACTTTTTGAAACCAGCATCTACTTCCTCAGTTTCGTTTTTTACTGATCCTGCAACTTCATTTTTGCTTTTTTCGGTTCGGGAGCTGTGGAGCTTCCTCAAAATCTTCTTGAAAGCTTCACTTCTGATACTGAGCTCATCTTTTGCCCCTTTGTTGCCAGATACCCGAGACGGCAGTGTTGAAGTCTTCTCACGAGTTTCGCCAATTTTACTGCCAACATCTGCTACTGCTAGGTCTTGAAAAACGACCTTTCTGGCCCTCTCGATGTTTTCTTCTCCGGAGCTTCTCATTGTTCTATAGCTCGCTGTGCTAGATCGATGAGGAGAGGAAATGAAAGTTGTTCGGTGTTTCCCATTTGCATCTTCTCCTGATGGTCTCCATCGCGGTAGCCTTACGCTTGTGCGCTGTATATGAGCAACACGGTATATTGACCCATCCTCATGGATAACTTGGCCAGAATTCTGTGAGGTACTTGCCCCGGGGAAGATAGGAGCCAAATGCAGCATTCGGACGTCCTTGGAAGAATCGCAAATCTCGAAATTCTTCAGCATAACGCATAGTCCATGAACATCTCCTTCTGTTTTCTCCTTCACAGCCGCGTTCATCTGATATGAATCCATGCTTGTATAGTCTTCGTCGACGGGTGCCACACCCATATCTCTTGTGCTAACCTCGGAGCTGTTGAGGCTAGATTGCCAAGGACTGGCATTGTCAGAGCAGTCCCATGGGAAGTGACCTCTATTCTTTCTGTGCAAAATGCAATCCTCCCTGTTTGGATGAACGTGGAAGCTTTCACCACTGCCTATGATGGACCAATCCGAATTGCTGCTGGTCGTGGCCATTGAGTCGTAGGTACTGTTGCCTTCGCGTCGACGACGCCGCCAGTCTGGATTATTCATCGCCTCAGAAAACTTTGAAACATTGCTGTGATCTCCAGAGTGCTCTTTACGTGGCAAAGATGGTGCAGAGTGTATTTCGTCATATGATCCATCTGTGCTTGTCAGATCAGTCGATACGGCAGTACGAGACTTTTGACGTTGGGTCCTCTTGTCGAAATCCATGGCAAAAATTTCAGCGCTTATGAGTCAACTGGTGTATAAAACTCAAAGTTGGATCCCGTTGTTGATAATGGAATGGCTGGTGTGTCTTTTCGGTACAAAGGCAGATGAGTTCTCGAATTTTACTAAGCTACGGGTAAGTAATGAGATACAGTAGTGTAGTTAAACAGCCTCTCTTGGTAAACAAAAGCTGAATTTTATCATTGCTCGTAAATTCACTTACTCGAGGCGATAGCCAGCAATGTATCCAATGCATACAACAAGACAAGAGACTGCGGGCGCCTGTTTGTGGGATTTGTTCCCCTAGTGGTGGGAGAAAGATTGGAACGGTTGGCAGAAGCCGTATAAAGCTTGGATGATGATCGCTGACAAGTGAACTCGCTTCTATAAAGGCAGTGCTGCTCTAGTCGAGATGCCTTAATGCTGCGTGTAGCGGGATAGAAAGTCCAAAAAAGAGGCACTCTTTTGCTAACGAAGGCCAAGATGTGATGGTGTTGATGAAGATGGAAGAACTAAAAGAATCCACCACAGTAGCAGCCAGATTGGCGGTGGTAATCATCCGAAGTCAACGGGTAAGGTGCGTATCAGGAGAAGGCTGCCTACTTGCCTACCCAGGCGTAGGAAGGAGACTTGCCAGAGAGTCATGGTCCCCAGGGGTCTCCTTCCTATTACTACACTAGATGCTTGATGTTATTCACCCATGCCTATCTAGAATCAAGCAGGTGCAATGTTCGATACATTGATCTAGGTCACATGATTGAGATGAGAGGGACAACTCAAGAACTTGGGAAAATAGACCATTAACAAGGTATGAGAAGGCTATCAAGAGGTATCCAATGGCGCGAATAACTGAATAAACTCCGAACCAAGATATCGTCAAGAACATCAAAGACAATTGCTTCCAAAGTGACTGAGTCTTTAGATATCAGCTTATATATATCATTCTCAGTAGTATGATCAACACAGCCTCGATACTATCCCTGGTACTGTTGCCCGCTCATAAACGCAGCAAACGCCCTCTATTATCCTGTTAGTGACGAAGAATAGAGCGAAAAGCGACAAAAGTACTTACAGAGTTTCTCGTTTGCATAAACACAGTTCCAGGACCTGTGAACTTGCAGACTAGGCCTTCTCCTGAAGCGAGTCCTGAGATGATACCTCCCGAGGCAACACGCTCCATAACGTACTTGCAGTCCCAAGCGATCAAATGACCGTTATCGATAATATACTTTTCACCTTCGACAAGCTATTGAGTGTTAGTGTATGACACAAAAGCGTGGTGGTGAGGAAACTTGCCGTCTTCTTGATGATAGCACCAAAGCTCGATATCCAGAGCAGCCCTGTACCGCTGATCTTGTAGACCCACAGACCTTCACCACTGAACATAGCTTTTCCAAGTCCTTGTCGCTTGAAATCCTTGATAACACCCTGTGTCGAAGCCAAAAAGGCATCCTGACCTACTGACCAGGACTCCTTGCCTGTAAGACGCAGGGTAGTGATGTCACCAAGACTATGGGGTGCCAGGAGCACTTCGCCAGGACCGACATATGTCGAACTCGTCAAGTCGGCACCAGTTATCATCTTCTTCATACTGAACTTAAGTTGTCCCTTCAAAGTAACAGTCGGAGACATGCCAATCATTGCGCCTGGCTTACCGCTCATGGGGCAACCCATCGCCAGCTGTATGGTAAGGATGCTGTTGGTATCGCGATGGCTGATACGGTAGCTGCCTCCATTGAATGTCCCGATATCATCAGATGTGGCCTCGGCGCCAACGAACTGACCAACTTGAGGTGCACCAGAAGCAATCATCGCTACTGCTGTTCCATCAGTTTGTTGCTGCTCCTGCTCCTGCTTTGGCTTCTCAACTGGATACGAGCCATGATCTTGAGGTGAAATCGGTGGTGGTGGTTCAAAGTGTTGTGGAGTCGACTGAGGTGTTGACACAGGGGGCGTTGGCGCCGGAGGAGTCGCTACAGGTCTCATAGCCAAGTTGTTTTGTTGAACTGGCGCATGATACTGAGTTTGGGGAGGCGGAGGAGTTGCTGCAGGCTGGTTAAACTGGAAGTGTTGCTGATACGCTGGCGCCGACATGGGAGGGGGGGGGTAATGTCCCTGAGAGGAGCTGTGAGAGTGGTTTCTTATCTGAGGAGAAGGAGTCGTTTGCTGCTGAGGAGGCCGTGGATAATGAACTGGTGTAGGCTGGTGAGGAACTTGGGGAGATGGCGTATGCTGAGGAGGAGGAGGATAGCTCGTGGTATGTCCAACTTGTGGTGGAGATTGAGGCTGAGGCGGAGGAGGATAGTTCACAGCTTGCCCAGTTTGCGGCGGGGACTGGGGCTGAGAAGGAGGAGGAGGATAGAATTGTGTTTGGTTTGCGGGAGGAGAAGTCGGTGGCGGCGCATATTGGCGTTGTTGCTGTGGTTGTGGAGGAGCTACCAGTGGTTAGCTTTACTCGAGATCATGTAGGTAGGGAGTTTGTTTTGAGATATTTCGCGAACCTGGAGAGTTCTGTGCCGCGCCGGGCGGAGCTATTGAGGTGTCATGATCAGTTTGGTTGTCATGATGAACAGGCAGATAGTAGGACTTACGAGGATAATAGTGCTGTTGGCTCGCCATGATTTGCAACGACTGCTACTCAGAAGTTCAACAAAAAGAGGAAGATTCAATATACAAGTAAGAGATGAAGACGAAAAAGGGGAAATAAAAAAGATGAGACCCTGAAGGAGCTCTCTCTAGGATAGCTCCAAGCTGCTGCTTCTTTAGCCGCCTGCAGTATGTGCCAAGCTAGAACAGCCCCGCACAGATGTTGTATCCCGTATTGCCACGATACCCAAGTTATAGAGTCTGAATGGAGATTTGAAGCTGTAAAAAAATACAGAAAATTCGTCCAAATTCTAGGATGATTATCTATGTTGCGAATAGGTTTCAAGCATTGTCTCGGCATTTATTCCCTTCATCTCATTGAATAAAGGGGAACTGGCCGCATCACGAAAGACCAAGTTCCCGTCCTTGCCGAATAACTGTAATGCAACCTGCAGAGCAAGCACTGGATGCTTTATCCAATTCTAGCTCGTACCCAATCAATGGATGCATTCAAGTCATTGAACCCTGCTCGTTGTGCTCTTTGGCTAAGTTGACAACTGTAAGCGCTCACGACATGCCCCGCGTGGGCGCTTAACAACCATCTCAGCAAGCTCATTGGTCTGTCTGGGTCTGTAGGAGGCAAATTGGCCCACGTCTTTATCCTCCCATTTGTTGAATGTTAGATAGACCAATTGCTACTGATTGATACGTACTTGTTAGTGTTCAGCTTGAGGGTAACATGAAGGAATGAGGTTGTGCTTTGTCATTCTTGCGATATTCTATCACGTGCCCAGGAGCAGTGCGTCTTTCGTGGCTCCTATGAATAATCATTATCTGTACCTCTCGACGCCAATTCGCGTTACCCAAGGTACCTTCATTCCTTTCCATCGTCTATATCTTGGCACTGCTGCCATGCCATTTTTATTGCCAAGGATACGGCGGTTTCACCTCCCCTACGTGCCTTTCAAAGTTTATAACCTCAGGTATTCCCAGGTGTAAGGACACTTTTTAGTTATACACCCTTCTCCATAATGACCTATACAACTGAGCGTCAAATCAGTCTCGGTCCCGAGCTGAAATCTTCATGTTAATCAATTCGAGTCTGTCTTCCAAGAACGCTGGTGCCACGCCATGAAACTCGTCAGGCTCATGGCTGCAGGCTGCAGCATAACAGGTCGCCTACATACATGAGTTAGTTGCTGATCATGTCTCTCTCCATATTGATGTGTAATCTGACAAGGCTGGAACCTAATGAAGTCATCCTGAACTTAAATGCTCGCGAATACTGGCCTGCCTCCTAGATCTGACAAAGCATCTTGTCGACATGCCCCCAGATCGACGTCGTAAAAGTACATTCACCCAATGGCACCAAGGTGATGGCACCAAGGTGATGGCACACTTCTGACGTTTGTGTACAGCTGCGTTGTACGGGAATACCGTCAGCCGGTGGTGGCATCTTCGTTTTGAGATCTACGATGCGACGCGGTACACTCGGGCCTGGTTGTCAAGGTTTGACTTTTAACTTACTCATAACGGTCTGTCTCGAGGGGCGACTGACTTTCGCGATGGTGAACCACATCTACGGGTCTATCTACATTGAAACCATCCTGCAGGTAGTGATACTGTACTGCTGTGGAGTTTCTGGTCGTTCCGGTTCGCTCGGCTCTGGTCCCCGGGACAACCTGTCCCTTTCTGTTCAGTAGAACCAGTTACCGGAAGATCTCTCCGTTGTCACAACTGTCTCGGAAAGCTTCAACAGCCCTTTTCTTTCACATCTGAGTCATGGGAACTGACCTGGCGCTCCCAAGAACCTGGTTCCTATTTTTAGGGAAACAGTTCGCCGTTAGTTTTTGTACGCTTCTTGAATTCATAGCCGATGGATTCTATACACATAGCTGCAGTACGGACTGTATTATCGTAGTAGACGAATACGGTATTTCGTGAAGTTGCGATATGCCAAATAGAGATTTAAGGCGTTCTTGGCGTCGATTTAGAGTTCCACTAGCTCATCACTATACACAGTCACGAACGAAACATAGAGGGTCAGCAAAGCAAGTCCTCCCGGAAGATATTGCCCCTTGTCAGCCCAACTGACAGTTTGATAACCGAAGACAAGACGCCACTTGTTTGAGGGCTGGATATAACTCATGGTAGTAGCTGGATATGCAGGTTCGCCGACTGGCACGCGGACGCCTCATGCATTGAAAATGTACCTTAAGCCAGCTACCACTGGATGTGGTGCATGTTGTCACCAACACACCATGTCAAGCCAGCTGAGCGTCGTAAATGAACCACCAGAATCAGGGTTGTAGACCCAGCTGGCTGGCAGACTACTTACATACCAAGATAGATAGACCGCATTACGTACCTGTCAGTTGTACTTCAGACTCAAACAGGGCCATTAGCTCCTGCTCTTGCCAGAAGCCGTTGTCTATGTTTCGCCGAAGCGTACGATTCAGGGCCTAGGTGATTATACGTCAGATGTAGATATTGCGCTTCAGAGCAATAGTAGTTAACTAATCCAGGCTGGAACGTCACGCTTGACTCGGCTGGACCACAAGCTCCGACTTGTCTTAATGAGGCAACGTAGCTCTCGAGGGGGAAAAAAAATAAGCGACAAATATGACCTGTCACACTGGCGGGTAGCTGGTCTACTAGTTCAAGAATGTTGTACAACAACCGTTGGCAGTCTGGCCTGTGCTAGGTCGAGAGGCATCTGGCTTGATCGAGATGCTGTGTTGGAACAGGCGCTTCTTGTCGGCAGGCCACGACCGCAAACCTCAAATGATGGCTGTTATTGTCTTTAGTTTTAATCTGGACCAACAGAACTTGACCAACGTTCGCCCGTTACGCTTCGCATGGCGTCTTTGCGCCCGCTATGGACCGGAGGTGGCACGCCTTGGAGCGTTACGTCGATCGAGTCACTGTCATGTTTATACGGTCAGCAGCGCAGACAAGCTAAACAACGTGATCAGCGGGCTAACAGTGGACCATATCTTGACAAGGAGGGTTTTTGGAGATTAGCTCAAGCGGACAATACCAAAACTCGATCTTAATTCTTGGCCGTCATTCCCGGTACCCTTGCTATTCGAGTTCCAATACACACACTATCATAGTATAGACTGCGTTGTGGCTCTCGAGCCAGGGTATGGCACACCATACAAGTCACCAGAAACGAAACAAAACTATTGATGGCGATAGTTGATCTCAGATTCTTGCTCTGGTTCGTATGGAGTCTGGTATTGAGAGTAGATTGGGTTATAACGTACGTACATATCACATGTATACACGGATTTAAGCTTGGATCCTTCCCTTATAAAGATGGGGTGTTTTGTCAGCATGCATACCTATGCACTGGCAGTCAGCACCGGCAGTGGCTCTTGCCAACAAAAACTCCAAGGCACGTGGGTTGACTGGTCTGTGTCCCGAGGTCAGGAACGGTGAGGAACAGTGCAAGCTGGACCCAACCTGCCCTGGCTAAGGGTACCTACAGTGCTACGCCTGAGAAGAGACGCAAGCCACCAGAATAGACTCGTCAGCAAAAAAAAAAAAAAAAGGCGAATTGCTACCCTTTTGCAGAATTTCTTTGAGCATTCTCTACTAGCAATGCATAGGGTACCGTTTCATAGATGTGGCTAGTAGTATTTGATTCTGCGATTCGTTGTCCTCCAGCAATCCGACATATTGGGTCGGAACTAATCATTTCGGCTTCGAACAGTCTACTTCAGGCTTACCTATTGACTACAGCGCAATGTAAGCACATAGGTAGCACCAGAGCATGTCCCTGGGTCCTCTTTGTTTGTTCAACGTTCCGGGCGCTGAGCCATGATATTGGTTCATACAAAAGACGAATCTCCGGCTCCAAACGATATGCTCTAAAACTCATCTTTTCAGTTTTCAAAATATGATCCGCAAGAAGAGAGTTTGAGAAATGCCTTGGAATATTTCATTGGAAATAGAATTGTCTTGCTCGATCAGCCACTTCTCACTAGTGGTAGTAGATCTTGTCTTGAGGGTTAGATCTCCAGCACAGGAGCCAAAGAAGGAACAAAAATAATCGAGTCATCGCGAGTACAGTCGATATCGGCTTGATTACAAACCTGGCGGCAGAGATATCGGCTATGCTAAAGTTGCAATGCAACGCGACGATGTCATTGAAAGGGCTTCCTCTCTAAAATCGCAGTCGGCTGCCAAGATCAGTACAGGTCTAAAACAGCCTGAGCTCCGTCATAGGATTATGATATGTCGCCTTGTAAGGGTAGGCGAACCGGATATTATGGGATTTAGCTCCCAGGATACTCTGTACATGTCGGCGTAACAGTTCTGGCAGGCAAAGATGATAGACAGTAGAGCCAAGCTTCACGAGCCGATGCCATCATTCAAACTCTGAAGATTTGAAAAAAATCCCACCTACAGTTAACTCCTGATAAGCCTCCTGACTCGTTAATCAATCGTGGAACCAATCTTTAGTACCAAGACATGGAAGTTTAGGGACTTCGGGCCAGCAACTTACAATAGCTTAGCGCTCCTTGCTAGAGCCGGAGACCAACCAAGCTGTCCCTAGAACCCCGATGACTAGTGACGCGAAGGAACTAGAAGCACTGCGGTACTAGTTTCAGGTATCAAATTACCATCAGTGCACTCGCTACACACGCAGGTGGTTAGTGATCGGGGAGTTAGTTTTAACCAAGAGATGGGTATTCTCCAAGGTTTTGAGGCTACCTATTTTGGCTTTAAACCAGAGGTCAGTGTGTCAAAAGAACGGCGGAAGGTTGTAGATCCGATCATCTGTGGGGGGGTCCAGCCGATATATAGGAAGATGCGATTGGACGTGAGCAGAATGATTAGTGTCATGTTCTGCCTTGTGGGGGGGAATGGCGACGGGCTTACTGTTAGTGTCTGATTCAGTGAGAGAGCAAGAGCAACCCGACAAGACGGTCGGCTAGGCATTTTGTGTCGTCTGAATTAGTACTCTCTTCTGCCTTGGCCTCTGGTGAACATTTTAGCATGACAAGTCTACAGCAAAAAGCATTCCAATAAGACGGGTGGATCCATGCAAACGGGACCTTGCATCGCATCACAGGTTTATACCCTCAAGGGGACATTTTTCTCAAGATAAGAAACATGATTTGAGCCTCCACGATTCAATTACCAAAAACTGTCATCCTAGCACCACACGGCAGGGGCCTGGCTGTATGTGGCACTAGGATTTGAAGATGAGCGAATCACTGACTCTTTGAGGTTGAAAGGGAGGCACAGTACTGTACTGTACTATACGTACTCTGTAAGCAAACAGGCGGAGCAAAATCCAGAGTGACACTGGAAGGGAAAAAGCAGAGAGACACGCCGTTTAGGGCTCTCCCCAATGCAGGCGCTGATGCCATTTGGTGGTCTATCCCCGAGCTGAGAGCCTCGAGTCTGGAACAACTCCAGCTCAGCTCAGTTCAATTCAGGGGTCAGGTCAGATTGAAGGCAAGGGACCAAGGGTCGAACTTTGATGAAGCTGAAGTGGTTCAACAAAAGATGAAAGATCTGCAGTGTGAAAGCCAACGAGACGACAGCTACCACTATTAGCATCCCGACAGACTGGACTGTGGTATTACCGACGACTGCTCTGTGATGCAAGGGCTAATTCGATTCGACTTGGACTCGAGACGAGGCGTGTGTGGAAATAAGAAAAGAATAAAAAAGAGTTAGACTCATCTCACCCTCGCAAACCTGGATGGAACCGACATGGGCTGATGTGCATTTGCATTCATCCATGTAGTCTGCCAAGAGGCTACTCCCTCGTAGATGAACCAATCAACCGAGATCAACAAGATACAGTTCCACTTACACCACAACTGGGACCACCCTACGACATGCTGTCGGGTTTAGAGACCCGGCTCTCGGTACAAACGCTGCACCCAGAAGAGGCTTGATTGCTCCGGCAGGACGGGCGTACATTTGATAAGGTACTGACTGACTGGACTGTAAAGTAAAGATGGGACGCCTTCAGTTCGTACGGCATCAGAGACAAGACCAGTCTAGCCAACTCCGAGCCAGCCTGGCGGTAAAACAGAAACAAAGACACCAGCCCTTACATCCACTCTATCCGTCCGTACGGGCGGTGTAATGTAAAGACGCTGTACTAATCAAGAGCCTCCCATCCTGTCGGATCACCAAGCTCGATATGACCTAGATAGCCTATAGCACCAAAACTACCTATTACTATTACCACACGGCGTTCCATGGTTTTACTCTACTCTACTACCAGTAACCAAACGTTCCATGCTAGTGCGCTAACTACACCACCACAGTCCGCTCCACCCCAGTAATGAAGCGGCGTCAACGCCTGTTCTTCTAGCGCAACGCGGATGCCTTCATATTACTTAGGTTGGCTTGCTCGCCCCTGCTCCTTCCTGATTGTTTGCTCTGCCTGTTTCTGCATCTACTTTTGCTTTTACCGGCAATTTATCATCACCATCGCCATCATCTATATTCTTCATTAATCAATCACTTGTTCAATCAACCACCAATTTGTCGCCAACTTTTTCGACTCTACCTCTTTGCCTACCTCTCTTTTCCTCTGGCATTTCTTCCAACCTTAATGGGGCAGGTCGTCACCAACCTCTAGCTTGGAGCCTCATCCGGCACGTCAGCAGAGAAACTCGCCCGTAGAGGCAGCATAATAGCAGGACACTACTGCTTCGATTCCGACTTCAATGACACATACAGACACAACAATGTCGTCCGACAAAGCGGCCTCAGCCCAATCGCCGTCGTCGCCACCAGCTTCACCACTTGCTCCATCCTTAACTGCACGAATCCAACCACAATCAATCGATGTTCTTGCATCTCAACTTGGCAGCTCATCTCTAAGCCAATATAACCACGACTCTGCTCTTTCAACAACACCGCAGCCAAGATCTGCCCTCTCGCCTATTTCATTACCCGATGATGATTGTGTTAACGTCTCTTCGATGTCCCTCGAATGCCACTCGAGGTTAATGGAAGTCGACGTCGATCATGATAGCAGCATGTCGACATCGCAAAATACATCCACCTCGGAGAAACAGATAGCCCACCGGGTCTCTATAAATACCCAGTCCGCCTCCCTTTCGACCATTGCCGTCGATCACGCTTCGCTTGTTGAAGCCCCGACAAATATCACAAGGTCGCTGCACAGGCCCAATGCTTTTGGTGGTTTCGAGGTGGACGAAGGATACTGCGAAGATGACGATGACTTTTCTTGGCTTCCATCAGTTATGTCCCTGAGGGCAGCCAGCACACCAGACGGGGTCAAGAAGCGTTATGATTTGGCATACAGAAGATCTGTTGATGCTGCAAGCCGCTGTCGCAACACCATCCACAGCGTCCCACGAATGCGACGACGTGATAAGAAGAGAAGCAAGCACTTTCAATCGACCGCAAGCTCTCTACCATCACCGTCCGATTCCCAAGCATCATCGATAATCATTTCGGCGCAATAGAGCATATCAGTATTCCATTTGTCATAAGCGTCCTTGGTAGGCGCTGACGACATGGCATATGCCGTACGTATCTAGAAGGGTTGGCTTGCAACATATTGGCGTTACATTCTATGAGCATTTACACGAGCAAGCCATCCTCCCTTTCGGGACAGAACGTTGTATGAGTGGGCCACGGCGTTTTTCTTTCCTTATTTCGAACATGTTGAGACTTAGACTCGTTGATTGCTTTGTGTATTATTTTGGGAGTTTTACAACTTGGCGCGTGGGGATCATGACAGGGAGCATATTTTGTTTTATCAAGGAACGAACATGTACAAGGCGTTTGAATTCGGATTGCGCTTGGAATACAGAACTAGCATGAAGCGCATCACGACGGGAGAATCTTGGGCCACGGTTCAAAGGTCCAGCCAGGAAGCCGGGGTGATCATACATCAATCACACTGCGTCGATTGTGCGACCAAAAGTTCAGTGTAGTATTAGTATTATCTTGTGGTTTAGCAAAATGCCACACAACGTCTGGTCTGAATGGACTGACGACATGTCCAGAATGACAACAGGCCAAATGTAACAAATACACTTAAACATTACGAGCCACCAAGCAAGTATCTACCATGTGAGAAAATCCAGTTGAAGTGATGACAGCATGGAAACAGCATTTCGTGCTCGGTGAAGAATGAATGTTGTATAATGCGAAAGAGAAAAGGGTGTAGAGGGCTCGATTTTGGTGGGACTTGATTGGAGTGACTCTTAAACTTTATCGAGACACACACGGCTGATGAAGCCATCGCGAGCCGGGCCGGTCCATTATCTACTGTAATGACAAATCAGTCAAGTGATGATGCCAACATTCTTGGGATAAAAGTCGGCAATGGCGCCTTGATTTTACCCCAATCCTGTTTACTATACGCGTCGAAGGCCTTTTCGCGCTGTCGCGCCGATTTCACATATCCCGTCAGCCCATCGATATCGTACGAGCCATAGATGAAAGGGCAAGTATGAAGGCCACGATATTTTATCGATTACAGAAACTGACCGGTACATACCGCCGCCGACAGCCACCAGTCAATTTACGAGCTGAAAGAGCGAAAACCTGACTCGGAAAAGAAAGGTCTATCAGCCAAGGGTCTGGGCAGAGAGCGAAAAAAAAAAAAAAAACAGAAAGAAAGAAAAAACACTAATGTGGATAACGGTGAAGTGAATGCCATATTCAGTTACTATTAGTTAGAAAGAGCCTTTGTAATGACATGTAAGTGAAAGTCCGACGGGGAAAGAAAATTTGACTCGTGAGGTGAAGAGATGATGGAGATGTGAGTGAGGGGAGGGAAAACGAAGAATCGATTAATCTGGATTGTTTAGGTACTACAGAAATTACGAGGATATGGGTCGTTGATGAGGCGACGAGGTCAGACAAACAGTGATGAAACGGAAAAATAACATTCTTAACGTGAGACAAGTTCGCGATGGTAAAGATTCAATTGTATTTAATTGAATGCATAGGTGAGGGTCGATCGGAGTAGGAGATCTCAGTTTGTCGCAATGCACTCAATTTGAAGTGGAGTCGGGTACGAATATGGAGGGGCCTGGCCTGGCCCGAGCCTCCATGTCAGATCTGGATGGTCCCCCCCCGCTTCCCTGTAAAAATGCAATGCAACCTCCCGCTGCAAGGTACAGGGCCCCTAAGAGACAGCCCGGTCAGGGCAGGCACAGGCCCAATGAGGTCAGGGATGCTGTAAGCTGTCAGGTCCGTAAACCTTGAGCTTTCATCGGCTTGTGATAGTATCATTCAAAGAATTCAATTTGGCCATGATATGCGCAAAGTGATGCAATATCATTAAGAAAGATCTCCGCTCAGACGTCATTGTGTCAATCATCTACTCTTTAATCCCTCCTGTCAATCGCTACTGCTCTGCGAGATCTCCCGGCAAACGCTCACTCATCATCAACTGGGCCCAACTCAAAACCACATTGCCCCTCCCCTCCTTCAGACCGACCAGCTCAACTCTCGCATGCCCATCAATCAAATGCTACATACAAAGAGTAAACTTCGACAAACCACGGCGCTATGGACCTTGGGCTAACGTAGGTACACCCGTAAACTCTACCTTAGCCCCTCTGCCTCTAGTCTCGAGTGGCTTCGGCCAGCCAGAGCATCACCACCACCTGCCCAATGCCGTCCAGATTCAGGGCTGCTTCGTCCGTACATCCATTCATAACTCTTTGTTCGAGCTCTCAAGAATAAACCATTAAGCCCGTCATATTTCTCACCTTCATCTTCTACATATGGAAACATTTCTTGTAATCAATCAACATTTGTCGCATAAAGGGATCGTCCTTTTTTTATTCCTATCTAGAATAAACAAAGGGAGGGGGTCAATCATCCGTTCATGACACGAGAACCATTCTCAATGGAATGCTCATTCATAGCGCCGCGCATTCCTCCCGCTGTCGCACTCAAACTGCCTCGACCAAGTAACAACGCAACGCAGCGCAGCGCAACGGTCTCGTTGCTGAGCCAGAATGAATTCGTAGACCTCTCATCTCACCAATCTTGCTTCATGTTGCCATCCTGTCCGCCAGATCTGTTGCTAGTAAAGTCATCAAAGACCAGACCGGCCTTGTTTTTTCCCTCGTCGTGTCTCGCCCGTTTCTCTGGTGCCCGTTGCTGGCTTGTCCGTTGCTCCATTGACTTGACTTTGACCATCTCCACGCCTTGTCGGGTCTCGTTCGCTTACCGGCCGAGTCTCTTGTTGCTCGTCTTGAACTTTGTTTTGCTGCCTCTGACTGGCTCTAGCCTCTCGCCTCTCGTCTCGCTATCACTCAAAGGCCCAAGGCTCCTTCATTTCATTCCCTCCGCTGCCATTCTTTTGGCTCTCATTTCCTTCATGCCATCAACTTCCACTTCCACTTCGACATCCTCGTCGCCTTCATTGACTTTCTCAGCAAGCCCGAGGTGACTCGCTTGGCTGACCACACCTCCATTGCCATCTCACTCAACTCCAACCAGCGTAGCTGAACAACAGTGCAATATACCAATGGCCTCCTGGACCCTGCCCTATCGGGTCGAGGCTGTCGACCGCGAACCGGGCTTCTACTGGCAGGAAATCGACGATGGACCCAACGACGGATCAGCCGACTTCTTTGGCCAGTTTATCAACTTTGACAGCGAAATCCCATCCTCCATGGCCGACCCTCACGGCCACAATCCGGGCATGCCTTCCTTGGCCGACGGACTCATCCTTGACCACCCCGCCGAGTCTACAGCATCTGCTTCGTCGGGCGTCTCGACAACCGAAGATGAGTTCGACTTGTTTTCTTGTAGCTCCCAAGTAGACGCGACAGTCCCATCTCAACCTGGTTCATCAGCTGCTCCTGGCGCATCGCACGATGTTGATCCTCGTAGCCTCGCACTCGCGGACAGCAATGGACTTATGGTGGAGAAGCATTCCATGGTACCTCGAGTCTCCATGTCGGACCCAGAACTGCCCCGAGTCGATGGCATCTCACTTCAGTCCTCTCCTGGCAGAAGGGTACCTGTTTCGCAGCCATCATCACCGACGCCACCCAACACCATGACCAGGAAACCCAACAAATTCGTCGAGGCACTCTCATCAACGATTCGCAAGGCCAGCAAACTCCGAAAACCCAGGAAGCCCATCGCCATGGACCGCCCGGGATCACCAACCATGGACAACCCCCCTCGAGCTTTAAGAATTCAGCATCACGAGTACAATGGGAATGACACATTCCCACCGTCGCCAACATGTGGGCCGGATAGCACCAATTTTGTCCACGGCTTTTGCGACGATCCCTTTAGTGAAATCCCTCATCAGCCTCCCAACAACAACCTCCGTTTTTTCAGTACCAATGGCATCCATACACCAGCAGAGTCTCCAGGAGTCAAGACTGAACCTGGCATGTACCAACCTGAAATGGCGGGACACCTGCCCCAGGCAGCTTGGCAGCAGCAGCAGCAACCCCCGCACCCACACCAGCATCCCCATCACCATCCTCAGACACATACCCACCATCATCCTCATCCTCATCAACAACCAGTTGGTGGTCATCCCCACCAACAGCCCGTCGCGGTTGTGGGCTCGGCACCCGAAACGTGGCCGGGACATGAGTATATGGCTCAGAACACTCATCAAAGTGGATGGTGGGATCTGAACCTCCTCAACCAGAGCGGCGAGTATGTCGTTGTTGACCCTCAACAACAGAAGAACGCCAATCTCAACCTCGCTATGCATGCCCAGCATGCCGAGTTGCCGTACGAATATCAAGTTCACGACCCCAACTCGGCGGGCCTCATGATTCACATGCCACAGCCTCGAAACGCTTCGGCGCCGACTCATGACCTTGCGCTCAACGCTCAAACCTACCTTCCGCCGCCGCCCATTCCACCAACCTCAGAGCGACACCGCCCGCCAAGAGCACCATCTTCTGGAGCGCGACACTTGTCGTGCTCTCCAATTCGCAAAACACGGCAACCATCAGTTCCACCAACGCCTACCACGGCGCACTCCCGCCACAGCTCCAACGGGTCCGTTGCATCGGCCCGCAGCGCCTCGGGTCGAGGCATGGTGCCCGGTACTCCCACTGCCATGCGTAAACAACGACGGTCACGGGATTCAAGCGGTGGCAGCGTAGGTGAGATCGGATTCGTCAATTTTACTCCGAGCGACGGAGGTCTCCTCATGACAGGTGTTGCGCCGAGCGGCAGTTCCAAGACCAAAGCGCGACGAGAACGTGAGGCGATGGAACGAAGACGACGATTGAGCGAAGCAGCCATGAAAGCGGTTCAAGCAGCTGGAGGCGACGTCGATAAGCTCATGGAGCAGGGCTTTGCCTTTTAACCCCTCAAATCTGATCTCAATCATTTTTTGGTTCCTGGTTCCTGCATACAAACACGTATGTGGCTGACGGGACTTTCCGCCCAGGATTTCCTATCTGCGACTTCGCATTTAAGATAAAAATCGACAACAAAGATGCGATGATGCAAAGAGGGGATTTAACCACGAGGGTGATGTGCAGCACGATGAAATACAACGCAATGGAGTCGGGTGGCGCGTGGGAAACTTCAAAGTGGCAGGCGCAAAGGTTCAGGTGATGGTGGTGAAGTGAGACAGTCTGTGACCGAACTAAGACCTAAGACGAGGCGGCGTTAAACGGGGGGATGAAGGACCACACAGCACCAACACCACATCACATCACATCACGACAACGACGAAATCACCAATTGGACGACCGGTTTCTTTCTTTCTTTCTTTCAACTGTTGCCACAAGACGACGGCGGCGTTTTCAAAAAAAATCTTCTTTCCACACTTTTTCTTGCCTTTTTTTGCTTTCTTTGTCACACACATGGAGCCTTTATACGCCATTTAAGACCTGTAAGGAACGGAACCTCTCTTCATATTATATCAACCAACTCTTCAATCGACCTACGTATTCCATTTGTTCAGATCTTTCCCGATCTCCCAACACTACGGCAAACAGCCTCAAGACACCATTGGTCTCTCGACTTCCTCAAAGTTTATCTCTCTTTCTCGTCTGTTCCCTATATACCATTCTTGTATCATTAGTCATACCACAAGGCCTACTACATGGTCTCGCTTTTTGTTTTTCATCTTTACAACTCAGAGCCTCTCGTTCAGAAGCGCAAAGCCTTGTTATTTTCCTAAATCATGGAGTAATTGTTGTATTTGTAAAGGAGGGTTTGGGTGGAGGCTGGGTATTCGGTGTTTCCCCTCTCACCATCCCGGTTGTTGCAAAGAGGCAGGGCGTGAACAGGAATGGGTGGCAGGCATTCAATTGCTGCGAGGGCTGGTTAGGTGCCCAAGTAGGTAGACTCGAGCTTGAAAAGCGAACAACTCTCTCCATGCTTGACCGTGGAGACCACAATCGCTCAAAAGACCTTTTTCCATAGATACAATAAACAAAGTTATACAGCCTCTTGAACTGCCCTTAGTCATGAGATGCAAAACAAACAGTCATTCAAAGTTTCAAAAATACATATGTAGTTGTTGAAATCTTATTTTTATTTGGGTAATAATGATGGGAAAACGTCCCGTTACCACGACTCGCTCAAGTCGCAATATGATTCCCGAATATTGGATATGAACTGGTAGCTGAGTTACCTCAGTCCAGTAAAAAAGCACATTCCTCATCCCTTCCCAATACTGTTTATATATACAAAGCAAAAACTCGTAAGAGCACTAGGGTTCCGATAATCGCCAACGCCAAGTCTCGTTGCAGACGCCGTCGTCATGCTTCCGACAAAGAACCATCCAAATAAAAGGGAAACAATAAAAGAAACGGAACACGATCTTAGCGTGGGTAATGTAAATTACTGGCTGCAAGTCCAGAGCTCACACGCTTCATCCACAGCAGAAATCCTGAAGGCTTTGTCTGCTGGGCCAGCCTCGCATAAACCAAGCTGCGTGAAATGCAAAGTTTGCACCGTTGAGAATAGTCTAGGCATAAGCTCTCATGAAATAATAAGGTAAATCCTCTACAGTTAGATCGATCAGTGATCATAACCGGCACCGCGCTGCCAAGGGCTGAAGAAACGTTAGTCCGAGTGGGATGCTATGGGATGGCTTAGAAGAGCTTACCTGGCGTTGTTCTGTGCCCTGTAGCCGCCTGGGCTATTGTTATCTGCCGACCTTTGTTGAGACAGGTTTGAGTTTGATTGCTGGTAAGGGTTTGGTGACGCAGTGCGGAAGGGGCTTGCTGGTCGTCCCTCGGCCGGGAAAAGTGGCATGGATGGGTTCACAGGGGAGCGAGGAGGCACGTCGCCTCGTTGGAACGATGCTTGAGACTGGTTGTTCGCCTCTGCTCGCCTTCTCAAGCTCTCGGATGAAACTGAGTCCTCTTCGTCAAGATCGAGATGCTTGTTGTATCCAGACTTATCACCTCGGGCAGTAGCTGCTAGAGCGTCAAGCTCAGTAGTAGCGTTAACTTGGGTCTGCGACTTCATGAAAGAGGCACGATCGTCAGCCATAAATTGGTATCGGGCATCGGGGTTCTTGCGGAAGAACACCAAGGCGGTCGAGACAATAAGCATGAGAAGTAGGATAAGGGCAAATGAAGCATTCAGAATGAACAAGACCACACCGACGACACCAACAACAATCTTAGGCAGGCCAAAGACATTAGAGAAGATGAGAAGGAAAATGGCGTTAATAAAGTTAATGGCGGCGATGGCGATGTTGAATGAGTTGGTGGGCTTGTCCATCCAAGGTCGGAGAACAGAGGCAGCGATCAAGAATCCGACCTCGATGATGATGAATCCGACAGCCTGGGTGATGTCGCTCTTCTGGGCCAAAGCTACAAACATGGCCTTGACCAAGGTGTAGATAAGGACAGGGACAATGAAGTAGTATGCTGAAGCGCGGAACTGGACGTAAAGGAAGCCCCACTTGTTGAGAGCCTGGGGATCAGAGAATAGAATGTAGGCAGGATTTCTGTGCATGGCAACAGAGCGACGAGCGATACGAATGACCTTGCTGGCACCCCAGCCGAGGGTGAATGTCATTCCAAGGAGGAAGAAAACAGCTAGTACGACCTCGGCGGGCGAATCCTGCTGGGTGAACTCCCACAGGCAAAGAATGCACATCTGGGGGAAACCAATCAGGGTCAGGCGGAAGAGAATGCCCTTAAGGACAGTAAGCCATCCGTTACGGAACTCGAGGAACTTGTCCTGGGCCATCCACTTCTGACGAACGCAGAGCTCACAGATACCCTTGAAAGCAGCGATCGCTAAGCAAGTGATAACCACGAAAATGCAGAAGAAGGTGAGACCGGTCATGAACAAGTTGGTGGTTTCAATTCTGGACTTGAAGGCGACTCGCTGAATACCATACACAACATAGGTTCCGTCCTCGGTCTGAATGTTGGCACGCTTTGCAAGAGCGCCTGCGGCATTGCCGATAGGCTCGGTGATACCTCGAGGCATCATTGCGGCACTACGCTTGAAAAGGTCGATGCTGGTGGAAGCAAGATCCAGGCTTCGCTTCTGTACTTGGACTGAGACCTGACGGACATTGTAAAGAATAGACTCGGGTGTACCACCAGTTGCTCGCTGGTACCAGGTGAAGATATCCTGCATGAAGCCAACGCGAATAATACCCATAGACCACTGGAAATCCTGTGTCCAAGACGAGACAATTGGGGGAAGTCCAACACTGGTGAGTCCGAGAATGGCCTGAGCCTGGAAGTAACCAAACAGGGAGAGCGAGTTGGAAGCAACATGAGCAGCCGTGTTTGCATGACCGACGCCGGAAACAATAGCAGAAGAGATCAGACCAAGACCAGCGATGATGGCAGTGGCCCACTTGACACCCTTAAGATCAACCGTCTTTCCGTTTGAGAAATCGGCCTCGACACACGCAACACTCTCGCCGGTATCCGACATATTGACGTAAACACGAACAGTCGCATCAAGATCAGGAATGTTGTAGGCGATTCCAGGTACTTGCTCGAGATTCTCTTTGCCTACAGGCAGATTGAACTTGAAGGGAATCTTTCCAGAAACCATAGGACATAGACCAGCGAGGTTGATTGAGCAGGGGTCGACAGTCTGCTGAAGGAACTGGTAGCCATAAGCTGAAAGTCGAATGTCGAACTTGACCTTGCCTTGGATAGACGAGGTCGCCACGGCCTTGACGTAGGCGGAACCGTTGTTTGGCGTCAAGGCGACGTTGAAGAGTGTGGCTTTGAATCCGTTGTCCTTCTGACAACTGTTGAGGGAGTTGGAGTAGAGGATCTTCTCACCCGAGACGGGCGAGGCCAGGGCAGCCACCGAGGCGAAGACCGCCAATGGCTTCATGATGCAAGACCACATCGTAACCGCTATTTCCAGAAGTTGTGGTTGTGATGGCCGGCTATCGAATCGAAACGTTCGGTCGGAATGTCGTTGTCGTCGTTCAGCACGTGGTTGTTTTTACGGATCCCCAATTCCTTTTAACAGTCGAAATTAGGAGGATACCCAGACAGTGTATCTATTAGCAATCGGCGCAAGCGGTAGCCGGTGGTGTTCAAAATGATCGAGGCTGTTCAGAATAAACTTTGGGTTTGACGGCAAGCGAGTGAGGCCGCGCGGAAACTGGCGAATTACGAACGGAATAAGGCGAAGGAAGACACAAAGAAAGAAGTAAGAATGTTTAATAGCGAAAGGTCGAGGCGAGAATCGTCTCCGTGACGAGGCGTGGCTGCTATGAACAGCTTTGATCGTCTCGTCGTCGTCAAAAGAGTTTGGCTTCTGCCGTTGTCGCGGATGATGAATGAAATGGGTTTGCTGTGTGGGGGGAGTCGGGAGGGAAAAGGAAGACCAGTGGCAGCAGACTAAGGGAGGGAAGGGGTGGAAAGAAGAGTAAGGTAGGGGAACGGAAGGGAAGGGAAGGAGCCAAAGGGAGGGAGCGATGGGAACCTGAACCTGGTAGCAGCAGGTACAACCTGACCCGGTTGATGAGCTTAGTAGCGGCAAGTACCTGGGTAAGTAAATTGATCCAATGCATGCGCGGTTCGGTACCAGCCCAGCCCAAGCTACGGTGGGTTTGTCGCTGTCCACTCACTGAACTTGGAAGGGAAACAAGGGGGCAGGTGGTCACCTTCACGAGTGCGAACGCGGTGAAGCGGGGACTGGAGTGACAATAATAGGTTTAGTTTGGTCTTGGGTCTTGCGTATGATAGGGGGGTCAAGAATTATGCGAACGGGCTTTGTCTCTCTTGTCTTTTAAGACACTTTCTTTCTGGTCTTTCTAATAGAAAGAGAGAGAGGGGGGGTGATTTTCGGGCTCTTTCTTTCAGTCCATTACATTGAAGTACATGACAGCTGCAAGGATGCAAGCAAGGCCAGGCACAGTCAGCACAAAGACGGTGCTGATTGAATTTTTGTCGTATTCATAATTCGCTACTTCGTATACCATGTACCGTTGCTAGCACGTCTCGGCTCTGGGTAGCCTGTGCTTCTCTAGATTAAGAATCTGGAGGCTGTGCAGGTACCTGGAATGTAGGCCAAGCTCTGGGCCAAGTGCAAGTCAATGACACGGATGCTTGGCCAGACATGGGGTGACGATCTCGTATCGACTCTAACAGCATGTACTTTGTGGGCACCACAGCGGCGATAGCCCCTGGAAGACAATGTCTAATTTTGTGAAGCTTCGGTCCATGCTGCAGAGTACGAAGGATGTACACGGGAAAGGATGTTTCGGGCTGTCCATAATACGTACGTAGTCTACATCATCGAGGGTGAGTCGAATTTTGAAGATTACGATTTTATGTTGCAAGAGTCCCATTGTTATTGTAGATCTTGGCACAAGCTTGTATTGCAGTTACACTGTTGCAGCGTGAATGCAGATCAACAAGAGGCTGGCTGGCTGGATGGCATGGCTGGCTGGCAGTTGGAATAAAAGGCTGGTCTGCTGCAGAGTGACAGCGGCATAAAACAAGGCGTGACTTTTTGAGGCATCATCATTCATATGTTGATCTGAGGCACAAATACACGATTTTGGCAGTGGGAGACCACAACATTCCCGGTTTTGGTGGTTTAGTCTGCAGTAGTGTTACCAGACTTTATGTCAACGACTTCTTGATTTTTTATGAAATGGCTGCGTGGATTGGTCCATTCAGCGTTTGCATGATGGTGCCAACAAAAGCCGGTTAAAAGCCAAGACCTGGGCAAACAATAACACTCGTACTTCCATGGTAACAACGCCAATGGAAATAAATGCTAGTAAATAATGAGAGAGGCAGGTAACTTGGGTGTTGAACATCACGATACCTGCTGCTGCACCTACTCTACGGCATGTTACGTCCCGTCGCCATCTCGCATTGTCACAGGTCGCGTCTTCTAATTTAATTATTTGAGGCTTGCACTGCCCCCTCCCCTAGTTCCCTGGGCTCTCCTCTGTCACTGGTTTTGTTTGGCTCTGACTCTGTAACGCTGCCGAAGTCCGAATCCAAAAGGGGTGGTCCTTGCTCACGACTTGGGTTGATTTGCAAGACTCAGGCCCATCCATTTCAGGTCTATCGAGTTATTAGACCAGGTTAGCAGTCATGCCACCAGAAGTCGAGACGGCGATGGATTCTCTGAGCAACAAGCCAAGCACATTAAATAAGACGAATTGCGATAGGCACGAGGAAGAGGCTGTGTTGCCAAAACATTGTCACGTCGTGTCTTGGTTATGCTTGGGCAATTTCTTGGACAACCTTAGCAATACGAAGTGTAATACTGTCTGTACTACTTTCGGCATGTCCGCTAGGTAGGTTCGAGAAGAGAAAAAAAATCATGCATGGATCTATCCATCTAGTAATGTGCTCACTATAGCACAATGGGGAATGTTATCAATAGCTACTTTGAAACAGAAAATAGTTCTGCTTGGTTAGGTTACTTTGCATTGCATGAATCACCACCAAGCTTGACGCTCGCTGTCTTAGCAACGCTCCCAACTGAGTCCATTATTCACCCAACCAATTCCGACATTTTGAGTTGTCGATAGACTTTTGGGAGATCTAATCTCCATGATGATGCCAAGACTCGCGTTCTTGTCTTTGTCCACTTCACACTCCGCTACCAACCCAGGACAGATATGGAGTAGCTAAGCTCATCTGCAGCGGTGATTCGAGATTGACAGTCAACATCCCTGGACAGGGCAATGAGCAGACAATGGAAGAAGTTTCTCTTGGTTGTAGTATGTAATTCGCTTCGGAGAATATTGTACGGTGTCGTTGTTCGCTCTGATACCGTGGAATATACTTCCAAAGAAGTAAAGCTGCCGTGACTCCCGTTCTATTTCTGGCCCAAAACAACAATTGAGTTTCAACTTCAACCGTCAACACCGCACATCGACCAACTCTTAATCGTCGTAGTAAGTTTCATACACAATTTCGTGCTCAACGTCGGATCACTCATCCTCATCCTCCCATTGGTCATCGCTCTCGATCTCTTGACATTTCTGATCTCCAACATCCGCGAACCCCTCACAGCCTCGATATTCAGGGGCACGCACTCGAGCAGCCAATAGCTTGACACTTGGGCTGTAAGCGCGTACTATCACAGATAATTACACGTACGCAGAGAGATTAAAGCTCGTTGGTGGGGGCTGATCTCACCTGAAGAGGCGAGAAAAACGGACATAATCCACTACTGGAAAATGTCGGGGCATTGTGACTGGACAATTGATACACATCTCAAACATAAGCGTCAAATGCCATCGGGCGGAGCATGAACGCGTCAACTCGAAACCCACCAAGTAGAAACCTTGCTGGGTATGATCGACGGGTCCGTCTCCATCCACATACATGACTTTTCGTGCCCAGCACGTGTCAGAGACGAGAACAAGCGAATAGTTGAAATCGTTTCCATTCCGGTTCATCGTCTTCCGAGTCTCATTTCACGTTTCGCTCGTTGCATACCTGAAGAGACGGCCACTCCATTGTCTCGGCCCTCATGTTTCAGAAGCCTATCTCTATAATAACAGAGAAATTCCAGAAGCATCATATTAACTAAAGCATAAGATTCCATTGTCAATGCCCGACATCTAATTTACTGAACGCCAATCCTGCACCCATCCAAATGCTGTCTGATGTCAAGACCTGCCTATAGATCGTCATGCGCAGATCTGTTACCCATAATCATTAAAACCATACAAGTGCCGGCCAATGTGTTGCGCAGCGTCTAGACTATAGCACGTCCCATTGCGCGTTCCACGGGTTATTCATCGTCGTATAATCGACACCATGTTTGTATGAACTCGTCAGTTCCTCTTGGTCAACTCCGCAATGTGTCTGTCCATCTCTTCCTGTAAACCAACCCAGTCCGTACGTCTTGCCATCATCCAGCTTCTTGGCCATGTCGGTGTTGCTTAGCTTGGAGGTGCCCACGAAGTTGTACAGCATCTTGCTCTGGTGAATAAAAGCCAGGATCGACGCAATCGTGTTGGGCTGTCGCGGCAGAAAAGGGTGCCGTCGTCGAAAGAAAACCATGTTTGCTACAACAAACATGTATAGCAGGATGAACAGCGTGGCACCAAGGGTGATGTAGAAAGAGCGCACCGTCTCTTGTCCTGAATTAAACAGCTTCTTATCATCATCGTCATCGTCTTTCCATTTTCCCTTACCGAGATGCAGACCATATCCCACGATAAAATCTTGCCCGTCTACTGTGGCAAGACTAGTCACGAGAATCGTGAGGAACTCAGCCATGACAGAACCGAATCCGACCAAGAACACCATAAAGTGACCATTCAAGAGCGCTCGTAAAGGCATGTAAGCGAACGGTAACGCGGTGTAATCAAGAGTAAGGGTCTTGGAATGCGCATGTCGCTTGGAAAGAATATAGTAGGGCTCCATCATGCGCACCGATGTCTCCATGGCTCCCCAACACAGCTTGAGAATGACAGCCAAGGCCGTGACGACCCAAGCAGCCTTATCTGTGATAACTTGAGCGGTTGTGAAGAGGAAGACCGGGATCAAGCCTGCAAAAAGAAGCAATCCGATTATAAAAGGGATGCATCCCATCGGCCGTAGCATTAGGGGATGTGGATGCTCCGAGAGATGGGCTGTATCGTCCTGCTCGCTATCTGTCTCGATTTTTGTACTTGTTCCCTCATAAGGTGCGAGAGACGAGTTTCTCAGCATATATCGTCGACGCTTCAGCTTCTGGTGAATATCCTTATGTTTGGCTGTATCCATATCTTTGAAATCCATCAAAACATGGCTGACAACAGCCATGCTTGCGAGGCCAGCGATACCTCTCACATCAGCAAGCAAACCAGACCGTCGTGTCTGTAGCACATACAGGAGACCACAACCCAAGAGTGCACAAGAAGCCAGAACTATGGTCAAGAGTCGAGACCACATTGCTGCCACAAATATTTCTTTCTCATCATTGGGCTTGTCCATGCGCTCCTTGCGACTCGGCGTCAGAATAATGCATGCAGCCGCGCACGTAGGTACGAGCGAGACAGCCATGATCGAAGCTAGCGAAGACAGAGCCACCGCGTAGTGGCCCAGCTTGATCGCGCGAAAGGGTCGCCAAAAGCTGAAGCTCGTAACATAATCGGCGTTGATGGACTTTGAAGCTAATGCGCCCTGTTGCCTGGACAGTTGATAGAAAGCCTCCAACCGCCGGACTTCAAAATCGGTAAACTGCCAGAAAACACCAAAGGTGACAGCAACGACCGTTGGCAGAAACTTGACTGCAAAGTAGACCCCAGCGTTTATGTCCTTAGGTTCCTTGAATTTGATGATAGGCTCTTTGTGGAATTTTTGAAACAAGTATTCCTGTACAACAGCCAGAACAATGGATATGATGATCAACAGCGTCAAGTATGGCCATCGCATCGTAGGAGGTTTCCAGTTTGGCTGAGGATAGAATATCTCGGTCTTGCCCTCCTTGACTGGAAAAGTTGATCGGCGGAAATCGTTCGATGCGACAGTGCTGAGTCCCTCGATGCTGCTCAAATCCGCGCCCGGTCCCTCGTCCAATATCACTTCAATCACTTCGCCTTTCCGGTTAGCTTCATCCTGTCCCCTCTGTCGAATCGTCTCAAATCGGCCGGCACTCGCAGGCCGGTTGCGCCGGGAGAAGGATCGCGATAGACTGCGCTGGACAGTTGCGGGTGTTGAAGATAGAAGCTCTTCGTCCCTCATCTTAACATCCGCATGGAAGCCCTGGCCCAAGCCTCCTGTTAACATCCCATTGGCCTCCTGTGCCTGCAGTTTCTTGATGAAATTCTCGTCGTGAGAGGTCATTGGTCCCAGCGCAGCAGTCACGTCGAACCCAGGAGAAACGTTATCGTCCTCCTCCTCTTTTATACGGTCATAGCTACTAGAATAACCCATCGAAGTTACGCCTCCGAGTAATGACAGGTCGTACGCCTCATCATCGTCATCCTCTTCAGGAATTGTTCGTCCAAGTGAGGAACCATATGCAGACATGCGCTTGGCTCTAGATGGGAGCCGTGAAGGTGGTGGTCCGGCTGCCGATACAGGCGCGTAAGATCCTCCAGCTCCATTATAACCAAACGACGCAGACCATCCAGAACCAGGAGCATACGAGTGGCCATCATATTCGGCTTGGGGCGGAGTTTGTTGGCCGGCATGAGAGACTAACGAGACCATGGATTCGCGACCGTGGAGCGGAGGATGTATCGCAGGATCGTAGGGATTGTCGTCGGGATAAAGTGACATTGCAGAGACGCGATGGCTCAAATGCGCTTGGTTTGTCGCGGCTCTTTGCGATACAGCGGCAAAGCCAGAGGGATGAAACGGTTCATCAGGATGGTGGAAGGGGTCTTCAACCCGATCATCTCGATATGCCATGTTGTTGCGCGACTCTTGACATTGCTAAGCAGTGTGGTGGTATTTTTCAAGGCAGGCAAAGCTCCCGGCCAGTGCAGGATAACGGTTTCAACAGTACTGAGGTGGATTGTCCGCGCGTAGAGGCAGGTGCCCGGTAATAGTGCCCGGTGGTATGGACGGGAGTAGAGTAGAGTGGGCGGGGCACTACGACGGGCTGCGCTGAAGACGGGCCGGGGCGAAGGGTCCCAGGAATAAATCGATCGAAGGATTGCGAAGGATTTCGGTTATCGAGAGGAAGTAAAAGAGCGATAAAATTGATGCAAACGAATGATAAAAGGAGATGGAAGAAAGACAAGAGGAAGAATGGGAATGAAGGAAACGAATAACCCTCGAGAGCGGACAGGATGGAAAACTTCAGCCGTTCAGCCATGAACGATAGTGAACGTCTTCCATGCCCGGTTAACAGGTCGCCCGCCAAGGTATGGACCTAGGTAGTAAGCAGGAGCTAACGCCGCTAGGCTCCGGCTGCCTACACTAAACCAATGATGGGTCATTAACGTACCTTCATAGGGCTGGAGGGCTGGTCTGTCCTTTTGAGTCTGGGGTCTTCCCCCACGAAGTGTCATGCAAGTGTACATTCACGCTTCTCAATCCATGATTCACAACTCTCGCGCAACCAGGTAAGAAATATCTTGCCATACAGTGACTCTTTAATTCTAGTTTAAGCGCCTCAAACACCTGGCGTCTATCTTCTGTAAGATGTCTCGGCGGTGAGGGTTACCTTTCTTTGATCTAAGCTGCAGCTGCGTCCGATTTGCATGCGAGAGCCTTCTAGGGCACTCATCCAATCAGTCATAATTGGCGGCCTCCTTGATTCACTACCCAAGCAGTCTACTAATCCAGACTCCCGTAATATTTTCCCATCTACAGGTATCGACACTGTATACGCAAGACTTTCAACGGTCGTGCGGCCTTCAGCTTCAAGCCTCGTGTGTCGGGACTGAGTTTGGACGGAGCGCCTTGCTCGCAGCCACCGGATAATTCCATGAAAAGGCTTTCCTTTTCAGCAATGGTGACTTTTTCTTTTTCTTGTGCCCTTGCTGAAGACTACGGAAAGAGGCGAAAGAGCACGGGGCCTTTCACGGTCATGTGCAGTGAATCCTACAGAGACAGACGGGTCATTACTGCAGTGTAACCCTCCATGCAATATCGTACCTCATGGGGATCACTTCCGCTGCTGTGGTAGACTGGCCTGACTGGTACGGCACGCTACCACCCGCATCTGACTGAGGCCTGCCCTGGATTTGGTCTGAATATTCCCTGCCGTGAGCTGAATGTCAGGATTCCCAAGTGCATACATACATGACGGGTGACTTACCAATGCAGCTTAGGTACATGTGTACCCTTATGTTTCTGAATTTAGACACAGCCTGGAAACAGATACCCTGAACTAAACATAGACCACACCCATCGGACCAATTAAATATCCAAATCGATGCCCTGTCGATCAAACTTTGTAACAGATCTAAGTTTGTTCCGGTTCAGGTGGTACAACGCGGGACACTTTAGCGTTGATGTACCGCTCCCACAAACACAGTCTCACTAGGACAACGATCCAGCATGGTTGACACTCGATCCGAATGTCACAACTGGTTGCGAATTATGAGTTACACACTTCAGGTTATGGAAGCAGAGCTGTTTTCATCTTCTTACAGAAATATTTGAATATGTTCCTGAACTATGATCGTGATTCGTCATACACCGGTTACCCTGTAGTATCATGATGTACAGAATCCAAGATCTAGTAGCACCTAGGCCTACCTGTCTCTAGATCCAACACGATTTATAGTCCAGACTTGGAAGACTACGGACATCTTGCTGAAATCATGGAACCTAAGTTGTACGTATGAAGTTGTTACAAGCCCCGGGACGAATCTCAATTACTGGTGTTTCGTATGTATACGGACTTGCCGCGTGACAGTGATTGTTATGAAGGGTATTATTTGCCAAGTTAGATGTCAGCAAAATGTTCAAGTAAAGCTCATGTTCGCACACAGAACAACAACTGTTAACAGAAAAGACAGCACTGCTATAATATTATGTATCTCTGTGCAGGACTATGGCGTGCCAATCCATAAACAACTCCAGGTTTAATTGCCAGAGTGAATCTTTCTATGCCAAATGCTCAATCTATCCATCTAATGCATTGGATTGTGAACCCTCCAATCTATGTCTTAAACTCAAAAATCAATTCGCTTGTTGTGTTTGTGAACTATGCAAGTAGCAATTGCTCCCGTGTACTCATGGGCACATGTCTAAAACAGGAGGTATACTGACATCAATATAGTGAAGAGAGCTGTCATGGACGCAGCCTGGTATGTTCGGGGGGCCAAGCTTGCAACCAAGCCACAGCAGTTGCGGTCATATGTGACATTGTTCATCTGCGCGGCGACTTCAAACACGGATCCTGGGAAACCGCCATAGTTGTAGTAATCCACGTTGAGAATATTGGGAGCTCGACCCCAATCAGAGCGGCAGTTATTGGCCGCGAGACCTAAGCTGCCGTAGCCCGTGACATTATTAGTCTCGTTGAGCAGTGCAACAGCCGGGACCAGGATCTCAGCGCCAAACACATTGAATTCGGCATTGAGGTTGTGGTTCATGAGGTACAGGCGGTTTTTGGCCGACTTATCGCTCAGGTCCGGAGGTCGCTGCACGGTGCAAGGGAAATCACGGTCCAGAGGGTCGAATGGAGTCTCCCACATTTGGGTGAACTCGTCCAGAAGCCATGGGTACTTTTTCTGGTCTGACACGTAGTCGATAAACATGACAACTCGCTTACCGCGAACGATCATGCTTTCCAGAGTAGGCCAGTCTTCCAGGGACATTGGAAGGTATGGAGCTTGGTAAACGTACTTAAGGATACCACTCTCTTGGATATAGGGAACGTAAAGGTCAGGGTGGGAATAATTTCCATTTCCAAGGAGAATGGTGACAACATCATATGGGTGACTGTCGACCCATTTTCGCACCCGGGTGAGCCAGTCAGTGATGGGGCCGGCATCGAGGAGGTCGCAGGTTGAATGGCAGAAGTGTGGGACAGATGAGTTGGCGGGGAACTGGATTTGAGCCTGGAGGAAACGGACGCCGTCGTTAAGTTGCGTCTCAACTTCGAGTTCCTGGTTGGAGCCCGAGTTACCAGGTCTCACGAAGGGGGAATTGTGGCAGCCGACCATGGTAATGTTGCCGTACTTGCGCTTGCACAGCTCGACATAGTTGTTGCACGCTTGAGTGTTTGTAGGCTTCGCCTTGGTTGTGGTGGTCGAAGTTCCGTTTGCCGTCTCAGTACCAGTGGCGGTCTCTGTTAGATTGCTGGTGAAAGTTGTGCTGTCGGTAGGGAAAAGACCCGTGAAGGTGCTTGTGAGCTGGTCCGACTCGGTATCGCTGGAGAGCGATAGTGTAATTTTGGAAGCGTACGAAGAATAGGCACCTGTTGGAGGACCGGTTTGGCGGGTTATCTTCGCTGTTCGTGTACCTTCAAAGAACGTGAGCTCTGAAGTAGCTGATATCTCGACTGTTTGAGCTGCCACGCGACCAGAAGTCAGTGCCAGAGCGGCAAAGACTGAGCTGTAGAGCTTCATGACGGGCAGGTGATCCCGTGGAAGCTGGTAAAGGGCGAAGTTTCTGGCGAGTAAATATTGGGTTGAAAGAGCGATAGGAGTCGCTTAGTATGATTAAGCTTCGTAGCTTCGGTCCGCGCACCGATGGGTTCCACCACTTGAAGCAGGCCCTCGTTTGGTATAAGTGGTGCAGGGCCGAGAATGAAGTTGCAGATAAAGACGAAGACCAGGTCTGATCAGATCAAGACGGAGAAGACGATTAGAAGACAAGCTAAAATCGTGTATGGGTGGAACGGAATACAAGATCTAGTGCAAACTGCGGTGGATGGTCGCCCTGTTTGTGATCCCTGCTGCATAAACACCAGTCCCAATATCGAGGAGCCACCTTTTGTAACTATCGACAGATCGACGAGATCAAGTGGGTAAAGTAAAGGTGCCAAAATTAAAGTCACCGTGGAGACGGACTATGAACGGCGGGATGGATGAAATGGTCTGGACGGGCGACAAGCAGGGAACCGAACCTTCTCTTGCACAGCCTGGCTTGGCTTTCTGGTTAAGACTTTTGGCAAACACAGACGAGATTAAGGCAATGAAAAATAGAAGAAGTGAGGAGACACAAAATGTTGAAGAAGGAGAACAAAAAAAGGGGGGGTTATGTTAGTACCAGATGGTGATCTGCTGCTTCTTTGGTTCTAGACACTGTCAAGACTTGTGAGGACTTAAAAAAAAGCATCGAGAAAAAACCTTGGCTTGCTTGTTAGCTCTGCATTTGATGATGCGGCCTCACCCGCCATGACATAATGGCATGCGGCTGTTGTTAATGGTAGCTGCTAAGGAAAAGGTTTTGTCAAAGCGGTAATAACGGCAGGAATTGACCGTGACAATTGGCTGAGTGGGTGTTGAGCCGCAAATAGAATCTACACATGTCATCGACCTTAGTATGTTTATTGTTCCGGATAGCGCTAATAGGTCAAAAATCAGCAGCAAATTGTAACGACCAACTTAGGTTGTGTATGTATTGCAACGCAGCGCTTGTTGATCCTGTCATGTCTCTCTGCTTTGTGGTGTTGAAACGCGTCATCATATTGGGCTGCAGCCAAGACCCAGTCCGGTACTATCGGCATCCATTTTTATTTTATTCTGGCCCTTAACCTGAAGCTCGGTACTCTTGGCTAGAAGCCAAAGGGGATTGGACGGATGAGAAACTGTGAACATGGAATACGGCACGACAAGAGGCCAAGCGCCAATAGTTTATGATGCTATGGTATGGTATGGTATGGTATGGCATGGCGTGGTATTGAATGTTTTGGTCGAAATGTCTAGACTAGAATCCAGATACGTTAGTAGTCGGTCATAGCCACTTTGTAGCCGCGCATGTCTTGATTTTTTCTTGACTCAACAAGATGTATTTTTATAACTGCCCAACTAACAACAGTATCAGATTTCGGGCGGCTGTTCATGGCAGAGAATGAAGGTCAGCGTTAACGACAGCTGAAAAAAGGCAACTCTGGCGATCCATTCGTTCAGCTCATCTGATGCCCCCTTACTTCTATCCACAAGCAAGCATAAGCCTTACCCTTTTACCGCTGAAGCGCAGGTGTCTTGTTGCTTCTCCAGGGGTCCGGTCCAGGGGACGCGCACAGTCTCTCCACCAGCACTATCCCACTTTGTATTAGCTTTGTATTGACCAGCAGCTTCGGCAAGGACCCACGTCCCTTTCCTTTTTCGCTGTCTGGTGTCTTTCGGTGGCTGAGAAAGTTCGATCCTTGGAATTGGGATGTTCCCTTCATCATGACGATTAATGCTGTTGGCGTCGTTGATCTTTAGGCTGGCCCACCCAGAACACGCAACGCATTATCATAATTCTCAGTCACTCGTTTTCTTGCTTCACTTCACTTCAGTCTTGTCTTGAGAGTGAAACTTTTGGTTTCGCCTCTGTATTTGCTTCTCTTTGTCTTTATTCACTGTGGATTGATTGTATCGACGACACCTCAATCGTGTCATCTACAGTTAGTTATTCCTTCTGCTCGTCTTCTTTGTTTGGTTTTATCAGTTGTTTCATTATCTTTCTTCCTTTCGTATTCGGTTTCAAATAAACGGCGCGCAAAGCTGAAGCTATCACCAAATCGAACGAGCCCTTCGGTGGCTCTTCTTCCACCTAGATTGTCTCATCAACCTGTCGACGGGTAGCATAACCGACTCAAGTCGTCGCTGATCAATTGTTCGACATCTTATTTCTGACCACAAACATGGTTAACGTCCACCGCCGCAACACGGCCATCGCTGCCAGTACCTTCTATTTCCTCACGATTCCTTTCCTCATCCTCGTCATCATCGGAAACACACACATCAACTCGACCCTAAACGATATCTACTTTTTCCAACTTGATGTGTCGCAAGTCATTCCTATCTCGGTCGAGAATTCGAGGCTCCTCAACTCTGTCGCCCGAAGTCTAGGTCTTCACGATTTCTACCAGGTCGGACTCTGGAACTTTTGCGAGGGCTACAATGATGAGTACGCTCTCCTACTTTACACGCTGTCTGTTGTCGCTAATTCCGTTCTCCAGAGGTGTCACGTACTGCTCCCATCCCAAGCAGTGGTACTGGTTTAACCCCGTGGAAATCCTAGTCAGCGAACTGCTTGCCGGAGCCAAGATCGCGCTCCCTGCAGAGGCTGTTACGGTCCTTAACCTCCTCAAGATTGGTTCCAGGATCATGTACGGCTGCTTTATGGCCGGTATCTGTGTCAACTTTGTTCTTATTCCACTGAGCTTGCTTGTCATTCGTACTCGCTGGTGGAGTTTGCTCCTCTCACTCCTCTCCGCCATGGCAGCAGTCCTCGTTACCCTCGCTGCCGTCATTGCGACAGTCATCAGCGTCGCGGCAAAAGTTGCACTCACAGCACAGGATCAGCTCAACATCAAGGCAAACATCGGTATCAAGATGTTTGTCTTTATGTGGATCGCTGCCATCTTTACTTGCTTAGCTTTCCTCCTACATGCCGCCATGGGCTGTTGCTGTAGACCAGACCGTCAAACGCAGGCGCAGAACCCTCCACAACAGCCCATGTCTGAGACCAAGAGCAATAGGATGTCTTTGCCAGGATTCGTCCGTCATAGAAAGAGCCACGGATCCTCTTCCTAGGCTCAAAAATCTTGTATGATTCTACGGCGATATAAGATTGGACCTCGCGAGGGGACTTACAGGACCGGCTTCAACTTTCGCTATTTATGCCCTAGCAAAATGGCGCGGCAATTGGTCAAAACTGAAAATCAAAGTTCAAACCAAAAAATAAGATCTGGATAAAGGAGCATTGTCGGCGAAAGTACCAGCCTCATTCAGAGGTCTGACACTTTGGCTAATACCGGAGTTTGGAATAGCGATTTGATTATTGGGTATAAAACTTAATAGTTCTATAGAGGTTATAAACAGAGGCTCAAAATGCCATGTTCCGTTGCTGTAAAAGCTTTGCAGGTTCAAGTTCTGTGAAAGATATGTCTTCATAACGATCGCCGTCACTGGATAATTATCTAGCAAGACAATAGCTCACTTCTTAAGACTCGTCATCTTGAAGTAGGTATCACTTAGCAGGAAACATCGTTTGCATAGACGGTAACCGATCAACACAGGTGTTCCGTCCCTTTTCTCCCATTCCCCTTTGTAATAAACATGTGTTCGATAGCTGACTCCCCCCTAATACTTCGTCAACCAGGTGTGTTTAATCTTGCTTCGTCTCAGACTCCCCTACTTGAGGCACCACTATGTGCGTATCCTGTTCGTGATGAAGCGTAGGACGATGGGCAAACTGTTCCATCCTGTTGTATCGGGGCTCGTTGGCCGTGGTGGTCTCGTTGGTTTCCAGAGTCTTGTGGTGGATGGTTTCGTATGCACTGTTGGACCCTGTATCATCCGCCATGCCCTGAATTATATCACGCTTGGCTTTGCTGTCCAACTTATCTTCGCTTTCGTTCGAATCGTCATCATCATCATCCGGAATGTTGCGTTCTTTCTTGCCGGGATAGACTTTACCCCAAGGGAAGTAGTTGAGGTTGGACGCCTTGATTTCCTCCTGAGAAACTGACACTTCTTCATCATTTTCTTTCTTCATGCCATGGATGATCTGATCGATACCGTCTGTACTGGGAATCGAAGGCTCGAGGAGATAGTCTGCGACTGGGATGCGTGTCTCTGGCTTGACATCCATGCTCTTGCCAATGGGGATGGCTGGTGCTGGTACCGCTTGAATGGTGAAGGTAAGGGCAATGACCATCCAAGCCGAAGCCATGGGCACATTTGTCGCTACCATGTTTTTTTCTTTTCTTTTTTGAAAACGATGTTGTTGAGATAGGCAGATATTATGTTGCTCGCGAATCAAGGGTGGTAAGTTCGAGACGGGGATGACAGTGTAGAGATCAGATGAATTACAGAGAAGGATGTTGTTGGAGGAGAAATGTTGGCCAGGGACTGTTCCACCACAGCATCACTTTTGTATGTGAATCTTAATGCGGTGGTATTCAGTACTGAGTTTCACCTGGAAGTGTAAGTATCGTCAGGACCAATAACTCTTTGAGCTTCCCTAAATGTGCGTATTTAGTTAACTTCCGCGTGCGTGTGTCCATGTTTAAATATTTTTGTTTCACGCAAAGGCAACTATTTATTTGTGCTTGGACTAGTCGTTTGTTTATTATACCTGACATTTATACGACACGGCGTGCCTTAGTTTTTATCATTCATACGTAAAGTAGCACTAGGAACCCTCTTCTCATTGAGGTCACGTACCGCTACGAGAATTGCAACGAACCTGCTTAGAAGCGGGTTTCGTTCATCCACTCTTCCTGTAACGCATCTGCTATGATACAGTAAGATCCTCGGATCCCGTTTGGAGCGGGAGGCTTGGAGCGGATCGACAGCGTGGCTCTCTAGCCGTGTGCCATGATACCCGTCATGAGGTCTTCGTCTTCTATCTGAGAATCAAAGCCAACTCCAGGGTCGCCAGAGTCCTTATCGGCCCGCTTCTGCTCCTTGACCACGTGTTTAACGTACTCCTTGCTGTTGCTTAGTCGCTCGTTGGCCGCTTTGTATTGATTCCCCAGGTTCTCGATGTTGTGGTAACGCTGGGCGATCTCCTGAGCGAATTCCGCCTCTGTCATTGTCTCGCTGGCATCGTGGAAATGTAAGAAGAGTTCAGCTCCATCGTTACTTGGCTGCAGGTCGCCCTTCAGGAGGCCAGAATCGATCATGTCTCGTACTAGGCGTGTCGCTGACTCGTCGTTCGGAAGTATCTCCCCCGTATCTGCGCTTAGAGTTGACTGGCGCAATTGTGATATGGATACTTGCTTATAAATATCCCGGAGGTTAATGATTTGCCACTTTTGGTATGCTGCAACAACCTCTGCGACCAGGGATGAGGTATTGTCGTCCTCCCAAACGCTGCGGTTCGCCTCGACCTCAGCCTTGAGCTGACCCGCATTTGTAGTCGAGAACTGAGCGGCAATATTTTTGTATGGTGTCCCCAGCGTAGAGTATGTGTTTTTGGCTTGGGTAGCAGTATACGATGGCAGGTTTGGCTCCTTTCCATCCTTGAGGAGACCGACTAGTAGCCATCGCTTATAAGCTTCATCCATGATCTTGGCAACCCCCTTGTCCTTGGAAGGGTATGTGATGACATGCTCGAGGGCTCGATGGGCTTTCGTCCAGTCTCGTTGCGACATGTAGCAAAGCGCGCTCAGATGGTAGTACTCTAAGACAGTAGAGCTTTTTACTGGCTCGGTGAGGCCTGTTTCGACCGAAATAAATACGCTGGGATGCAAGCTACTATCGCAAAGTATTTTTGAGTCCTTTTGAACAATAGTGCCAGGGAAGAAGGTGACATCGCAATCCAAAACCTTCAATGCAGGCTCGATCCAGTTGGCTTGATAGGCGACTTTGACCAACGCCAAGTGGGTGGATGTGAACATACTCCCAGTGGGATCGAGTCGCAATAGTGCAGTAGCTACAGCTTCCACAGAAACTGCTGGCTGGCCGGGTAAGTTAGCTATCTGTAATGCTACAAGATCTGGTACCTGACACATACTGTGAATAGCTTTCCTTCAATAACATGTTCGAGAAGCTTTCGGAATGTTAATCCAGTATACCGAATCTGAAGGGGGTTGAAATTGAGAAGGAATCGCAGAGCCTCGTCAAGAAGCGTGCTTCGGTCGGTGCCTGGCGAGGAAGTTGGGTTTGAGAGCGATGGAAGGAGGATGGCAAGAAATGCGATGGAGTCGATTGAAGGATCAATACCCTGAAGAAGTTAACCAGCTGCGAAAACCATGGAAATTGAGACATACCTGTAGGATTTGGCCGGCATTCTCAAAGACGGCCTGGCGTTGGGTAGCTAACAGCGACTTCACAGCTCCGATGTGATCCTTTATGGCCGAATCATACTTTTTGAAAGATTCTGCCGCAGCCTGAGTTGGCAAGAAGGCAGCCAAAGTTGCCGCTACGGCGTCCATTTTGGTATCGATCCTGAACCTTTGTGCTTATTCTCAAGCTAGCGATTGCTGATGTGGAGGATGAGTGAGGTGCTATTGTGGTGTGGAGGTAAGGTGTATGATGAAGATGATGATGATGGATTTATAGTAAAATCCCCAGATCTTGCTCTATGAGACAACATGTACCGCTGGTCCGATTTCTTCTAGCCTCGCCAAGCTCTGAGATACAAAAATCAAAGTCTGGAAAGATAGACTTTGTTGTTACTCGTCAACCTCAAGGCAACACTCATGAGCATAGCTTCCGTCTTGGTGGGGTTGTGACGTTTGGGGAAAGCCGGAAATTAGCCGAAAGAGCTTCGCTTATCGATAAGACTGACTGCCATCCATCAAGCTAAATCGTGGCTGCCCCTCAGCCCCTCCACGGAGATAGAGCCTCTACAATACCTACTGATTCATACCACGATATTCTCAATAGTAGATCAGACAAACATTCTCTCTCAACAAAGCATGTCATGTCATTTGACATCAAATTGATATATCTTGATTTAACCAAACTTGATCATCCTTTCACACAAACATCAGATGTGGCAAAGTATAACATTATCTATCTAGGTACAGGTCAGTAACAAGCATGCAGCCACTTCATGTTACACAAAGATCCTGCCTCTGAAATCGTGTGGCCAACTCGCTAAAGCTCATGTAACTCAAAGTGACTTATCACAGTCCTTTTCTAAAACCTGACAAAGTACATAATGAGAGCTAGGCAAATCATTCAGCTATCTAGGAAGCAACACCCAACCTTTAGACTCCGCCATTGAGTCGGAGAGGGTACAATGAGGAGTGTTTGTATCTAATACGGCGTAACTAAAACAGAAGAAAATGAGAGTGATATCTATGTTGTCCCATATGAAAGATAGTAGGTAGGCCCTTTGAATATAAGGAGTGGTCTCCATCGATAGATCCAAAAACAAGATGGGAAGGGTATTGAAGAGCGATTGCTAAGTTTGTCATGCTCGTCTTAACAATTCGCCTGTTTGTTGCCCCTCTTTGTATAATTTTCTCAACAAACTCACTGGCGAATATAAGCATGATCAAGCGAGCCAGTAGAGGAGCGAGGTGACGATCCATGCCAGCCTTGAACCGTAGAGGGGCTCGCGGCCCAGTCCGTCTCTGATCCAGTCCGCGGGCGCTTTTCAACAACGGCAGCCATGTCCTCGCGGGTCTGAGAAAGGCGGTTTCCTTTGACGGGCTGCTGGAGCCTCTCTGCACCGATCGGAGCTTGGACTGTAGCAGAATTGACGGTATCCTCGTTACTGTCGCCACGCCAATCTACCTGGAGGATGGCTTGGCTGCGTGCGGTCGGTGAGGTCTTATTCTGCTGCTTCTGTAGCTCTTCTTGATGGTCTTTCCACCACTTTGGAAATCCGTGGAAGAGCCCGAGAGACTGCTGCGTAGCCCTATCAAAGGGCATCTCATGCTTGTACTTGCAACCTTGTTGGGTAAAGGCGCAGGTCCCGTCGTGGATCCATTTGTCGCAGTAGATCTTGGTTCTGCGTTGGTGAGCAGGCGATGTAGTTGCGACGATGCGATCGATCCTGTTCTGGATAGACAAGTCAGTATTTTCTGATACCAACAACATTTGCAAAATGGTATGGAACAAGAAAAGCCTGATTACCTGAAGGACATCAGATGCTGGCGTAGTTGGAGTCTACACTCTCAGCTTTCTCGGTCTGTCAATTGTGTTTAACTTACGTACCTTCATAGTCACAGGCTGATTCATACTAGCAACCCCCTGAGGTGGCTTCATGTGCAGGTCCGGCAGAAGCACCATGCCTTGAGCACTGCCTTGAGTGGCCGGGAGCTCATTGAGACCTGGAAGCATATCTGCGGGAACAAGTCTGGTGTATCGACCATCGGGTCGCTTCAAACAATACGCATATCCGTTAAGGCAGTCGGAGATGCTCACTGGCCCCTCACTATTGTTGGGTGCGGGCAAGAGGGCAGGAGAACCAATGAGAGAGTAGTTGTTGGTTCCGGAAAGATGAGGGCCCATATGATCGATAGGCGGCTGAGAGACTCGCCAGTTGCCTGATACTATGCTTCGTGGCGCAGAAGGCTGATAGATGAGAGGGTTCTGCTGCCAACCACCATAATCTACTTGAACAGGATACCCATTCCCGCCAACCCCTTGATGATGGTTGCTGGAAGAGGCAAGTGGAAGTTCCAAAGAATTCGGACGGTTCATAGCATCAAGAGGTGTTGGACTATTAGGTTGCTTGTTTTGAACCGGGGCCCAGCGATGAACACTTGGACCTTTCGGAGTGTAATGAAGAGGGAGGTGGTTTCTAACCGGATGCAAAGACGATGAGGTTGGTCCTTGAGCCTGATGCTTCCTCATATTGGGCTATTAAGTTAAGGATAAGCAATGTCTTCAAACCGAACAAAGAAGTGCAGTATGTTTTGGCTATAAGAACTGCTGCCCCTGCACAACCCACACCCAGGTTATCATGCGGCTAGTAGCTGGGACACGGGTAACGGAAGACGGGATATAGCTTCGAGACGTGCGTTGGTAAACAACAAACGATGGACAGCATGTACTTTTCAACAGCACGGTATGGACTCTGGTAAAATCGATTCGAGGACACGGTTTTGGGAAGTGATTGTGAATAAGATAATCACTCGGGGTATTTCGAGCTTTGGTTGTGTCTTGCAATTTAAATTCATAGAATCACGCTTATAGGTCCGCCTTTGCCTGGAGGCGCGCTCTGCAAGGCACATACAGACCTACGGTTACCTGCAGCTGGGGTTTGTATTGTTACATGCCATATATTAAATCACTGAACCGGGATTGAGGCTTACGTTTATTTGTCAAGGTTTTATTGCAGAGTACCTGGCAAATGACCTGTCTTGTGGTATGATGACGATCATTTGCGCTTGCTATATCTCGACTAGGAAGTTGAACATGCTCACTCGTTTGCTCGTAGTCTTCCTCCATTACCAAGGTTTCATCCATGTGCATGTTGCCTTCTGGCATACGAATCATCGGATAGCAAATATCGGGAGAGCAAAGGATTTGTTCGGTTTTCATCCGTATCGAATATCGGTGAGTCTCTTACATGCTGGACGGCTGCTTGCGTGGAGCGGTCCAGCTTTCTCTATCTCCAAAATCGTTTTCATGTGACCTGTGCTGCGCTCTTCGCGGTAAATGACTTCAGTCGGTCTAGAAGAAGGGCCTTTTGCTTTTGTTTAGTGCTCGCCTCTGAATTTGAATGATGCACAAAGTCAAGCGCTACTCTGACTTCTGCCTCTGAGCGGAGGTTATCACTTCTGAAGTTAATTGTTTGGTTATCAGGAGGTGGAGGACGACTTTGCGTGACAAGCACGTGCTGATGTGGTACCGAAGGCGCATTGTAGCCCTGATAGGTGTGGTTATCCTTCGTATGTCTCGCGAAATCGGTATGGCCTCCGGGGATTATTTGGCCACCTGCTTTTTGGTAGGGGTTTGACGTGGGGATGGCAGCGTGCTTTTCTGGGCCGTAGCCTTGCCATTGGGGGTTTTGGGGGCGGCCGATTTTCCACGTTGGCCGTTGTTGTTGCTTGTTTGTCGTTTCTTGGTGGGAGTTGCTGTTGTCTTCGACTTGTTGGCTGTAGAGTTGCTGCCCTTTTTTGTTACGGGCTTTGGGGTTTTGGAGTTCGAGGATAGCGTCCGCTTCGGCGCCTGTGTTGCATTATTGTTAATTTTGTTTTTTGAAGTTGATTTCTTCAACGGCGTAGAAGATGGGGTTGCTTGCTGACTAGAAGAACTCTTTTGGCGTTTACCTTTTGGGACTGATGGATCGTCCTCAGATTCGTCCCCAGAGTCACCCCCAGCAAAGTCGTCGGATGAATCTGCAGACTCCGCTTCGGGATCACCAAGTATGGGGTTGTTATCAACGGCGTTGGTCTTGTAGTTGATGGCCTGTGTGAATGTTAGTTAATGATATGGAATAGGTTGCATTTCGATAACTTACTTGACGACGTCTGCCACCGCGGCCGAGAACCTCCCGGTTCGCTTCGGCTTGTCTCTGTGCCTCTGCCTCCCGCTGAGCTAGAATACGATCCCATACGCTTGAGTTGATGGCCTCTGGTTCAGCCATCTCCTCGGTAGCAAGACCGGCCTCAAAGCCAGACTTGTCGTTAGACCATACTTTGGCATAAGAAAACGAGGTCCCGTCATCAGCTTTGCTCTCGGCTTCGTCGGTTCGATCTAGTAGTGCATCAACAGCGGCAGAGTCATAATGAATAGACTTCTTCTCATAATCATCATTGAAAAGTGCCTGAGCACCGTGTTTCAAGATTGATTCAAGGTCATCACCAGCGAGTTCATCATCGTCCATGCTCTCGATCAGAGCATGATCCAAGGCCATCTTTTTCTTGCCAACTTGCATAATTCTTTCTTCTACCGAATCTGTTGTCATGAGCTGGAAGCAAAGAACCTTTTTCTTCTGTCCGATACGATGCGCACGGGACAAGGCCTGGATGTCTTGATGCGGGTTAAAGTCGGGATCAAGGATGATCACTGTGTCTGCAGTAGCAAGATTAATGCCGACACCGCCAGCTCTTGTAGAGAGCAGGAACGCAAAGATGTGTGAGTCGGGGGCATTAAATGCATCAATTCGTCGCTGTTTCTCCAGACTGCTGATACTACCATCCAGACGACGGAAATCGTAACCCAGACCACTCAGGAAATCCTCGATGATATCCAGCTGCTGTAGAAATTGACTGAAGATCAAAACACGATGGCCTCTCTCCTTCAGTTTCGGTAGCATGACTTGCAAGAGAAGGAGCTTGGCCGAAGCCTCCACAAGGTTGCGCTGGAGCACCGTGGGATCATGGTGACGCTCCTCAATCGCCTCGGAGTACATGAAAGGGTGACAAAGACACTTTCTCAGTTGCATCAAGATGTTGTTCAAGGATCCACGTTCCTTTTTGTTCATCTTGCTGTTGGAGAACATGGCCTTGATCAACTCTGGGTTCTTCGCCATAATACTCTTGGAAAGCTTCTCCTGAATCACAGTCATGGTAACTGGCAGAATTATTTGGGTCATAGGCGGCAAGAATTTGAGTACGCCAGCCTTGGTTCGGCGCAGAAAATAAGGTCGGATCTTGTTATGTAACTGAGGAAGTGTCTCCTTGTCAAGGACTTCATACTCCGCATCAAGCTCTACAGCGTTCTGCTTATCATCAATAAATTGTAGCAGGTTAAACAGCTCCCTCTTATTGTTTTGCAGCGGCGTTCCGGTGAGAAGGAGTCTGAAGGGAATGCGCATGGAGCGTAAAGCACCATATAGAAGATTTTGGTCGTTCTTCAGGCGCTGGCCCTCATCAACCACGAGCCCTGCCCAGTTGATAGACTTGAACAGGTTCTTCGTCGCGGGATCCTGAGCCGAATCATATGACATGATTACGACGTGGGCCTTCATGTCTGTGGACCCGTTGGGAAACAGCTCGTACTTGTATGCGAGTGCTTGTGGTTCTCGTCCACCATGATAGGCAACAACTCGCAGCTCCGGTACCCATTGCTTGAATTCGCGGCGCCAGTTGGGGCAAGTGGCGTTGGGGACGACAATCAAGAAAGGCCAGCACTATAGTTATGTCAGTAGATTCATCACCGCTGCTTCCCAAGTTGTTATGATTTACCTTTGGGCTGTCTTGGATAAGTGAGGTCACAAGACCTACCACTTGAACCGTCTTTCCCAGTCCCATTTCGTCGGCGAGGACAACGCTGCGCCCCGAGTGATAGTTACCTAGCAGCCAATTGACTCCTTCAATCTGGTAGCCCATGAGCTTTCCCCGAGTCAGGCCAGCAGGTTGCTCTGTGATCTCCACGAACGGCGCAGCCTTGTAAGCCTTGACTCGTTCCTTGATTTTTTGCTGACCTTCACTTTTGAAGTACTTGCCCTCCACGTATTCGTAGTATGTTTCAACAAAAGAAGCATATATCTCACCATCATCCTCTGCAGGTGGCGAGTCCCACACAACATCATCGTAGCCTAGACCTTGGAATTTGACAAAGATCTTGGTGATGTGTGTCAAGTTGTTCATCTCGTCTTCTCTTGTCTTTGCTTTTGGTACAGACGGGTCCGTTCTGACGTTGAATATGATATCAGGAGTGAGGAACTCATCTGGAATGGCCTCTCGTTCATCCAGCTTTAAAAGATCTTCGCTCGCATCTCTCTTGCCGAATGACGCACGCATTGCAGAAGCTGCCACGCCATACACCCAAGCACCAGGTTTCCACACACAGTGGGCATACGATCGACTCTCCCATTTGATCAAGTACTCCTTATCGTCCTCTTGAACTTGGGCATACGTGGGTCGAGGAACCTGCATCGCAATCTCCTTTTGTGTTGGTCGCCATGCGACAAGCCGATGAATCTTGTGGCGAGTAGTAGCGCACTCTTTGCACTGCCAGTCAACCGAATGATCTTTGAGGCGCTCAGACTTGAGATCTGTTCCGATGGTACCGCTTCTAGCGCCTGGAAGATGCTCAACGTGCCAGCCTCTGTGGCATGCAACGCACCGAAAAAGGACGTTGTTCGCGTTGTTCAGAAGCTTTGGAGAGACAGGAGTGACTGGATCGACGCCGCCATTTTCCTCTCGAAGCTTCTCTTCCTGCCGGGACGTCTTCTTCTCGGAGAAGGAAGCGCAGCTGCCGCCAGCAGCTTTGCATGCCTGACACATGCTGTGTTTGGGAGCATTGTCGTCCTTTTTTCTAGGAATCCCAATGCAAAATCTGCATTGCAAGACAAAGTTATCTTCACCAACCTTTGTCACCATGTGCTCGCGAGCACTGCGATAGCCAATGCATGTTTTGTGGTAGGACAGCGTGCAACCTTGACAGTGGATTATTTGGCCTCGTTGGCGCGAACCACCACACGTATGGCAAGTTTCCATGTGCATCGTAGTGAACTCCGATCCCGCGGGAAGCGGCTGGAAGACTTCTCTCACAGAAATGATCTTTGGAACGCCAGGGGTTCTGTCATCGGCAACATAAAACGAATCTTCGTCCATGAGAGCATCATCATGCATGCTCATAGTGTTCCGTGTCGCTCTCGAAGAGCGCCGAGGAGCTTCGAATTCAATATCGGAGTCATCAGATTTGTGGCGCGGGAGTTTCTGTGATTGAGCCTTGTGTCGCATACTCAATGTTTGGAGACGTTTTGACCGTTGACGCGCCTTGCTAGGCCGTCCCTTTTTCGGATTGATATCAGAGACAACGATGGGCATGAAGTCATCATCTTCTTCTTCTGACACTAGAGGGACATCTCCATGCAGCTCGTCCTGGTCTTGACTACCAAATCCGCTCTTAAAAGACGTGTTGGTTAACTGTCCAGGCTGGCGAGTTCTAAGGGATCTGGTAGGGCGTGATGGCTCTGGTCTGAGATCATCAAGCTCATCTTCGTCAGACGTTCTAGAAGGACTGCGAGAAAGTTGCTTAGTAGTTTCTCTCGAGCGAAGGCGTGAACTGCGCGCGCGGGCTGTTCGAACAGGCTCTTCATCGTCCTCGTCGTCAATGTCCATGCGATCTGAGACAACAGACTCATGCTCAGAATCCCAGTCGTCTTCAGGCGCATACTTTCGTTTTCGTGTGGCGGCCATGTTTTTGAGATCGAAAGGTCCCAAGCCTTGGTTGAACCGGGCCAGGGCAGCTCTTCCGTTTTCGAGAGCGACAAGTTGTGGGAAGGATATCTTTGAAAATATGTCAGTGGTCTGCAATCAATATCGAAGTGAGCGCAGAAGAGAATCGAGAGAAAAGACGATCTCTAAGCAGGAGAAGGCCGTGATATAAGAAGAAGTGGTGTGGGGCTGATCAGTAGAGGAGTATGTATTTGTGAGATCGACAGTGAATAAGGCAGGTTATAGACAATAGCTGTGTTATTCATACGAGACAATAGCAACATATAAAATTCATGCGCAGAAACAATAGAGGCACGCGAAACCATTCCAGAAGCGAATGAAAGGGCTTGAATAAGAGAATCTCCACCTACCAATTCTTCTCTTCCATCTGTGAACTCGATCCGATAGTTGGCAGTTTTGTTATCGCGAAGAGTTTCTTCCAACACCACTTCAACAATACCGCTATGCACAAACGAGTATTGGGCGCGCTCTTCCATGGAGATCTCTGGAACAACAACCTGGACTTGCATTGCAGGTGACATGGCTTCATGCGGTATATCTCCTTTGATGTGGGGTATATCCTCCTCTATTTTGTCGTCTTCTTTCTCATCCTGTACATCGTTTTCTTGGTTCGGGAGCCTACGTTCCATCTCTATGTTCATGTCCGTGTCCGTATCAACGGGAAGCGGCTCATTTCCCGTCGAAAGGTCTGCCAATAGCAGCTGCAGCGATCGCTCGATTTCGTCTCCACTATGATCCATGAGGCCCTCAAAGGGCTCATTCTCCATGGGTTCAGTTTCCATTACACAGATGCTCGATCGAGTCGTATATACATTCGTAAAGGGTGGGTAGACGTTGTTCTCGACTTGGCGGGGTGTGTTGCAATCTCGACACTCCTATTAAGCACTAACAACCAAAAGAATACATAAAAATTATTACGTTCATAAGTAAAAGTAAACCTGAGAGAGTTGTCGATGCGACGAAAGCGCCATAGCGGGAGTTTTGTTATCAAGTCAATAAAGGTTTGGTTGTAATTTGAGTTGGGGAAACGCGACGATCGCATTCACACGCGTTAAGTTACAGCCCATTAATCGCAAGCCGGCCCATGATATGCACTAAAAATGACATAGTGGATCTCACCGCCTAAGGAACCCTTGTTAAGGTGCTCGGCAGAAAAAAAGATTTAGTGGGGCAACTGTTGAAAGTTCTATGAGGGTCAAGAGTCAAAACCCAAGTGGGTTTAAAGCTTCAAGTGCAGAGACGCAGTTTTCTATCAAACTGTAAACACGTTACCTATGCAATGATATATCCTACTCAATTAAGGGTTTCCGCCTTATGTCAACCTTTGACAAGGTTTCATGTTGCACAGAAAAGTTTCGCTCCTGTTTTCGTTCGAGGAAAAGCACTCTCAGCTATTCACCGGGGTGTTCGCAGGGAATTTGCTAGACAAGAACCTGGTGCATCCAATCCCTCCTCTTTTGCCAGAAGCCCTCGATCATCCAGGCGTGAAACGCCTCTCGTCCGTCGCGAAGCCTTTCCTACCCGTCGAGATCCTTTTGCGGAAAAATTTAACGCGAGAGCCGTCGATAATGGCTCGCAAACCGGCACACGAAACTGGCGCCAGGAACAAAAGCTCAGGAAGAAACTGAGAAAGAAAGACGAGGAGAAGAAGGCCCAAGAAGAGAGAGAAGCAGACGGGACTGGCCGTCGAACAAGGAGGAGGCGATTTGCAGATTCTGAAAATGAGTTCGGAAATCGCAGTTTGGTGCAACGAATGAAGTATGGCGATCTCAAGGAGGTAGCTGATAGCCTGCAAGTAAAGCAACCCATTAAACCACGGTCTTTCAGGGAAGCTCGAAGGGAGCGTGCTCGTGAGTTCGGAATCCAGGATGAAAACCAACGAAACCAACGACGACCCGAGCGATCAGAGCGATCAGAACCACGGTTTGATCGCCAAGTCGACCGTCAAGACCGTCAAGACCGTTCAGGTCGTCAGTTCGATCGTCCAGAAAGACGACCTGACCAGTGGTCTGACAAACCGTCGCAAAGGTACGATAACTCGGACCGCAACGCCCATCGCCGGGACGATACTCGAAATGACCGATGGAATAACCAGGGAGACGACTCTAACGATGTGTATGCTGTTGAGCGTGCAAAGAGGAATGGAATGATGGCCATGACTGTCAAATACACAACTGCCGCTTCACAATTCCTTTATGGCCGGTCGGTGGTCAAAGCGGCATTGGAGCAGAATCGACGAAAGTTATACAATTTGTACATCTATGGTGGCGAAAACAGGAGGGATAACAAGGACAACACAATCATGACTCGGATGGCGCAAAAGCATGGGGTACCTATCACTATCGTGCCTACTGAGGAACAACGGATTATGGATAAGATGAGCATGGGACGGCCCCACAACGGTTTTGTTCTTGAGGCTTCTCCTCTGCCTCAATCACCCATCAAGTCGCTCGGCAGGTTAGAAGAGAGCACTGGGCGCCTCGGATTCCACGTCGACCTTGACTTTCAGACCAAGGAGGAGGTGGCGGTCAACGGCACAGACACGTTTACACGACGATCCAACAATGTAACGCCCAAGCCATTCGTTCTCTTACTGAATGAGATTATCGATCCGGGTAACCTTGGAGGCATCATCCGCACTGCTAGCTATCTTGGTGTAGACGCTGTCTGCATCACTAACCGAGGTTCATCTACACTCACACCAGTGGTTCTTAAATCTGCCGCTGGTGCAGTCGAAGAAATCTCGTTATTTACAGTTGACGATCCTGTAAAATTCATCGAGGAATCCGGCAAGGCTGGTTGGAAAACTTATGCTGCAGTGGCGCCGCCTGACCGAAAGTTGGTTCGAAGGCACGGCGACAAGTTCATCTCTTTGGATTCCATCGAGGTCAACAACCCGCTGAATGAACACCCATGTTTGCTGATTCTTGGTAACGAGGGTCATGGCCTATCGAAGCCCGTCAAGGTTGCTGCTGACTACGAACTGTCGGTTCCTCGATTCGTTCAAGGAAGCTGCGTGGACAGCTTGAATGTCAGTGTTGCAGCTGGACTCTTGTGTCATGCTTTTGTCAAGGAACCGGTGGTCGAAATCAAGTCCGAGCCAACTGAGAAAAATACCAAGACTGAGACTGGGTCGTTTTCCATCTCGGAGCAAGCTGAGAAGACAACAGAAGAGGTCGGAGAGGCTGGAGAGGCCGAAGTTACTACAAAGGAGGAGGAGAACGCTTCTGAAGAAAAGCAGAAGAAGGTTGAGGAAACCAATGAAGCTATGTTTTGAAAAGCTTCACAGTCGTGGGGCACATGTCATTGTAACAACTTGTATACCTATACCATGATCAACTTGGCTGGCGCTTGGATGAAGGACGAACGAAGCATGTAAAATATGTACGATCACGATTTATTAAAAGGGTTTGAGAAAATGGAACAACTAAAGACACATTCTCATTTCAGTTCATTTTACATACTAGATAATTATTTCGAGATGGTGGAGTTTGGGCGTTCTAACGTTGGTACATTAGCTTCCATCCATGCAAGACCCTGCATGACGTTGCACGCCATCCCGCCCAGCCATCATGACTTCAACCTTTTACTTCTGTGCTTGTCCGAGTATTGATTCGTGATTATCATCAGGGCTTTAATAGTCATCATCAAATGTCATGCTAACAAATTCAAGATTTACCGCTCAATCTGGCGACGGAACCATCTTGTGGCCCGTCATATCTTCACCCAGCCGTCTCCCAGCCACCGAATTTGTTTACGAGCTGCCCACCTAGGAATAAGTCCAAGTTGTCATACCTACAAGGTAAGCCTCAATAGGAGCCTTGTTCCCTTTCTTTTCACATTCGCAACTCACCAACTCATTCAGTGTATATATTGGGTTGTGATCCTCTTGTAGGCCAATTTTCGCCTAATAACGGCCCATTAGGTTGTGTGGCGGTGTAAGAGCCTTTCATCTCATATTTCACCGCCAATACTTCATAGAGCCAGACACAACAGTGACAACACACTGAATCCTTGAATTATTCCTCAGCCTCGCTCCGTGTATGAAGATGCGGCTCATGTCTACAGTATTGTTGTCTCTCGCCGCTTTACTGCCTCCCCAGACTGCCGCCGAATCGAGTTCGCCAACAGCTATCAAGAAACTCGCTCCCGGCTCTAACGAGAAGCTCCTCCGGGAGCATCTCGCATTTGCCCCTCTGCAGGTCCTCTCTCCCCGCGACGCTGCTGCAGCCGCGCTATCATCCCTCGACGAGCAGGGTGAAGAGCTTTTAAAACTCAATGGCACTCAACGATTCTATCGCCCGGCGTTTGCCCCTCATAGCGAAGAATCTCGAGATAGCATGTTACGGCGTGCCGCAGAGGCATTGGCGTTGCTACAGAGGAGATCATCTTGTCCTAAGGGGATGAATATCTGCTCTAACATCGACCCCGAGGTCAAATGCTGTCAAGAAGGAACGTATTGTGTAGACGTTGGGGACAGTGTAGTTGGAGGCGTTGCATGCTGTCCTGATGGGGCTTCATGTGATGGAGGCGTCGGGTCATGCCCATCTGATGCCGCGAGCTGTCCGGAAGAGCTCGGTGGTGGATGCTGTATCCCAGGATACGTATGTCAAGGGCTTGGATGTAAGTGTTCATGCGGTCGCACTCTGCTCATAGGTAGTTACTGACTGAACAGGCGTTCCAAGTTCTGTTGCAACACCTACAAGCACGGCCCAAGCGCCAATCACCACCACGCAAGAGATCACTGAAGAGCCTACAGTGGGACCTACTACCGAGACAGAAGCTGAGACAACGACGGAGGAAGAGCCTACGACTGTCTCGGAAGCTGAGACAGAGACCGAACTTGGATCAGAGACGCAAGGCACTGCAACTGCATCTACGACAGCTACGGGCTCTGTCACTGGCATTGCACCTTATCGACCAACCGGAACCTCTGTAACCACCTCATCCGAAGATGAAGAAACTCAAACAGGTTGTCCCACAGGCTTTTATGGTTGCCTCGCCACTCACGGCGGTGGCTGCTGCCGTACCGATCGAAACTGCGATACGCACGACTGCCCAGCTCCTTCAACAACCATCGTCACCGACGGCGCGACGGTCGTCGTTCTCGCCACCGATGCGCCGCCTGCTCCAGGACCTTCTTCAACATGCGCAGGTGGTTGGTTTCTCTGTGGTACAGATGCCGGTCCTGTGCCCGGATGCTGCCCTGACGGTTACGAGTGTGGGACAGCGAGCTGTTTTACAGCGATTGCCAGCGAAACTGCTCGCTTGCAGAAGGAATTTCCCGAGGCTGCTACCGCTGGGCATGAGAAGCCCGCAGTCATGATGGCTATGGCTGCAATGGTGTTTGTGTACCTTGCCCTTGCATGAGCTCGGTATCTGCAGTTGACATTAAATGGAGTATGGGAAGTAGGAATGCATATGTGAATTTGATGACAGATAGATTGAACGTTTTCATGATAACAAGTTACACTAGTTAGATACCCTTGTAATACAACAGCAGTATTCTATTGTTTGTATGGCTTCTTGCTGTCTTTTTTGACAAAGCGATGGAAAGCACAGGATTGTGTAGTGTGCAACTACATAGCTTGCATGCTATCGAGGATCATGGTTCAGTCACGCATGGGGGATCGACGACGAACGGAATGCCTGTGAGGTAATCATCTTCTTTCACTAGATTATTATCAGGCATTGAGCCTTTGCTTAACAACTCGTTACATCATCATTATCATCATATCCTCCTAGCGTTTCATTCCTTACTCGGGCATGTGAGTGAAAGGCTTAGCGAGGTGCTCTTGGCAGAAAGGCAGCTTTCCGGCGGTCCAGATCTCAGTGTCCTGCAATAAATGTCAGTCATTGCTGATTGGTTGTGTTTGAGTGGTACTCACAGGCTTGAGGTTCTTCTTGATCTCGGTATCAAGAGTGCCAGCCTTCAGGGCAATGATCTCGGGAGCGGCATCGGGGTCGTGGGCGATGGGAGAACCGCAATCGGAGCAGAAGAGACGGTGGACGATGTTGCCAGAAGAGCCCTTGGTGCCGGAGTAGGTCTTGACGGGGCCGTTGATGGTGAGCTTGTCCTTCTTGACGACAGCAACAAGGGCTGACGACAGTATTAGCTTCATTCAATTGTTATCACCAGGCAATAGGAGACTTACAGTAGGTAGAACCGCTCTGGCGCTGGCAGTCGTCGCAGTGGTCATAACCAACAAGGAGGGGCTCGTCGTCGACCTTGTAGGTGACGGCTTTGCAGAGGCAGTGTCCAGAGAGAGGCATTGTGGAAGATTTGGGATATTGAGTAATAAGCTGGTATTGTTCAAACTTGGGGATGGATGTCTGAGCTAACACTACTTTCGAATCGGGGAGGAGACGGGCTTTTTAAAGCTTACGAGGAGCTCTCGAAAGCTCCATGAAGGGCCGTAGCGGGGTAAAGACAAGTCCCGAGCTCCTGCTGGCGAATGTCAAGGGGTGACGGTATGATAGACAGGGAAAGCTTCTGTTGGTGGGGCGGTGATTGGATGACGTTGGATAAGATCTTCAATAGGTGTGTGTCGTCGTCCTAAATTGGAGCTATACGTTTTGGGTACGACTATACGAGACGGTATTTGTGTACAATGCCTGTATATGGATGTCATGCGTTGACGAGACCAGGGGAGAGCTTAACCAAAAGCCCGCTCCGTGTAAGTCTGGTCTACATAACTACCTTGACAATCAGACTATCACAAAATGCTTGATAAGCCGTCAAAGTAAAAGCATCTTTCAATTCAAGATACTTAGGGCGTCGGAAAATTATCGACAGGTAGCGTTGTCCCATTGGCGTACGTGCGTATCATTATTATCTCAAATCGTCAGCCTTAGTTCGTTGGACGCCCCTGGTAAACAAATTGCTGTGTGACGTTGACAGAGGAATTTGTCATTGTTCGGGGAACAGCCTGCAGGTTGATGAGCGGGGCTTATGCGGATAGTATTTGGAATTGAAGGAATTTGATATTCGTATGTTGAGCTGTTCCAAAAGGATCGCAGGATTGTAGGATCGGTCGGTTAAAGCAAGACCCATTCTGATAATCGCTCAAAGGAATCCTCACCAGTCTAGTCTTGACAAAAGACAACCAGCTTGAGCGAGCTCCCTCACAGCTTAATCAAAATGATGATGAAAGTCGCGGGGCAGTGGAGAGCTCAACACCGGGGCTTGAAGGTTCGTAGTGCTGATTGGCTGGTGTATAGTATCTCGAAACGCCAGTTTAGCCTGTTCCCAAGGTCGTATCAAGCGTATCGACGTCGGTCAAAGCGCAGCTATCTGCAGCCAGAGCAGGAAAGAGTGAGTATGGACTTATGTTGGTGATGCAGGCATGCCTTCGCTCTCCTATCGTGGATCGCTGGTTTTCCAGGAACCTTCAGCAACTCATTATACGCTCATCATGAGAAGCCATACACGACAAGAGACGCTAGAGTCCATGAGATGGCCACTCTTCCCAGCAGCTCCATCATGCCAAGCAAAGTCGTGCTACCAAGAGCAATGCGATCAGCCACGAACACTCGAAGGACTGCCGGTTTGTATGCTTCCTTCAATCTGGTATCTCCTTGGCCGATTACGAAAGCGTCCATAGATGAGATGCGAAAGTTTCGAATATCAATACCATTCGGCGGGGACGACGATTTGTCTGCGGACGACAAAGGTCTTTCGATCTTTCGTGGTAGGCGTCGCATCCTCTTGATGAGCTGAAACCAAACATAGTCAACAATACTCGAGGCGTGAAGAGGCGACGATCCCTTTTTCAAGAATATCCTGGTCAGTTGCTCGGGCTTATCAGTCCAAAAAGTGCAACTTTCAGCCAGTTCACAGAAGATAGCCTCTGAATCGTGCGCGTAATGAACAAAGCGTGAATAGAAGGCTGGTGTCAAGATCTTGATGTTGATCTCGTTCGCGGTTTCGTTCGAATCAACTATCAAAGGCGATCGCATGACCTCTTCAGAAACATCAGCGTCCCCACTGGGCGTGTATCGAATAATCACTGGTGTAGACAATCCCTCGACAAGGTTCCGGAGATATGCACGAAATACTCTTTCGAGAACCCTCTCAACGACATTGCTTGAGCGTCCTGTGCTATTTTTTCGAGGTTCGGGTCGGTACCAGAAGTGAAGATTATGTCTGTAAAAGAGACTGATATACTCTTTGACGAATCGAGGAAGCGTGAGAACTACTGACCAAAACCAAGTCCAAGTGAAGCTGACCTTCTGGGCGATATTCATCTCGCATGGGTCAATTGCCGGGTTTTCAGAGATCAATTTTGCCACAAGCTTTGGGTAGCCTTTGGATGAGAAGAGACTGAGAGTAATATCGAGTTCACGAAACCCGCGCATATCGGGTCCAAGAGGGTCGCTCGCAAGGACCGAATAGGAACCCTTACGAGAATTGAAGGGTGAAAAATGAAATTCCTTTTGAACTGTTGCCTTTATCTGGGCAGGTTGAAGCTCCTGGCTATTCAAGTTTCCGTCTTGGATATGCTTGGCCTCTGTCTCGAAGTTTCGGGTAACGAAATAACAGTGTCTCTCTTCAAAGATGTTTTGCATCTCAACAATGATTGCCGAAAGCACTTTATCGGGAGAGTACAAGAACCAGAACGATACTGGACTGTAACCCAACCCCAGGAGTCGCGGTGAGGTGACGAGGTAGGCATGAGGATATTGCGATGGGTCAACATGCTATTACCGTCAGTCGCAAGGTAGTAGTCGAGTGACGACAAAGTCACTAACCTCTGATTTCAGATAATATCTCAGCTTATCACGCAACGTATTGTGTGAAGATTGTCGTTGAAGATGATTAGTGGCATTCATACTGAACCAAGCCTTTGGTCTAAGGAAAGCCAAGAATCCATATGATGAACAGGGTCTGGCGATTGATGTCTCATCGTTAGCGTTCCTTGTGAGGTCTACTGAAACTCCAGCAGCAAGATATGGATAAGAAAATGAGTGTCTCTTGGGGAACAGCCGAGTATGTGTTGTGCGACTAGGTATAAGCATTGGTTGGAGGTCGTCAGTTTGGTCACTACTCATCCGAGACACCGGCCATTTCAAGATATAACAACCAAGTAAATGTATTGGTAATACGACAATTGCGACGAGAGATAGTTGGTTTAGGTCGATGTATCGTGAGAGAACAGTAGCTGACGAATACTTCCAAGCTATGAGGCCTAGGGTAAGCCAAACATCGAGGCTGCCCGCCAGGGAATGGTATAGCCATGCAGCCGAGGCAGTGATCGAGAGATATAGCCAATTTCCGACAGCTCGGTCAATATAGTCAGCAACGAGGACGGCCGACAGAAGAGTCGAATCCTCAGACAAGCCGTCCATAAGCAAGATTGAGGATAGGACATGTCAATTGATGGAATGGAAGAAAACTCCTAGCCTGCGCGGGCGGGAGTATGCACAAGCACGAGAAGAGGGGATCCAAGACTTGAATATCTAAAAGTCGTTCCAGGCCAATATAAGTAGGATATACCGAGGCTCTGGTATTGTCCATCAAGGTAGATTGGTAGTGATGGATACTGGATTTACACGACAGCCAGTGAGCATCTTGGCTGCAATGTGAAGCAGCCGGTTAGTCATCAATCATTTGGTCCCATGTATAACAAGAATTTACCTGCATAAACTTAGGCACAAGAATATGCATTGTATTGAGCATGAGCGCGTCAGTCTCTGAGAGTCCCGCTCTGTCGTCATTGAATCTTTCTCTCTCCCCAACCTCACAATCATACCGGCGGCTGAATGGTATCCCAGCCCGGCATAGCCGTCTCTAAAATCAAACCCTGCAGAAAATTGGAAGTGGAAGGGTCCCGGCAGACGTCTAGCACCTTCTATGGACTGGAAGAGGCGAGTGAATAAGCCACCGGTGGCGGTGCGAGACAAAATTCACACCTAGGTTTGCCGCTGTCGCACTGTTGCTTCCAGGGCAAGGCAGCCTTATCGTTGGGTCCCTGGGCAAAGAGGCGCATTCATGCAGTGAGCCCAAGAGAAGAGGCCACCGATGCACGGTGCCAATTGTAAACCCCCGCCGATTGACTCAGTGCCCCCTCGAGCCCCTCCACCCATTCCATCACCTTCTCCATAAATTCCTTGTCGCCCGGAACCCCAGCTCGATCGATATTCTATTCTCACTCACGCAACCAACCAGTACTCTTTCATACCCTCATTTCCCTGGACTAACGAGCCATTTCGAACACACTTATACACTCTCGAAACCACATTTCAAACTTCAAAATGGATGACTGGGATACCCAAACCAAGATCGGCAGCCGCGCTCGTGGCCCCGGAAGCGCTCAGCGAGAGACCGTCGTCCGAGGAAAGGCTGCTCTCAACGCTGCCCAACGAGCTGGAGGTCTCACTACTGAGAAGAAGTACGCTTCTGCCAACGCCGTATGTCCATCGAACTCAATCTTATTCCCGATGCACATCAGCTAACACTTATATAGGGCTCCGCACCAGAGGGTCAGCGTATGACCAAGGTTGACCGTTCCGACGACATCATCAAGCCCAACACCATCGGCAAGACTGTTGGCGACGTCATCGCAAAGACCCGACAGCAGATCGAGCCCAAGATGACCCAGAAGGATCTTGCTACCCGCTGCAACACCACCCAGGCCATCGTCGCCGACTTCGAGCGAGGCAGCGCCGCCCCCGACCAAAAGGTGCTTGGCGCCATGGAGCGTGTGCTTAATGTCAAGCTGCGTGGCAGCGATATTGGTGCCCCCAAGTTCCCCAACAAGAAGAAATGAGCGACTCATACTTGCTTAGAGGGAAAAGATTTGTAAGATGGCTTCAGGGCCGAGTCGAGCGTTAGCGAATGATGATATCTTGGCTGGGAAATTCGGGAGTTTCGTGTGGGCCGTCACGATGCATTTATGACATGGTACATGAGCTTCTTCTCTTTTTTTTTTATGATGGGCTACAGGATTCACGGCGATAGAAAGAATGGACTCCTAAAATTATTGGTGTTCTGGTTTCTTACCTTGTGAGCGAGGTTAAAGCCCGCTCATTCAACCGAAATAAATATCCTCTCATGCATCATGACCATAGCCTGATTTATTCTTGCAAACCACCTTGATGTGCGCATCCATAGTGGGTGAAATTGACGCTACGTCGTGAACTGCGGTAGTGCTGCTCCATACTAATGATATCATACAAGTCTATTACCGGAACTTGAACAAATGGATGGCGTACTCAAGAGCCACAAATAAGTTACATCGCAAAGAACCCATTTTGCGATCTTTGGGTCAAGGCCACTTGTTCATTCGAATATGATCGAGAAAAGCAGAGTTGATCAGCTTTCAGTATGTATTTTACGAACCTAGATGGAAAGGCTGCTTGCTGTGTACTGAATATCAACACTGTGGATCGAAGTAATACCTACTACCTGCACAATGTTTGCAAATACTACTCATGCATTGATTTCCTATGCCGTAAATCCTTTGGTTAAAACACCACGAAGAACAATCATACCAAGTTATGAGAAATTGATAGTAAAAAGGCCTTTTATTCTATTTCCATCACCGTGGCATTTCCTCTCCACTACATGCGCCACTTGGCGACTTGTTACAGTGCAACACATACACAAGATCTCGATACTCATCGCTAAGGGATACAATTCTTCTAACCGTGCGTCCGTCATTAAGTCTAGCAATTCATACACCAAGGTTTTAGAATTATGCTGAAACCTTGGGGCTGTACTTTGTGGCGGCTCTGTCAAACAGGGCGCTCTTCTCTTCCAAATCAGCCAAGAACTGGTGGTCGGGCTTGACACTCTGAAGTTTCCTGCAAGACGTAAGTATCAAACCACTGCGTAGAGACGAGTAACTTACTGTGTAAGCTCATCATACTGGCTGCCGGAGATAACATTGAGAACAAGCAAGTTAGCGATGGCATCGGCGTTGTTGGCGTCCTTCTCCAAAGCCTGCTCCAGGGCAGCCTGTGCCTCTTCTGTTCGGCCAAGGTGCAATTCGCAAACAGCTTGCGAGACAAGGCTGCGCACTGATGAGGTCGAGGGGGCCTGTGCGAGCTCCTCGTAGACGTAGAAAGCCTGCTGGTACTTCTCACCACCCTAGATCGTCTTAGTGAAAGCTGTCACTGGCAATTGTATCACACTTACCACTCTCAATCCAACCCATGACTCGGCCAAGTTGACCAAGAGACTATCCTGGGCCCAGCGTCGCGCAGCGGTGACTTCCTTGAGAGCCAGGTCGGTTCGGTTTTGTTGCAAGTGAATCTGAACGATAAGGGAGACTGCGTCGACTAGATAATAGCGGTCAGCACAGCCCTGAGCATGATTGAGGTGCAGGTTTCATACGGCTTCCTTGATGTTGAGTAAGGAGAGCAAGCGCCTCCTCAGACTTTCCGGCAGCTTGGAGAACTGTTCCCCCAACAACCTGCACCGTTGTGTTGTCGGCGGCCGAAGATACTAGCTTCTCAATCGTCTGGACTGCGGAATCGGTCTTGCCCAAGTTCAACTCAGCAAGAGCACCGAGAGCCTGGAGTTCGGGTTCGGATTCACCCTTCACCTCATCGAGAACATCTTCTGCTTGGCCAAGGGCCAGTCGAGCTCGGAGGACTAGGACGCGAACGGGCAGGGCATTGTCAGGGGAGAAGGACGAGGTATCGAAGTCGATAACTTCCTGGTACTGTCCTTGATGGAAGTGGCTGTGGATGTTGATCAATTCGCCTTCGGTCGAGTAAGGGTCCATTTTGACGGTGATTGTTTGTATAATTCTTTACAATTGCGTTTAAGTGTTGTCCTTGAAAACGTCCGTCCCTTGAGAACACCTTGGTGATGCGCCTGAGATTCAATCCGAGGTGGGGCCGTTGTCTGTCCTTTCGTGGGGTGAGCTCCCAAAGTACGTACCGGCCCCGTAGCCTCATCCAATTGCGGCGTCGATCATGGCAGCCCTAAATGTCAGGCCTCAACGTGGCTAGTGCAAGCGAGAGCCACCGAAATGGGGCAGGTAGGGTCGACTGCCCACAAACTGAAATCACCAAAACCTCCCAATTTTAGTCAGTCTTTGGAACTTGCATCACCAAACACACCCAACGAACGGCACCGCACATCGTCGTCAAAATGGTACGTCGCAGCAATCTAAAGCCTTCGATCAGAGTCGGCAATAGCATCAGCACTCTTTTCTAAAAGATGCAATGTCATTGTCTCCCGCCATGCGCCCGTCGACCGCCCGCACGATGACAGTAATTATTGGAGAAAGTGGGATGAAATTTTGAAGCCGCGTGGGGAGACGATTCTCGAAAATACCAACGCCTTGATCTCGATCGCCGACAACAAGTCACCTTTCACTCTATTGCGACATTTCGAAACGCTTTCGACGATTCAATCCTTTCTCTCAAAACTGTCTCGGGCGACGGACGACTCGGCATGGCGAGATTCAATAGAGGTCTTGACACTCGAGCATGACCAGCTGGCTAACACTCTGGATCCTACAGGTCAACATTCCCAAGACCCGTAACACCTACTGCAAGGGCAAGGAGTGCCGCAAGCACACCCAGCACAAGGTCACCCAGTACAAGGCTGGAAAGGCCTCCCTGTTCGCCCAGGGTAAGCGTCGATATGACCGCAAGCAGTCCGGTTATGGTGGTCAGACCAAGCCCGTCTTCCACAAGAAGGCCAAGACCACCAAGAAGGTTGTCCTTCGATTGGAGTGTGTCAAGTGCAAGACCAAGCTCCAGCTGGCGCTGAAGCGATGCAAGCACTTCGAGCTTGGGTACGTGAACTACTGGGATTTTGGGATCGGCATGATGCTAACAATGACTACAGTGGTGACAAGAAGACAAAGGGTGCTGCTCTCGTTTTCTAAGTGCTTTGTGTTTGGGGTCTCAGGGTCACCATTTCTATGCTTACCTCGGCGGCATTTGGGCATCATGGATGGACACAGGCGAAAGGAGGTACACGTCCTCGGTTTGAGGCATGTTTCATAGGGAATGAATGAAAAGAAAACATCTCTGTGTTGCACCAACACAACTTTCAAAAGCACAACACGAGAATATGTCTATCCAGTGACGAGCAAGATTTATTCGTTGAGTCGTTACCCCTCAGCACTGCTCAGCCAAGGGTGAGGGGCGGTCTATGAGTCATGGCTGTGGTTCATTAAGCTTCAAATCAGCAACGGTGTATAGGTCTATAGGTCTAATACTCGATATACTCTTTAAAATCCCTCGCCCAGCATGATAGTCTTGCCGCCTCCGTACCACAGCGTGCCATTTCGCGCATCAAGTCCTCGCTCATGACCGACAAGCCATTCGCCGTTGTACTCGGAATCCGGGTTATCCCAAACCTCCTTTTCGAGCCATGCATTAATCTCATCGATAGCTTTGACCCAGCTCGCCCTCTTCTCTGGCGTGTCATGGTCGTCATGGTTCAAATAGCGTCCAAGCGTGATGTGTGCACTAGGAACTTGATACCTTGAACCAACGACAACGCCGCCTTCTTGAACCTTATCATACACATCCCGACGTAGATGGTGGTAAGTATAGGCATCTCCTTGTGTGATGCCTTCTGTTTCGACAGGCTCAGTGAGAGGTGGCGACAGCGACGGTTCGCCTGAGGCTGGCAGGAATGAGAGAGCAAAAGCAGAGAGATCATATGAGACCATGGGCTTAACAAGACGAGATCTGTGTGAGTATGTGTAGTTGACGATATCAGCGACAGATGGTCTCAAGGTGGAAACATAGGCAGCGATTTCCTGAGGGGTCTTTGAAAAGGCAACCTCAAGAGCTGTCAAATGCATTCTGTGCGAAGGCATGAGCCAAACACCTTTTCAATCGTTAGTATCATACAATTAGCTAGACTCAGAATGCTCTTACTTGGTGCGGCCTTCTTCAGCAACTCGTTCACTTTGGTAGCCAATCGAATGATATGATCCGGAGGGCGGGCCCAGAATACCAAGCAGTTCCTATTATCACGAAAACCTGGCTCTACGGTAGGATCTTCAAGCCTGAGGAGAGTTTGATCAATGATGAGCTCCTCAAAGCCCGTGGCCAAGAACTTTTCCGCCTGCTGAGCATTTCGCTTAGTCCTGTGCAGCGAGTAGAGGGTTTGGATCTCGGCCTGGCGTGGTGAGCTTTATGGCAGTTACTTAGTAGAAAAGGCCACTTACAGCATCGTCGTTGCATGTCTTGATGAGTGCGTTGTATGGGTTCTCGCCTGGTTGAAGCTGGATTCCAGAGAGGTCCTCCAACTTATTGCGGGCCTCGGCCGATTCAAACCGAGCTACCATTTCGGCTTCAGATAGGATGCTATCAACAATCTGTGGTGTTGTCAAATTTGGGTTGAGTTTCTGAACCGAATCACGAAGGGCCAGCCAACAGCTTATAAGAACAATTTCTCGTCTACCGTGGCATACTAGGTATAGTAGTTGGAATGCAGGATGACTAAGCTCATGTATGTATATTGACGAGAACTATTATTGTCTTCTCGTATCCTGGTATAGTTACTACGTAGAGTCGGGGCCAAATTTTCAGCTCCTTCATTTCGAGATTAGTTGAAACAGTTTTAACAGGGCATCGTTACTACAGTCGAGTCAGTTCTAGGTAAATGAGGCCTATATTTTAAATTACATATCAACTATTTGTACTCAGCCACCATTAAATTACGCAGTCGCTGGTCCTCGAATATCGCCAGTCTTCTTTCAGCTACAATTTGGCGGCAATCTTTCCGCTTCGCGGAAGACGCACCTTGATATTAGCATCCCTCGAGTCTTGTCCCTCGAAAGTAACAATTTGACAATCTTGAATGTCGACTCCACTAGAGAATTGAACGACCAAAAAATCTAAAGTTGTCCCCTTGCCTCCCAAAGCCACCATCGGGGCGTGCCATGTTCCAGCAGCATAAGTTACAGCCTGTTTGTCCATTGCTGTGAAGGCGCGTAGACCCTTGAGGTCAGGCAGTCCACTGCCAGGCAGACCCTCACCGCTTGGCACGGGGAGATGCTCGTCTTGGGGAGACGGGGGCAGAGTGGGAGCCACGATGACCAGGTAGCTCGAAGCGGTGGAAGCCAGCGGAGCAAATGTCTGAGAAGTGAAAGGGTGACGCTCGAGAATATTGACTGCGAACTCGTCATAGGTTGGGTCATCCTTTGCAGGTGCTAAGCTTCGCGCCTCACAAATAAATTGACTCATGATCAACCGCCCATCACTGCTAGGAGCTTGTGCCAGAAAGTCCTGAGGCTTGCTGACATCGGCGTAACGAATTGCTGTTCCTTGGTTGGCCGACGTGCCGTTGTATGGGAGATGACCGCCTTGGGAAGCGTATCTAGAAGGAAGAAGGCCAGGTCGAGGATTAGAGACAACGTCCCCAAAAGGCGCGAATTCCTCTTGCGTAAGAGGAGTAGTCTTTATCCTGAGACTCAGGTTTCCGACGCTGACTTTGACTGACATGGCGGTGGTTTACTTGGTTTGCATGTGGTGTAAGAGATAAATGTTGCGAGGGGAAGTAAAGCTCGGGCTGTTGAGTGAATTTCTGTTTTATCGTTCGTTATCCGACGTCGGCGATGCATCAGTTCCGGAAACAACACAAAACACTACAACTACCTCATACACGCAAGTATCCAACAGGGAAAGGAAACCACAACATCATTCACTGTGAGTAAAGGATTCATGATTATTTTGCAGGGTTACAGGCACTCGGTAACACGCCTTTGGCCTACCCTGAACCGCCGATATTGGTCTTCATTTCACAACACCAGGCGCGTGTCAAGATATGGTACAGATAGTCGTTTGCTTTTCATATACTAGGTCGTAAAAATACCAATCTCTTCGTAATCATACCATGCGCGGTCTAAACACCAAGACTACGACAAACGAAGCTCGCCTAATTGAACTCCCTCGGTCTCTGCTCACGTCCCAGATCCAGATCCGCATCATCATCTTTATGCGACCGCCATGGTGACGGAGATCGCATTGCGGGAGACACCTCACCAAGTCCCTGGTTGGAAGGTGGCTGATATCCTGGCGGGGGATCGGAATGGTAGCCCATGTCCTGAGGAGGCTGTCTCCATGGCGGCGGGGCATATTGCTGAGAACCTGCCAGGCCAGGACCTCGAGGACCCAGACGACGCTTGTCCAAATATCGTCGACCGTAAATCAAGATGAGGCTGGTAATGCAAATGAAAATGATGAGTAGAGCGAGAAGCATGCCGAATCTTCTGTTCAGAGCAAATGTGAAGCCCCTGCCAGTTTATTAGCAATGCGACCAAGGGAGTGGATCACCAAAAACCTACATAAATGCGTTCAGTGTACCAAAGAACAGGATGATACGGCCTACCCATATATGGATCTTGCCGTACCGAGTAGGGGTCTGAGTCTTTTTGTACTGAGCATGATGCATTACTCCCAATCCGAATTGTCCAAGCAACAAACCAGTGACAACGAATCCAATAATTTGGTGAGGATCATCAAATCTTCGAGACTAGATTCCCGTTAGAGACATATGCGGAAAGTACAAATCACAAACAAACATACCCGTTGATAGTAGAAACTGTTTGCGACTCCAACTCCAAAACCCGCAAACACGCCGAGTGTCGCAATGGCCTGGTTGAGAGCATGCCACTTTACCCAGCCGCCAGATCTCAGTAGAACAACGCCAACCGGCATAAGGAACACAATCGACAAGACCATGAAGACTCCGTGAAGCGGCGATGCCCAGTTTGGTTTCGCCTTCTTGGCGTATATCAACTCGGACCCGACATTCTTTGTTGAATCGCTAATATATGGCGTCTCAGATTTGCCATGTGTTCTGCCAATGTCGATGGAAAAGCTACCGTATCCAGCGTGGTATTTCAAAGGTGCGTCTTGGTAGTCACTGTATAAATCCTCCTTGGGACCGAAAGCAAAGATGGCCTTGCTGTTGTCCGAGAAAACATCAAGGTATCCTCCCTTCCCACCATGCGAATCCCAGCTACGACACCCGCTCTTGCACCGTGCTGTCACTACCATGTGATCGTCGAAAATCCCAGTATTGTTGAGGATTTCGTAATCCATACCGTCCCAGAAATATGGCTCGTAGTGACCGTAGGCAACTCGTGGGGAAAAGGTAACATTGTCGCTCCCCCGGGCTTTGTATACCATGAGATACAACGCGCCGGGCATGTCATCGCTTCCGAGACCGACAGCGCCCCATGATCGGCTCTTTTTGACACGGAGGCTGAAGTAGACTTCGGTTTGGGTATTCGATCCAATGTCAATGGCAAAAGCTACGTCGCCATCCGGGGAAACAAATGTGGATTGGCCGCCATCATCTTGATCTTTGGCGAAGGCAAGCGGGAAGAGAACTATGAAAAGTAATGATTAGTATCAGCAATTGTATTGGGCATTGCGATGCTTATGGCGGAGATCATTGAACTTACCTGCTGTCGCTGCCAAGGCTTGCCCGAGCTTGCGAAGCAACATTATTATTGTATGGGGATCGGTCTGGAGAATGTGGGGGAATTAAAGGATGGAGAAGGGATGACCCAGATAAAAAGAAAGGGAAGAAAGAAAGAAAACCAGTGAGAGCGAGAAAAACGGACCACAAATGATGGGTTGCTTAATTGAGGATATTGCCCCGTGGTTTATTTACAAGAAAATCAGGGAGACAAAACAGAAAAAGGAGGCGCGCCGCTAGTCAAAGAGACTACTATACGGCGTTGAAGTGCAGATGAGATGAGATGAGATGGGATGGGACGGAACGGCAATTAATATGTGATCCATGATGGCTGCCTCATTCTCTGAATCCAATTTTGGATAAACGTCACAAGAAGAGGATCATCATCCAATCAGCTGAGATGCATGTGTAACATTACAGGCTCAATGAGGCAACTCATACTTGCTGCAAATTGTCTAGCCAAGAGGCCCAAGAACTCCATCTCACAAGCAAAACTTTAGTGATAGGGAGTACCTTCATTCCAGATAGAGAAAGGGGAACTTGGCAGCGTACCGACGTTGGTTTGTGTTGTATGACTTTTCATCAGCTGATGCAGTAGCAATACGTACAGAGAAAGCATAGGTTCCTCTTATCCTCTGAGTTTGTTGTAGCCATCAATTTGCTGTTAACTTGGATGTCGGCACCTGGCATAGAGTTCTGACGGGAACGGGGCTTTTAGTGGACCACCCTGCAGTAGCCAGGTACTTCCTCCCCTGATCAACGGGCTGTTTAGAGTTTCGACAACCAATCAAGACCCAGTGTTTACATACCGCACAGCACAACACCAACAACGCCAATAAACCACCATAAATGTCAACATGCAAAACCATCATCAACGAACAACAAAAAAAAGGTATCGTAGAGCCTGAAAAGGCAAAAGATATACTGCGTAATCTGGGAATCGAACCCAGGGCTCCCCGATTCTTGAATGGCAACGGAGAATTTTACCACTAAACCAATTACGCTGGTTGTGAGTAGCGATGTTACTCTGCTTGTTGGAAAACGCTCCGTTACATCAACACAAAAGGCCAAGACTTACCTTCTAAGAATATCTTGGGGCAGTCGGGGCTTATCAGGCAGCTGCTCCCAAAGCCTGGGACTGTATCCTGAAACTTAGGACTGTAAAGGTAAACAGGTAGTCTAAGCGTTCACGCGATGATCCTGATAACGTAGACAAGGAGAGCAATATGTCTATTCAAGATGACCACTACGGTAGAATTATAGTGCTCGTCCTTGTCACAGTCCGTTCAAAGACAGCTGGACCGCTATAGCATCTCCAACGTCAACCCAATCCAACTGTAGAAGTTAGTCCATAACTCTCCAAGATTGACAAGATACTCACAAGTACAACGTTTGGTCTCATGCCCCACTCGCTTTTGCAGAGATCTGCCTGGCTCTGAATTGACTTTGCCGAATTTGTTTCTTTTGCACGACCGTGACTCGGAATGATGATACTGAGATAATCATCATTAAGCATGTGGTTCATAATCCCCATGAGCTCAGTAGGATTTCCATTTTCGGGTCGATGAACTTTGCAAGTTGGGAACGAGGGGTTAAGTTCGCCAAAAGGTGTTTCCCAAAAGTAGTCGAATTCGCTGATAATATAGTCAACTTTGCTCTCGTTCGTGTGGTGGTCTAACCCTGAATCAGTTTGGTGACATACAACCAATGCTGCGCATACATACCCATGAATACAAGGAGACGCGTCCCATTATCAATAAGTTCCTCAAGAGTTGGCCACTCATTCAGAGACAGCTTTTTCTCTGGCCGAAAAGCAAATTCCTTGAGTCCAGTACTGTTGAACACAGCATCGAACTGCTCAATGGGCAAAGCGTCATGGTTGGTCAAAAGCAATGTCACAACTTGATCCGGATTCTTGACCATCCAACTTGATATATCTTTCAAGTAGTTCTCTAGAGGACCCTGATTCAGCAACCAGCAATGACTATGACACAGTTGTATGTTGCCGTTCTTGTTTCGTGTTTGAACTTGCAGGAATCGTATGCCGAGATCGAGTTGCTCGGTCACCGAAGCATGTTGGTTTTGGGATGATTTTTTACCGACAAAGGCACTGTTGTGCGCTCCGATGAAGGTGATTTCTGAGTACTTGCGACTGCACAGCTCGTCATGACCGTTGCATGCCGCCCAAGCTGCCGTAGCAAAGAACGAAAAGACGATGAAGTGCAACGGAAACATTGCAATGGATGGGAGAACAAAATAATCTGAAGGAGGGGAGAAAGACAATAACAGAGTGTCAAGAGGAACTCAAAGCTGAGACCGAGCCTACCTGTGTTTAACGTTGAGTTCATGGCTGTTTGTTCCATGGCGAGAATTAAAACCCTACCGCCAGCAATATGTTTTAAGCGGTTGCAACGACGAATAATGTCTGTATATATAGCCACAACTCATAGCAATAGGCCAGTGATGTTCTGGTGGAAGCATCCCAATTCAGCATGTTTCTTATGCAGTGGGGTTTCTGGACGGTGTTGTTTGGATGTAACCACCGGACGGTTGGCTCATTATCCCCGTCACCTGGTTATTGAGATCATGACTTGTGATTGGGAATTATCCCAAAGTCCAGGATCAACGGAAATAAATGGTGTGAATGCGATAAGAACAAGTGCCACGATCAAGTTCTGATATGATTTGTTGTGCTCTAAATACCTATGGTATACATTAGCAACCAGGGCTCAGAGGTGGATATAGAATCGTTGCGCAGCTGGTTATCCCGGATGGCTTGCATGTAAAATTGTTAATCGATGCATAAAAGTTCTTGACTAGTACGGGATTTGATAGTCAGACATCGAGGTTGATGGAAGTTAAAGAGTGACAGATAATCGGCAATGACTTGACTTAAAAGCCGAGACCCACTCTGACGCACTGGAGCTCTAAACATCCCGTCAACGCTGCAGGCTGCCAGCGCAATCCTTAGACTGCGAACTACAACCTGGCCACTTCACAAAGGCCAACTTATAGATTACACGCCCGACTGGACCCAATTTCCTTGCCTTTTAATTCATGCGCATACACTTTCGCAACGATATAGAGCATCAATAAGTGCTCCGTCGCCATCATGTCTGGCTATCTGTCCATGATAGGCTGGGCCTTTCTCCCAGGCGTATGTGCTTCCTGGATGATCCCTCTAATATATGGATATTTACTAATGTCTTGATAGCTCGCAACGGGCTGGCTTCAGTCTATTTACTACGGTCTTACCATTCGCGCCGGCGATCCTAAGCCTGCCCCCGGTTCAGCCCGCTACAACTCGCATCGACGCAACATTCACATTCTCGTCGTCGCTGCCTACCTCTGCTACACCATTTTCGAAGCCGACTACGAACAGCGTCGCATATCCTCCTACTATGCCGATCTCGGTGTGCCCCTCGATGCCGCTGATCGTGAGATCAAGACGCGCTTCCGTCGACTGGCTGCCATGCACCACCCCGACAAAGCAGGCAAGGATGCTGGCGACTCTGCCGCCTTCTTTATGCACTTGAAAGTTGCCAGTGATACACTGCAGGACTCTGCGAAGAGATTTGCTTACGAGCGCTTTGGTCCTGAAATCGCGCGTTGGCAGAAGTGCGTCACTATTAGAGACTTTGTCACTCGTGGTATTATCTCGGGTATTCTGCCTCACTACGCCGTTGCTGCGGCATCCATATACGTTCTGGGCTTGTTTGGCTATATGGACTTTGGCAAATATTATCGATGGCTTGTCCTTATCGCTCTCTGCGTATTTGAACTGCAAGCAGTAACGCGCCCCGACTTCCCGCCCTTCGTCAACGCCATCAACGCCCTACTCGCTCGAGTTACCTCTCTGCCACCATACCTCCCATTTCAGGTCATCTCGCTCGCGCGGAGGTTGACAATCACTTTCTACATTGCTCTGAACCAGATAGGACCACTCGTTGCAGTAATGATCACTGGCCGAGAAAAGTCTGAGGAGCAGGATGAGAAGGCACTTCGTCAAAGCTTACATCGTCTTGAGACGTTAGCCAAGCAGCTGGACAGTGACGCTTTACGGTTGTTGGATATGGAAATGGCTCCATTCAAGGGCGACGCCGAAGCAACGTCTAACTTGCAAGGGAAGATGAGAGAATGGCTTGTGCAAAATACAATCAGAGCGGACCCTATGGTGAGAGATGCTATGGGAACATCGCTAAGGAAGAGGAGAGTTGATGCACCAGCAGGCGCCAAAGGAAACCGATAGGCAATGTTTATCGACTTTTCCATTGTATAATTTAAATAGACCTAAACTGCTCTAGACAGGCACCTTATGAATAACACCAAAGTTGAATGCACGACCAAAACCCCATCTGTAAATGACAAGAGACCATGCAAGCCACACCCAAAGACCACTCTTTGACTCCATGACATTAGTATGCGCATATCGATTTCATGTGGCGATCCGGACTTTGCCAGGAGCCGCCCTTGATGATTAAATGAAATAATGAGGACTTATAGACGTGAAGCACCTCTCGTCTCGATGGGGATGAGACAAATGCCAATGAAAGCCGAAAGAATCAGAACGGCAGACATGATAATAGGAGTAGTAGCACCATCGCCGGGAACAGTAGCAGCAATGATGGGAGCCATGAGACCAGTAATTCGGTTGAGAAAGCTGGCTACACCAGTACCGGCTCCGCGAACGGGTGCAGGAAAAATCTCGGGTGTGAAGGCGTACAGAACACCATACATGATATTCTGAGCAAAAGCTTCAACGCACGACATGAGGAGCTGGGCTGTCGAGGTCGTACCGTAGAAGACGAATAGGAAAAGGAAGACGGCAGAGAGAAGAGTCGAGCTGGCTAGTGTGCCACGGCGACCAAGGAAAGGAGAGGGATGGTCGACCAGATAAGCGGCCAACAGAGAACCAGGGACACCCATGACGGAGGCGATGGCGTAGTTACGGTACGTGTCTGAAGAAATAGTGTCTGTTTCGGACTGCATGCTATCCGAGGCTTCGTTGTGTGCACGGGCAAAGTACTGGGGAAGGAAAGCGTTGAAGAGAGGATAGCCCATTCCGATAGTAGCCCAGCAGAACCAGACAAGACCTGTGGCCGTGCCGAGAGTCTTGTTCTGGAAAAGAGGGCGCAGGCGTTCTCCGGAGAAGGACTTGAGCTTCTCACGGATGACACCCATCGTTGACGGGGCTGGTATCTTCTTTTCGGCGACACGAGCCAAATCTTCGCCATCCTCACAAGCAACTAGGTCAAGCAGTTCTGAAGTAAGCCAAGTTTTCGTGCCGTTGCGGTATGCCAGCCCGTGGATAACAGCGACGGCCTCGTGTTGGCGGCCTTTGTTGAGGAGGAATTTGGGAGACTCGAAAAGGTGGAAGATGAAGAATCGGACGACGAACATGGCGAATGTCACGATACCAATAGTGACGATAAAGTACCGCCAGCCCTGCTCAACGGGCCAGTTGCCGATAAAGAACCATGCGATCAGAGACGAAATGAGTTGTCCAAAGGGCCACCAGACGGACAAGAGTGTGAGGAGAGCACTGGAAGCATCGGGAAGGAACTCGAGAAAGAGGGCGCCGTCGACAGGGAGGTTACCACCAACTCCGAAGCCTAGGGCAGCGAAGAAGAAACAAACACTACCCCAGCTCTGGGCATATGCGGACATGATACCGAAAACGCTGGTGATTAGTAGGGTCGTGTTGAAGGCGATGCGGCGACCCAGGAAATCTGAGCCGATTCCCCAGAAGAAACTTCCAATAGATAGACCAATGAAGAGGGCACTGGTCGTATATCGAACTGTCTTCTCATCGACACCAAATTCACCTGATAACGATGGGAGACAAAGTGATACACCCTGCATCCAGAGGTTGTCGGCGAACCATCCGCAGCCGCAGAGGACAAAAAGCTGCCAGTTGTAACTGCCCATACCGATATCTCCAACCGCCTTATTCATAAGCTTTGACTTGACTATAGCTTTATCAGTTCCCGTTTTGATGTGCTTTACCGATGCTCAACTCACTCTCATACGTCGTCCATTGCCCTCGGCGGCCTTCTCTCATTTCTTTTCGCAGCCCCTCGATAGTATATTCAGCAGCATCACCTCCAAGCATACCCTCGCGCTCTTCCTTCATCTCAAGATCATCCAATTCGCCTTCTTCCCGTCTCTCTCCATGGCTCGCACTCTTAACTTTTGCCGCTTGGCTGTAAAGATGGGCTTCCTCCAGAGGTACCAACACGCCGATATAGTCATCCACCGACTCGACGTACCCCGAACCCAAACGCCATGAGATGCGCATTTCCAAGGTTGATGGAGAAATATAAGATTTGTTATGTTTTTAACAATGGCGATACAGGCATCAAGCAAAAGATTAGAGAAACTAGATGCACGTGATAGTGCCGTCTAATTCTGTGAAATGTCCCTTCAGGGTGAGATCGAGATTGGTGGTTGAATGAGCCTGAATGGAAACTTGGAAATGATTATGGATATGTTCTTGGCTGATGAACTGCGTCACTGAACGGAAGTGCCGATGGTGAAACCCACAGTCTGGTGAGGAATAGAACAACGCAGCAAAAAGGAAACCATGCGTAATGAACAAAACAGTCAATGAGTGACGAGAGTATGAATAAGAATCGATAAAAGAAAACAAGCGATTTCAATTGTAGATGAGAGGGTGAAACAAGGCATCGAGAGGACAAGTCAGAAGTTAGGTGCTGGACAGAACCAGTAATAATAATATCCATCCCAGAATAGGAGACCCCGTATCCAATTTTTGCTGGGTCCAGGGGCTTGAAGGCTGGCGCCAAAGCTGGGCATTCATCATCCCTCCATCCATGTTCTGCTATTGGAGGATTGGCTTCTTTCTACTACTACAAAATTGCTTGATTACTGTGTCATGGGTAGTGCAGATGATATTGCTGATCATAAGGCATTTCGGGTGGCTGTTGTCTGTCAACAGCAACTCACCCTTGATCTAACGGCCACGAACTCGTGGACATGATAACGCATTCAATGCATGCAGACGCCAAGGGAGACCAATGGCAATAGTCTCCTCAAAAGTGGCTGGCGACTAGATCACCATCGGCAGCCCGCAGCCGATATTGCCATGCTCCAAACTTACTGATCAACTTCATGATCTTCAAATCCGAAGCGCTGAATGAGAGTAAAGTGGGGGCGCAGCGAATTCTCCAAGATCGATGGTCTTTTCCACCGAATTAGATCAATGGAATTGTTCGAGACTCTATAGTCTCAACTGTCTGGAATGGCAGATAAGTGAGTAACTTGGTATTCGACTACATATGAATTCTGGCCGACTCCAATGGAGTTTATCGGGAATAAGGCTTGCGCGTCTACCCGCCCCTTGGCGACATATGAAACTCAGATGGGTTTCTGTTACGACATTGCAGATGAAAGGAGTTTGATCTCCAGAATACAATAGAATTTTGCCAAGCTTCCACAACCACTCACTTGGTTCTCTTAGCCAACAAAGCCCGCATTTGTTGATCTGATTCTCTTACAACGTTGGCACATCAGATGCTCTTTCTCAACACCATCATTCCAAGCTTGAAGAGGAATAACCATGGGTTTAGCAATCGAACAATAAGAGGGGCTGCCGATCCAGTAAGGCGAGACATGAACCAGGACGCTGACAGTTTAAGAGGGATGGCAAATGCCTGTGATTATGTATAGGCGGTCAACCTGTACGCCTCTGCAATACTATTACGCATTAACTTTGGTTTTCACTGATCTGTAAATGTGCTCCTACTATCTTTCGCAACCGTGTTTCAGGTTGCCACGACAGCACTGCAGATAAAGAGGCCTCGGGCTATCACCGTGCGTGCCGTGTCATGAATATAAGGCTGTGATCAGGTAGTAAGCGTTGTTCTGTGCACCGCGTTTCTGAAATCACTGCTTCAGAATTAAAATAGAACGAGTTTCTAAATCGCACTCTTGTTTCTGATTTATTACCTGCCCGTTGTACTCCATGGCAGCACATTCGTTGAGCCTTGTGACCCGCAACTTCGGTAGTAAGTTACCCACCACCGGTTATCGACAAACCGCATGGGAGAATCCATTTCACATCTTTCATTAAAATCTCAGGGAAATGCTGCATCTAGAATTTTGACATTCATCTCGAAAAAGGGTTTATTAACATAATTCAGTATTTTTCAGGGTCTTCAACCCGTTACTCCGGACTCCATACTCGATGCAATACTCGAAATTGTCGAGCCTGCGATGAAAGCAACACATGCTTCCTCAGTCCTCATCTTCACTGGTAGTCTCAATGTTGGCTTTTGGTGACTTCTTTTGTGCCTTCTTGCTCTTGATCTCTGGAGCTGTCTCAGGTTCCTCAGTGGTGTCGCCTTCGACCACGAGACCCTTGGCGCGTAGAGCAGCATTGATGCGCGGCATAGCCTTCAGAAAAGCGTTGTACTGCTCGATACTGAGCGAGATACCCTGTTTGAAGCCGTCAGTAAAACACCTACCGCATGGTCACAGTGATTAGATACCGTACCTTTTTGCCAGGCAAAGTCTTTCCATCTTTCTCATAGTACTCCCGGATGTTGACAAAGGTTTTGTTACTGAATTCTGACACACCAACACGGCGCTTGTTGGACAACTGATGAATACAACTTAGCACTCGGACCATAGGTAGGTAGGGATAATTAATCTCAATCGCGTACCTCCCAGAAGGGATTCCCGTCGTCGTCCTTTCCATCCGACTCAACTGATGCTGCAGCATTCTTGACTCTCTTGGTCGCAAGCTCAGACTCGCTGTCAGAGTCGGCGGCGCGTTTCTTGGAAGCGTAACGGGCCATGATTGCAAACTTAAAATCCTTTTCGATGAGAATTAAAATATGTACAGATCGATTGGGAATGAGATGGTTCCCTAAAAGGTTGGCTTATTCAGTTGAAGGTGAAGTCGACCCATGGCTTAGTACGCACTGAACGAATCTCTTACAGTGAGACGCGTGCATGTGAGAAAAGTACGCGGGATTGTGACACCAAGGCACGTGACGCATCAAGACTCTATCCACCTCGAATTCGTATCTAGCCAATGGGATAGCCACAAGCTCATCTACACGAATAGTTTCATGTTTCATTCCAGCAATAGATCGCATCCAGAATATCTAGCTCCCTTGTTCCAGATACAGGACACTACGGATACTACGACTTAATCTGTGCTCCGTATCTCATTTGCACAGTTGTTTCACTCAACGGGTCTGCATTTTGGCTTCTCAACAGGTTTTATGGAGATCGACCGATCGCGTCAAGGCTTCCTAGGGTCTTTAAACCTGGTAAGGCTAATCAAACGAAACAAGGCAATTCAGCAATAAAGATTGGATGCCGTGTTTTCTAGTGGAGTTTAATTAGGGGCTAGAAACGACTTTGATGCCGTTTTTAGTCCATCATGGCAGTTGTAGCCCACTATTTGTGACGCGGACAGCGCCAGCATGAAAAGCCTGGGGCAGTTGACCTCTGGGGTTTAGGGGCCGCACCCCTGAAAGTTGAAAGACAAGCAATTCCAGCGCTCGCTAATTTAGAGCTAAGTCTCAAGACACGCGACACCAGGTGTAATGGATACCTGTACAAGCACTTGCGGTTATTCGGCGGCATCCATTTCCCACCAGCGTTCCAGACAAATTTCAAACCTTCCACGATCTCTGCCTTTAATTGATTTTTAGCTCGCCTTATTTTCTCCTATATTCTCACTGTCTCTCTTCCTCACGACCCTGTTTTTGTCCTTCTTCTCATTTCCCTTTTGCTATGCTTACGAGAATCCTCCTTGCTTTCGCTTGTTTCATTCTTTAGGGAGAGATCTCCAGCCGTCAATATTTGGTTTGCGTACCAGGACCAAACCCACCGAGAGAGTTTACCATTCCCGATGAGTTCGACCGCATTCCACGATCAAGATGCGCCTCAGTCAGGTGCCTCCCTTGCGACTCCGCCCAAGCCCAAAGCTATAGAGCTCAATGGCGCTCCGATACCTACACTTTCACACCCGCAAGACGAGGAGTCGCCCTCAACAGAAAAGCTGCCGCCAAATGCAAATGATCTTGCTGACAGCTCCACGACAACAACAAACGACACCATGACATCCGATAACCCCCTCACGAATTCTACAGATAATCACACGATCAGCACCAAGACCGCTGAAGATGAAGCCCCAATCACAAAAGTCATTCATTTCTTCGCTACGGCGACCCCTGGCTCCCTCGCTGGAGTCGCAGTCGGGTTTGCTGCCTTCACATATATCACCATGGGACGTTTAGGGCTCGTTCTTATCGGAGCGTTCGGCGGAGTAGCCGGATTCATATCCTGGGAAGCTAGGAATCCCGAACTTGCTAAGATGGTGCGAGGGGAGCGAGGCATTGATGTTATAGACCGACTTCTGGAGACCAAGAGCAACCAGGTTGTAGAGAAGCGAGAGGACAGCAGCGATGATGAGGAGCCTACTACAAAGAATTTTGATGAATTCCGACCAGAGACTCGCGAAGCCCTCGGCGGACTCGTCGATGCCGTCATCAAGGACTATGTCAAATGGTGGTACAACCCGATTGTTCCTGCAGACCATTCGTTTCCTTTGGCGTGCCGCAAGACGCTCACATCTTATGTCCTATCCGTCTCAAACCACCTCGGCCGAAAGCGCCCCGCCGATACCTTCCTCGATCTTCTGACCAACTCATCCTCAATTATAATCGTCTTCATGTCCGAGCTAGCGGCTGCCTTTTCTGAACTCCCTCCAGACAGTAGCATGACCGCTGCCGACGCCGTTTACAATTATCTGGCAGCGAACCCCGACTGTCATTTAGCAAATCTCCTCAATCAACGTCAACAGGCTTCAAAATTCAAAATGGTTGCGGAAGATCTTCTAGGGTTTCTGGACCGAAACTCGTATAATTGTGACCCTGCCCGGGTCTTTCTACGGGAGATTCTCGCGAACTCGGTGCTTGAGAAAACACTACACACTTGTAGTCAGGCTGATTGGATCAACGGATGGATTGTATACCTATTGGAAGCCGGCGAACCGGACCTCAACCAGGCGATTGATGTTGGCATGAAACGTGCATCTGAGCCGAGCATCGCAGCAACCAATGTCTTTGCCGATTTGGATGGCAACGTTGGAAACATTGGTATCGCTAAGCCTGGGCGCAGCTCACTAGAGAATGAACGAACTCGACGAAAAGAACCTCTTGGTCACAAGAAGAAGTTAAGCAAGGCAGAGGAAGAGATGGATGAAGCTATGCAGGAAATGAAGCGTATGAACGAACTGATTGCTCAAGAAGAAGACCGACGAAAACGCGCCTCGATGGCCTCCATTCAAGGAGCAACCACAGATCTCACCAAGGACGAAAAGAGAATGTTCAGTGCCTCCGAACTTGGCGAAAAACCTTTACCATCAGCTGTATCAACGGAAGGGTTCTCTTCGAAGAGCGATCTTGTCCAAACTCCTCTCACTCCTCGATCACCAATGGACTCTTCGAGTCCTGAGTCGTCTCCCCGCCGGTCGGATGGCACTCGCTTCACCAGTTTTGACCAGATCGTACCACCTGGACAAGTGGCAGACGAAGGAGAAGAGGAAGTACCGAAGAAAGCACCGCTGACCCTTCACAATGCGACCATCACTCTTCACGATGACACACCTGAAGCGACCCGCATTCGCAACAAGCCTACTTGGGACTACTGGGTTCAAGTTGAGCCCTCTGTGACTGCGTACCCCGGTTGGATGATTGTGAGGAGATATGCCGATTTTGAGACACTACATGAGATTCTCAGGCGCATTGCCACGATCTCTGGCGCAACTGCTTTTACTGAACTTCACAAGGACTTGCCCGACTGGAAGCTTCACACCCGCGAGTCTCTTCGTGGTGAGCTAGAGAGGTACCTTCGGGACGCTTGCTGGTACCAGAGTTTGGCCGAAAGTGAGGGAATGAAGCGATTTCTGGAAAAGTCAAAGGGACACACGCATAGCGAATCCAAAGCAGGCTTTGGTTGGGAGTCGATGGGTAAAGGCATGCTGGATGCATTGACAACAGCGCCCAAGGGTGCTATGGAAGGAGGCAAGAGTTTGGTTGGAGGCGTTACGGGAGTTTTCGGCAGCACATTTTCCGGCCTCAGCAGGAAGTCTACCCAGTCAGTAGATCTAACGGCAAACTCAAGTCGACTTTCCATTTCTACCCCTCCTGGTCAACTCAGCGGTGCAAGATCACCGGCTCGCTCGACCCGGGATAGCATGGATAGCCAGCGCTCATCTATTGTATCGTTGCAGCCAGGGAAGATGCCTCCTATGGAGCGTCGCCCAAGTTACCAGTCACAAGGCGAGTCGGATGCGGACGGTCGCACGAGTCGCTCTGAACGCAAGGAGTCAGCTTCGGCTTCGGCAAGTGCGCTTCCTAGTCGGGAGCACAGCCGCGCACCCAGTCTTGCGCAACTGCGATCACCTTCCGCGGTGAGCCTCGATTTTAGCAAGCTTCCGCCTCCGCCCGACCAGATCCCCGACGACTATGGCCTGCCCGACAACAACAACGACATGCAGTACAGCAGTGTAAAGGGACAGCCGCAGGAGCGTAAGAGTTCTCAAGAGATTCCCACACCTCCCCCTTCAGTGACAAGCGGCAAGAGGACGTCTCTGAAACCTACTAAACAATATGCTGCACTTACAGAGCCTGAAACCCGTGTGGCGGTAGAGCTTCTGTTTGCCGTGATCAATGAGATGTACACGTTGTCTTCAGCTTGGAACATTCGACGTACTCTCTTGACAGCTGCCAAATCATTCCTCCTCCGTCCCGGTAATCCGTCTCTTTTGACAGTGCAGTCACTGATCCAAAAGTCGGTTATCGACGCTAATACGTCCGATTCGGGTATTGCAGAGCAGTTGCGGAAAGTTCGCGAGAACATGATGCCCACGGAGCAGGAGCTTGCAGCTTGGCCAGCCGAGCTAACGGCTGATGAAAAGGAACAGCTTCGCATTAAGGCCCGCCGGCTGCTCATCCAGAGTGGCCTTCCAGCTGCTTTAATGGGCGTGATGGGTCAAGCGGCGACAGGTGAAGCGCTCGGTAGAGTCTTCGACTGTCTACAGATCGAGGAAGTCGCGAGAGGACTCCTCTTTGGTCTGATTTTACAAGTTGTTCGAATCGTGACACACTAAGGGATTAGTACGATTATACATAATGCGATGGGATGGTATGACTCGGTGTTTGGTGTATTCGCGGGCTGGCTTATCTCACGAAGCGTAAGGGAATTTTGGTACGAATATTGAAGAGAACGACCTCTGGCAACGCCAATGAACTGGAGCAAACGGATTTTCAGGGTGTAGCCGCGGTTGGCGGGTACATCATGTATAGTATAGTAGATGGATACGACGTTAATAAGACCTCGATGGTCTCTGTCATTATCATTAATTAATATTGAACACTCAAGGAAACGAACAAGCAGGCAACATGAGTCAACTACCGATCAGATCTGTCATTTCATCCCATCTCAACGCCAAGTGACTGGACGTTGCGTTAAACTTGCGGTCAGATCAGGTCCCCATCAGACCGTCTTTGAAACATATGCAGTAGAAAACCTGAAAAAACGGCCCTTTCCGCGGAACATTTGGCTTCCAGGAATCACGTCAATTATGACCCACCTTTGAATTAAGAGTCCTTGTCTCTTTGACATATTACATATGCAGTACGGATACAGATGGCCTCGCATAGGTTCATAGTGGTCCTTCATTAATTTCCGGCTTGCTCTTCTCCACAATGCATCCCTAACGCGAGTGCAAGGGCTTTAGATACGGATGAATAGTCACGTAGTATTTGCCGATTCGTTATATACATTAGCACATAATATCTGATGAAAAGGGTAGGTGACAGGATCAGCGTTATCGTACGATTATTTTGGACGCTGCATATATCTGCACGTGGGGAAGGAGACGAGACTGCTGACAGGGGAATTGGGGTTGGGATGAATAACATGCACAAGAGAGGGGCAATGTAACAATAATGGATAGAGTGCATAATGCAGAAGCAGTCTCCAATGCCGTGTAACGGTGTAACGCAAGATTATAACACGCAGGTGGTGGAGCCAGAGAACTACAAACTTGATCCAGGTTGACAAGAGCTCTCATAGGTCTTCCATATTTCAATGTGTCTGGGACAGTTGATTTTGCTTTACGAGATCTTGTTGCTTTTTGAGCTTATTTACAAACATTCCGTTGGTCGGTCATGTCTGACATGTCCTTTATCACATCTCATTTCACAAGAGTTCAAGATCCTGCAGGTTGCGTCCCCAGACCTATTCATGAGCCTGGCAGTACTAAACTCAAGGAGAGTATCTTGATACATGGCAGGAGAATATGCAGGATGAGCGTGGGCCCCTCAAGTTCTGGGCAGCCCTTGTATGCGTGCCTGTCCAAAGTACTGCATGGCCAACTCGATTGCTCGCCAAGACGTTGCATACCTCGTGGTCACACCAGCAACTTGAAACATCACGACATGCAAGTCAAATCAATAGTAGAGTAGTGCACTTTTGAAGTTGTGGCTTGGTTGACCGAAAGCATACCAAGATGAATAGTATTATGAAGTGAAAGCTCTAGGCTAAGTAATAAAAGATGGCAATCATCTAGATGCTGAAGGGAAAGAAGAGTATGAAGTAGTGAGTCCAGCCGAAAGAAGAACAAATAAAAACTGACAAAAGAGCCTCCCAATTGATGATACATGATATATGACAAGGAAATTTAAAAATATGCTGTGGCAGCCGTGAACTGTCATGAGTGGACGCTGAAGAGCGCAATATGCAGATACAGATAGAAAATGCCGTGTGGGGTATCAAGGGATTGTAAAATATTGGCCGTGAATCGTTGGAAATGCGATACAGTTTTTGGCGAGCCCATTGGAACAATTATGAGATAAGTTGGAGATCATCAAGGTCGGTAGACAACATTTGCGAGCAGAGGCAGATCGCCTGCCGGTGGTTCATTCTGCGCAGTGTTGGTGGTGTTGGGGGTGCTCGTTGATGTTATAGGCGTGGGTGCAAGTGGAGAGATTGCGCGACCTTCAGAGAAATCCCGTCTCTTCGAATGGTTTTCTGTGGACAGTCCGTTGAGAAGCTCGTGGCTCCTCTGACGATGGATTGCGATGCGGTTTGTTTCTTTAACATGGGTGGGAGGGGTTGGTTCTTGCACCACTTGCTTGCTCATTTTCGTGATTTCGTCTTCAACGTCAGCCAACAGAGAGTATACATCATCACCAGCATAAATGCGGATGCTCTCAACATCAGCACGCTTCAGAGATACAGGGCTCGTGACCTGGCTGTCACTTTCCTTCATAGCCTGTTCTTCGATAACAGGCTGCTCCACGATTGTGCTGGGTACTTGGGCCACAACGCGATGAGGTGAAGGAGAACTGCTTGTGTTGCGAGAAGAAACGGGAGACTCCTTAGAAGGGCTTCGAGGCGGCGTCGATATATAACCGATGCCAGAAGCAGAAGTACCCGTCATTGGAAGCTCCTGTGTCGCAGGTGATCCCCAGATAGGGAGGCAAGCAGCTGCAGCAACATGCTCGAGAAGCTTCTGTCGAACCCGAGTACGTCGGTTCTCTGCTTGTTCAAGCTTGTTCACCCAGTCGTCAATCGAAGCATCTAGTTCAGTAAGTGCCTCTTCTTGCTTCAGCATTGACTCATTGCTGAACTTGGCAACACGGGGTGAACGCAGGTACTGGCAGATACGAGAGTGGAGGTTCTTGCGGCCTGATCGTAGAGCGGTATATGTGCGGCGAAGATACTCAGTCTTTTCGTCCAGATGACGAAGCTCTTTGGAGAGCGCCTCGACGTCCTCAGCCCTCAGGACCTCGAAACGACCCACTTGTTCGTATGCTTGCTTCTGGAGCAAAGCAAGCTCGGGCTGTCGAAGTTGCTCTAAAGCATCTGTGTGCTTCACACCAACAGGAAGATGCTCAAAGGCAGCTTTCTCTGTGCTCTGACTCCTTTTCGACTCGGACCTTTGGAAAATTGGTCCGTTGTTAGTACGCGGGTCACGCCTCTTACGAGGGCGTCCCCTGTCCATCATAACTGATGATTCAGAGCCACCCCTTCGATGCCCACCACGGACAGCTTCAGTGGAAGCAATAGGGGGCGTATAACGTCCATCAGGAAGTTGTGGGGATTCGGTTCGAGATTCAATGATTGGTGCAGAGACTGGGGTAGGTGTCGTAGAACCTGTGGTTGCTGATCTGGGCGTTGTAAGATCAGGCATAGAGGAATTCGGGGTAAAGGCGGTGCGGCTCTGAGGCGACGACCCATTACTACGACCCTGACGAACAGGCTCGTTTCCTACTGGGAAGCAGTTGAGAGACTGTTGACGACGAAGCAGAGGCGACTGTCCTCCACGTCTAGGGATGACCAGGGGGGCTAAGTGCCTTGGTGAAGTAGGAGTTGCGGTTCGTGAAATCGGCTCAGCCTTCTCATTCTTGGACGAGTGAGGATCGGGGCCCTCGTCGTCGCTCGAAGCAAAGAGAAAGGTGTCTGTGAAATTGTAGTCTCTGCAGGAGTTACCGGGCGCACTGATAGAACGCTCGTGGAAAGGTGGACGACCAGGAATTGTTGCTGCAAAACTGTCAATCCCGATACAGCGAGTCAATTCTTGGTAGAGATACTTACGAGAATCCATGGGCATCTCTTGGACAGTCGTCATGGGTCCAACTTCAGGCACACTAATCTTGCGTCGTCGCGCCAGACTATGCTGATTAAGTCGCTTCTTCAAGCCATTGAGTCCTGTTTGGCTCTCCGCCTTGTCGTTTGACGCCGCTGCAGGTGCCATGGTAGATTTGTCCGAGTCTAGCCCTTTATTGCTGTTGAGGACTGGTAGTCTTTTCTCTTTGGGAAAAAGTTGGTACTTCTTCGACGTATCGGGCTGTTGCATTCTCCAGGTGAAAGGCTTCTCAGTCTGTTGATGTGGAGATGTTTTCTGAGAAGACAGCACTTGTAAGCTGCTGGAAACGAACTATTGAAATAAAAAGGAATATGTACATACCAAATCATTGGGCAGATGCGAAGTCTTGTTGGTTATATAGGTGGTGTCGATATCGACGAGGCACTTGGCAATGTGAGCCATTGGGTAGAAACAATGCTGCAACCAGGCAGCTCCAAAGGGAAATAGGTCGGTGTCAGAGATTAATTGCCACGGCTGAAGATACCACCAACGTCAAAATCGAACCGGTATAGCATGAAGTCCAATGGATATTGGTCCGGTTTAAGCGTTTCGGATTCCTGGGATCGATGGTATATAACCATTAGTTGTGAAGGGGATCCCAGACATTGCTTTTTGCGCCAAGCTGCGAGCTCTCCGGTTAGCTCTATCCGTTTGTACATAGTTGGACATGGCTAACAGACAGCCTCAGTCGAACACCCTTGTCCTATATGACCCATGACAGGATCCCAGGCCCTGACCTCGCATCCTAGTAAAGAATAGGCCCCGGAGCCCCGCTTGAACGGTAAGGTGTCACGCCCCCGAGACTTGTAAACATGAAAAACATGACAAAGAACTAGGACTAGAGTGCGCACGGAGAGGTCCCAAGCACGGCACGCAGAATTAGATGTCAAGGCGATGTTGACAAGAAGTCAAAGTGTACATATCCAAAGATCATGGTCCATGCTCCCTGCGAAGAACCGACGGTCCAAACGTCGCGCACCAAGGGCCGGCGTGTGCTCAAAAAGGGGAATAGATCGTCAGGGCTTGTCCAAGCTAGAAGACGATTTGTGTAGCAAAAAACAGAACTGGTGTGCCTGCAAATGGTTTTTAGTCGACGCCTCGGGGGTTTTGCTCTTGGTTACCATCCCTCTTCCCCTTGACGAACCCTTGGCATCGATTCTCGCGAACTTTGTCAGTGCCCCTGGACCCAACCTCGGCTGCTGCGTTAGCAGAACCGGGACAAGGACAAGGGCTCCACCATGACGGACAGAGAGATCAGGGACCCTGGACAGACCCGCGACTATAGGTGAGCCGTAGAGACTTGGCGAACCGTTTCTGGAGTGTGTCGAACTTTCCCATCAATCATTGTCGTTAGGGATGTGGCTCGTGCGAGAACTGACGATAACTTCCAGAACAACGACGGATTTGCCGACGGCGGAGGATTTAGAAAGAGAGATAATAATAGAGATGGGCGGGACCAAAGTCAGCAGACATTTAAACATTCTGACAAAGCCAAACGGGCATTACTGTATGTACACAGATAGAAAGTGGAAGGGGGAAACGATGTATCTATCCCAGGCCTTCCGAATTGGGATGTACTGTTGACAAACAGAGCCTCTCCCTTGTGAAAGCCATGTTTCAGTTTTTAAGACATATCAAATTTGGGAAGGAGAGAACAGGATAACGCAGGAGGGGGGCGCGCCACTAAGCCCAACGGTTCCAGTGGGTTACCTCATATTACCTCTGCAGGAAGAGTGCATTGCGTTGGATTGAAGTAATGGAAGTGATTGAGGCAAGTACGGCACCTACCTAGGTACTTACTGCAGCATTAGCCAACTTGGATAGAGTTTTTTTTTATCTTGCAGCATGCACAGCGCATTAGCCAATAACAATAAGAAGATGCTTAAGTACAACTCTAAATAACCTCAATTGCAACTCAAGCTCCATAATCTATGCCTCACGTGTAACGCTTATCACAAACCATCTGGTATAGATCAACAACATCTATTTGAGATTGTAGCGAATACTACAGTGAGAGTTTTTGCAGTGACTCGTGTCTTTGCCAAGAATCCTCGCTGAAGCTGTCCTCCAGCCACCTGTTCCTCTGGGCAGCGTAGGTAGCCACCAACGCTGATACTACACTGCACCACTCGTATTGCAGGACCTGGTTAGTTATATGCGCCTCTAGAAGATATAGCCAAGGGACCGTTATCTGTCATATCGATTAGACAAAGTTTGTTAGACCGGAATATCACAATTCCATGGTTAGCTCGACACGAGAAATTTGTTATTTGCTTTTCCTCCGCCGTACCGTTTTTCCTTTTTATGTCAACAAGGGATGAGCAACGGCGGTTTATTTTAATTATCCCCGTCGGGATGTACGGTTGATCAGCTCCAGGGGAAATCGGGTGCAACGCAACCTAGGTACGCACACTAGAGCCAAGGAGGGAAAAAATAATAGAAAAAATAAATAAATAAATGGAACTGATAAAAACTCTTAATCTACAAAATATCGATCACGGGTTTGCCTACATACAGTCGCGATGAAAGGCCTCACTGGTTCATAGACAACTGTGTGTCAGGAATTTTCTATCCTATCTGTATCTAATGTTAGATATTCCCCGACAACTCTCGAAACAGTGGATGTTGACGGCTTTGGCATGGATGTTTCCGGTCATCGGTGTTTCCTAACCTAAAACTTAACTGAGTCCGACGTCATTCAAATGACAACCGTTTTTTTTTCTCTTTCTTATTTGCTTCTGCCGCCTCGTTTACTCTTCCCACCTGAACTCTACATACAACCCCGGCCGAAGGACGATATGATAACCTTACCTATAACACATAATTATATGTCCATTCCCGTTTGAAACATGACCGTACTCGGTGCTAGTTGGGATTTTCTCTCGTATCCGCTGAGAAAACAATGAACGGTTTGTTGATCAAACCAAACATCGCACCGTGCTGTCTATCAACTGTACCCAGTCTAGTTAGTGGCTAACCATACCAGACAGTAGGGACGTTCCAACTATTTTCTTGGCTGTTTGACGGCACAGCTTCGCTTCCTTCATAATATTGATCTCGTAACAACTGATCATTTCCGAGGTGCATCTTCCACATACCTTTATGGCCGAGTCATTGCCGTAAAGGGCAAGCTCGTCGCTCTTGAGAGAGTCTTATGACTCAATATGCCACAAAATATAGGCCCACTGCGCTGTAACATGCTGATGCAGTAACATCGTCCCTCACCATCACGATGAGCCACAGAGCAGTAGCAGGTAGGTCCACTGGATCTACAAGACTCTCCCTTCCTCAGTCTGTGTAGCTCAGCTCGCTTGCGTGAAAACATATACAGGGGGGACCTTGCACCATCCCGTGCTTGTGGTCGGTCCGGGTGCGAAACCCGGCCAAGGATCATTTAGAACCTGTCACTCCTTGCTGCTGGTTTTAGAGAGTCTCAGATCTAGACTGACATATTCTCGACGCCAGTGTTTCCAGTTGAAGCACCCGCCGAGATTATACAAATCTTATACATTGCATAGGTACTACTGAGCAAAACCGATGATGTTTTTGGTCGACACGGCACACAGCAATCAGCGTTGGTCAGAGCGCAAAAGTGTGCATGGGTTTCAGTTATCGCATGCCGGCAATCACTTGCAGTCACTTATAGATGGGGTTAACCAGTCTAGATCTTGGTCTGGTGTCTCACTCGGGTGTCCAAAGTCGCAGATCAACATACTACTTGGGATGATCAGCGAAGTTCTCATTTGAAAACCTCAATCTCATGTTGTCGTTGCTCAGAGCACGGCTCAGCGACATGTCGCATGTGCCCTTCCCTCCCCCTGAGCGATAAAATCTTCAAGATCCTGCATGTCTCACTTAGCTTGCTGGTAATCTGGGCTAAGCAAAGAGGTAATTGAGAAAACAAGAGCTGCCTAGACCCTCAACGGAACAGGGTTATGAGTGATATCTGTTGGTTTGGGAAATGGACGACCCAAAGGATTGGAAATTTTGACATCCGGATACAGGGAACATGACGTCCGGACGATACGCCTCGAACAATTGGTTTAAAAGAACGCCACTTGCTTGCTCCTGCTGACTTAAACCCGAAATGAGAAGGAATTCTCTGGGGATGTTACTCTGTGGCGCCGTCATGAAATGTGCTTGACTTGGCGCATGGTAATGCACAGCAAGTTGGTCGTGACGAACACGTGGAATATACATGCGGTGCAGCCCTACCCATATAATGCGGATCATTAACCGTATTGTAGTTAGAGACTGTCTAGCCCATAGATAGTGAGTTTCATTTTTCTGTCTAAGACCTCGGTTGCAGATATTGTGGCCAGTGCACTGTAGACGACTTAGCTAATACGGCATTTGATCTAAGATGACTGAGCACAACGGTTGAGAGGAGATCATGGAGAGTGATTACCGAAACACGCACCTGCAACTGTCCTGTGCTATCACTCACTACAATGCACATCACTTTCTCACGAATGTTGGCCTGGCCAATGACATCGGAGTGATACTCAGTGCCGTACAGAGTGTTTCAAACAAAACTGAGACCTTGCTGCCGTGTGCTTTGGTGAAGATCGACCCTGATAAAACAGTGACTTTTGCATTGTAAAAGGTTGCAGAAAGGCTTGGCAGCGTGGCAACCCTGCCCTGCCTCTTTCTCCTGTCCTTCCTAAGACCGCTTCACGATGAGGCCGGTTTCGGGTCTGACAGATGCTGTAACTTCAGCCTTTACTGGGGTTGGGCTGGAACTTGGACGACGTTTCGATAACGTTGGCGTGCTAAGACCAGGGTTTGTCCGCAAGCCTCCACCAGATGACCCCTGCATTAAATCAACGGCTGGGATCTCGCCCATCTCAACCCGTACTTGCACCTAAGTCAGTCCTACCGCTGTCACCGTAGGACCTGGTCCAGGCTCGCTTGCTCTCTGGCGGTTTCGTGGGGTGATATTCACTCCCTCACCATCAAGCCTCCTGCAGCAACGCCAAGATTTCTTACAGGGAACACCACGGAACAGTTTCTTCACTACCAGTGCTAACTAGTAAAGGACTCTACGGGCATACATCCGCATCTCAGCCTCGTTCATGATAGCCTTTACGCGGGAATTCCGCTATCAGGGCGAACCTCTTTGTACTGCCCCAGTCCTACTGAAACAACAATGCATTTGTGTAACCCAAAGCTCTGAGAGGAGATCTGAAGGGATACTCGAGCTTCTCTAGATTTTACCACGGTTCAGTGTCGATACGAGGTGGAATCGCTGCTGAATTGATCACTGACCCTTTCTATCTCGACTCCGCGGCGTCGCGAAGATCCGAATATCCTCGTTCTTGCTATACTGTATTGTGGATAGTCTTAGAAAGCAGAAAAAATCCAGGTAGCAATCCATCGGAGATGACAATAGCTGTTCAACTATCACCTCATCTCCTACGATAATACTTCGCAAACTGTAGTCATAGTATCTTGGTTGTTGGCCAGTTCCTGTCAGTGAGTGGTCTAACCTCATTCGCCATTCAAGTTGCATTGATCACTCGGTTCAGGGGAAACGAACTGGCGTTCCGATTTAGCTCCCTGAGCTAGCAGAAAAGACGATCCTCACAGTCGGTTCTCATTAATTTACTTTTGTATCCCCTTGGCTCCCTGCTTCGGCCAGTGCTGCCAAGGGCATTGCCGAGTCCAGATTGGACCCTTATGCCGTTGGTTGGGATTTTTTAGACTAGGAGTAGGAAAAGACAGTAGAGACCTTGAAATAAATACATTAAACGGTGACAACATATGATCATGGAGCGGGAAGTGAGTACTATCGTGGGCATGGCGAAATTGCACCGCCGAATAAGCGACGGAACTGAGGAATGAGCCACGACGGCCCCTGAGGAAATTTTCATCATCTATTTCTCCTGAGGTGGCTGACATGGAATCTTGTCAACCATTATGGATATCTCAGGCAACTGATAGGAATAATACATACGTCCGTCCTGAATCAATGTTACTTAGGGTAGGCATACTCCATTCAATCTGCAAGTGGGATAGAAACTGCACATATCTCCGCTGTCTGTAGTCATGTGCTCTATTGTAGATACTCCACCTACAAGCGTCCTGACTATCTGTTTTCCAACAAAGGCAGGTCTCAATGATTTAGCGGAATTCTCGAGATGATGCAATGAATGCAATACAACGCAACGTATGCGATCTAATACTGGTTCATCTACTCCAGAGACAGCTGCACGTGACCACATTTGTGATTGAGCAGTGCATGTCACTTAGCGAAAACCAATTCAACCTAATCTTGAAAATTTGTTTCAATGCAATGTCATGTGTACCCAAACAAGAGTATTCTGTCGATAACAAAAGTTCCTACAATATGCCGCTATTTTCATGTTTAATACGGCTTTGGAAGGTGGTGAAACAGCACGGGTCCCCTCACGTGATGTCATGAAGAATCTCAATGGATGGAAGCCCAGTACAATGCGGGCAGGTGCTGTGTTGTGTTGTGCTGCGCTCGCTGTGAATCCACTGGAAGACCCTCAATGTCGTGGTTTTCATCACTCAAGAATCCCGCCATTTTACGAACCTGTCAAGTTTCAATCACTCACAACCTTAGACGCACCTTTGCAACTGTCAACGTAAACATGACGGCCAATCGGGATCCCAGCACTCTCTCAAACTATAGCGCTTGGCGCACCCGCCATACCACCGCCAACTTCAAGATCGACTTTGAGGAGAAGGCACTCAAGGGCTCTGTTGTCCTGCAGCTCGAGTCACAGACTGATAAGGAGAGTAAGGAGATTATTCTCGACACTCGTTATGTGGACATTTCCACTATCCGTATCAATTCCAAAGAGCACAAGTGGGAACTGAAGAGCTACAATGCACCCCTCGGTGCCCCTCTTCATATCGCTGTACCTGATGGCGTCGCCAAAGGCGAGCTGATTGATCTTGCCATTGACCTTCAGACAACGAGCAAGTGCACTGCTCTGCAGTGGCTCACCCCAGCTCAGACCTCCAACAAGAAGCACCCTTACATGTTTTCTCAATGCCAGGCTATCAATGCTCGTTCCATCTTCCCTTGCCAGGACACTCCCGATGTCAAGTCAACTTTCACTTTCAAGCTGACTTCATCTCTCCCTGTCGTTGCCAGCGGTGTTCCTGTAGGAGACCACGAGGCAACTCCTGGTAAGGAGAAGCTCTATGAATTCGAGCAAAAGGTTCCCATTCCCTCTTACCTCTTTGCTGTGGCCTCTGGTGATATCGTGACTGCTCCTATCGGTCCTCGTAGCATTGTCGCCACAGGCCCCAACGAGCTGGAAGGATGCAAGTGGGAGCTTGAGCGTGATATGGAGAAGTTCATGGAGGTGGCAGAGAAGCTTGTCTTCCCCTACAAATGGGGAGCTTACAACGTTCTTGTTTTGCCCCCAAGCTTCCCGTATGGAGGTATGTTTCGTCTCCTCATTGATTACTTTCCAAATTGCTTATATACCTCTAGGTATGGAGAACCCCATCTACACATTCGCTACTCCCACAATCATCAGCGGTGACCGTCAAAACGTGGACGTTATTGCCCATGAGCTGAGCCATAGCTGGAGTGGTAACTTGGTTTCAAACGCCAGCTGGGAGCACTTGTAAGTCAGAAGCTACATAAATCAGAGATTGCAATACTGATGGCTTTTAGCTGGTTGAACGAAGGCTGGACAATGTACCTCGAGCGTCGTATTCAAGCCGCTATCCACGGTGATGCTGAGTTTGACTTCTCCGCCATCATCGGATGGAAGGCCCTTGGTACGTAACAACACATTCCTATTGAGATATCGACTGACCATGGTACAGAGGATGCTGTAGAGCTCTTTGGCAAGGACCACGAATACACCAAGCTGATCATCAAGCACGAAGGCGTCGATCCTGAAGATGTCTACAGCACAGTTGCTTACGAGAAGGGCTTCCACTTCCTCTACTACCTGGAGGGCGTCGTTGGCCGGGAGAACTTTGACAAGTTCATCCCCTTCTACTTCACCAAGTGGTCCGGAAAGTCTCTTGATTCGTTTGAATTCAAGCAGACCTTCCTCGACTTCTTCAACGGCCTCGGAAACGAGGAGGTTGCCAAGAAGATCTCCGAGATCAATTGGGAAGAGAAGTTCTACACACCCGGTCTCCCTCCCAAGCCCGAGTTTGACACAACATTGGCAAACCAGTGCTACGATCTTGCAAACAAATGGAAAGACGCTGTATGTTCAGATATCCTGGAGTATGTTGCGTGCTCGCTGACGTGTAAACAGAAATTCGAGCCCAGCGCGAAGGACGTTGAGGACTTTACCGCGAACCAGAAGCTTGTCTTCCTGGCTGAAGTACAGCAGTCCGGTGAGTTGACTGCGGAGCGGGCCCAGCTCATGGGTAAGACATACGATTTCCTGTCGTCACAGAACGTTGAGATCCTGTCGGCGTACTACCTGATTGCTCTGAAGGCAAAGGATACTGCCGTTTACCAGGATGCCGCCACGTTGCTTGGACGGGTTGGTCGCATGAAGTTTGTGCGACCTCTGTTCCGCGCTCTCAACAAGGTGGATCGACAACTGGCGCTGGACACCTTTGAGAAGCACAAGGACTTCTATCATCCCATCTGTAGGGGCATGGTAGAGAAGGATCTAGGTCTCTAAAGCTTGAGTCGCATGAGAACGACGAAGTAGGATGTAAATAGGCCTATTCTAGACAGAAGAGGAAAAGAGAAACAGGGAGGGGAAGGCACATCTACTCTAGCCAAATCGATTCTCCCATAACTTGACCCCATGTTTGATCTTGTTGACGGACGAACTTCTCGACAGAATCGACATTATCCGCACCAAAGTTGCCGTACAAGTGGGGGAAACCACCCTCCCATTTCATAGAATCAGCAAACTGGGCGTAATCCAGCTTGATGACCCAAAGTGAGGACGAATTGGTGAAGAACAAGTCTGCGGTTTTAGGTACCTGGTGAGTTATGTTAGATGAGCGGTATATCCCTCAGCCTAAATGAATCTACCTGAGAAGATGTGCTCAAATGTACGAAGCCATCGTTGCGATCAAGATCGGACAAGGGAAGCTCTTTTGGGAACGGATCCTCAGGCGGCGAAGGGACGATTTTATAAATATACTTTGGATGAGACTCGGCAGACATTTTCTATTACGGATCAAGAAGTATCTTTGTAAGATGAAGAACGAACCCCACAGCTGTAGCAGAAGAAATGGTGATGTTGACAGAATTTACGGGGCTGGGCTAGCAGACTACCTAGTATGGAAAGTTGAGATCTAAGCTTTAGGGTGAGTAAAATAGACAAACTAAACGCCCGGCCGAGTTGGTATAAGCTGGCATATTTATTTCGCCTCTCATGCTCCAAGTCGCTAATTTCTCAATGCCCGAAGCTGGAGTCACTCACCCTACACTCTCTACAGCTTGAAGCTGATATGTGACTGCCTGGTGGCTTCGCTTCATCCTCGATTGAATTTCTTGTCATATTATGGCTATTTCTGTTAACATAGATAGTTAAGCGGTATTAATAAGTTGATATAATTAATCTTTCGCCATGTTAGTGTCATCCGTGGGAGGTGGCTAAGTTACTAATCCTTCAGCACCAATACATAACCTCGGTATGTGTATTTGTTCTGCGCTATTTATACTCTCATAATGAGGTAGAAGAAAGATCTCAGTTTCAGAGCAGAGACGATCTTAATAATAGGAATAAGCCTCTTTCACGTTGGCTTATCCAACGTCTTGAGATCCATGGGAATGAAGATAGGACTTTGTGTGCTTGGACTGAGCTAATACTGTGGAGGCGCGCTTGTTACCTTGGTTAACGCTGTCACACAACAGCCGCACTGTGCTCCAATACCTACAAAGCATTTCACGTGAAGTTAAGCATGCAAATGGCAACTGCTTCTTCAACCTCTATTTAGCTCTTCAGCATCCCTAGATAACCTATGTCACCGAAATACCCAATTTTGCGGGATTTCCTATAAAGCTGCAGAATAATCACACCTTTCGGGCCTCAAAAAGCTTCTGACAGAGCCGGCATGTCGCGTGGCCCAGTTCCCTCTCAGCTTCACCTGCTGTCTGATCTGCCCGCTGTACCTGTCGGTGACAAGGTCAGGTTTCTGGGATGGTAGGACCAGCCAGCCCCCTTGAATCAACATATGTGTTGCGATGTGCTCGAAAGCTTGTTTGCACTTTCATACACAGTGAAAACTGTTGGCTAATACCACCTAGTGTCACCTCTTACTCGACCTCTTCGGCCCGCCTGGCTCTTGGTCACCTTTATCCGAAAGATAGTACCGTTACTGCTTCAGTGGACGTAAGCCTGCTTCTGGAATCGCTCACAGATGAAAAAACACGTGTCGGCGAGTATGTCAACGTAATAGGGTACATCACAGAACAGAAGACTACTCGTCACAGGAAACCACCCTATCAAGAATCGAAGCAGGTAGCTATTCAAGCGATAGTACTCTGGTCAACTGGTCCTATGGATCTTCAAAAATACGAAAAGCTTCTTAGCCACAACAAAGATGGTCATTGAAGCCGCAGTTGACAGATCACGGAAATACCAGATCAAATTCCGATTCTTCGTCATGTACTTCCAGAAGGTGGTGTCAGGACATCATCAAACACGCAGACGATATATACACTAGGCAACATCGAAGCAAAGCATAACGTAAGTTCCGATTGGAACACGAGTACTGCCGGGATCCGAATTCATCAACTCCACCACTGGACTTTCGTGCAGCCAGGTAACTTCGCCTGCAATGCATGCCTAAAACGAATGCAGCTTGGGCAGTGTTGATACACATCTGAGCATGTTGGGTTAGAATCATGCCAGATGGCGCCGTGTCTTTGGATAGACATGGCAGCCATCAAAGCACTTGCTTGATTTGGAACAGCCGGGTATCTTATCCTCCACATATCTATCTTGGGCACCATACAGAATTTACTCCACCATTGGTCTCTCAGCTCGCTGCCTTTTGCTTCACCGCACTCCAAACCCTTGCGCTCAGAACGCCTTACGGGCCTCAATACCTGGGGTGACGGCTGCTGGTCACAACGTTTGACGTGCAGGCAATCCCTTACAATTGTCTGCCAGAGTCTTGGCGTCCACCATGAGGTAGCATGATCACGACTGCTGAGTCATATCGGGGCTCAATGATCGTCATGCCGGCGTCAATCATAGTAACGTCGATGAGGATCTCTGGACGACCCTCTCGAAACAATGACAGGCTGGTGTAACGGCCGTTTCAACAACTTTTCAGGATTCTGTTGGACCTTGGCTGCCGCTTGTCGATCCCAGAGATCTTTCGACTTTCGGCAGATATCATCGATTTGTTCCTGTTAATTGTGTCAATCAACCTGGGACGCCCTTTTACAAGACCGCAGTGACCAACATCTGTGAGGCAGGAGCCAGGAGTGGTGATGAGGAAACCATCCTCTCCCTACGTTCAAACACATGAGCACACGATAGGCGGTGGGCTAACTTGACGAAGAGATACCTCCAACGTATACGGCCGAACTGTTGCCTGGGGCCCCAGATAGTACTGGAGCTCTTGGGTTATGACCTTTCTGTGGATATCTTGATGAGGAATCCAATATTTGTTCATTGAAGAGGACATGATCGCACAGTCGATTCTCATGGGGAATCTACGACTTATTCGAGATAGACGGGAAAAGTGAAGAGATGTTGAGTCAAGGGGAGGTATTTATCCAAATAAGGTACGGTACGGTACTACCTACCACAATATGGTTACGATGTGCCTGATGGAAAGAGGGTGCATTTCATGCTAATGTATGCAAACCCAAGGTATGCTAGTCTTTTGCGTGTGACTTATGCTCACCGCTCCACAGGCTGGTATCTCGACACGAATCTGGAACTGCTCAAGGGGAAGCTAAATTTTATTCGCTGCATTTGTTTCGACCATTCCTTGCTGCCGGAATTAATATCGCAAGAAACCCCTGCCATACGCCGTGAGAGTTGAAAGTGAGGCGAATCAGGTGTGGTTGGCCATTGGTGGGCGGTGTCCAGCGTCCGCCCTGCCAGCGTGGCAAATATCGAACGGGTGCATCTGACGCCAGTAACGTCGCGAGAATGTTAAAGAATATCTAGCTGATTTGAGACTCAATTGCTGGTTTTATTCAAAAACCTGAGCGTTTCTGGCACGGAAATGTGGGGGTCGCGCGTATATCGACAAGGCTGGCCCTCTTCCAACAACTCCAACGACGTTTTTTACTTGGACGAACCCAGATCTGCGCTTATCACTCGCTCAAGCTTTGATGATCGAAGAGCCTCATTGGGCGGGTCAAGCGCCATGTGCATTTGTTGATCTAGTGGTCTCGTTACGCAAAGTCACTCCCGCGATAAGCTCTGCGGCTTGCCGATCCTATAAGCGACACAGGGATCCCTTTGCTTTCTCCACGGTGCCGAAAGCCAAGTAATTCTGATCCTCTACTAGTTCATGCCAGTATACTCGATCTGCTGGGTGAGAATGACTTGCTCTAGGGCGAATCTGAGCTACCAAAGTCGGCAGATGCTCAATGAATCCTTGTTGTTGTTTTCGCGAACTGTGTGACTACAGGCCGATCCCTTGAACTTTTGAAGTTGGGGGATTGGCGACAATTCACGCTACAGGCGAAGTTCGTACAGCCAGATAACCCAGTGCAGCCTCACGTCAGAAGATGATCGTCGAGAGTGGGAGCACTGGTGAAGCTTGACGTACGCATGGCAGGCTCTGTTTCGGAAGGACAAGTGAAGGACAGCTGAGGTTGCACTGGTTCCATATGTCTCGAGTTTATTCCTACAAGCTTGTTGCACAAATTTCGAGTGCTTCTCAGTGAGCCTATCAAGTAAGTGGCGAAGCCCAATGTAACTGGAGAAAATCCTTGAACCTCTTCGGGGGCTAACAAGAGAAATATCGTCAGGCATCCCCCGGCGTTCAGCCCGAGCCTATGGCTGTGTTGCAGGAAAGTGAAGCGACAGATACAGTCTATACGGCATCATATACCGGAACGCCTGCGAACTAACAAGACAAGCAAGACAAGCAAGACGTAGAGACCAGATCGTTCGAGCAGTACATAGGCACGTGTTGCGGGTACAGTCTTGCTTTGGTACCTGCAGGTGTGACTTGAACACCAAGTCGTACTTTTCTCGCTTACAGAAGGCGTCACACACGGTTCGAAATAATGGCTGGAAGTTTGTGTTGAAGGATAAGTCTGTGGTGCCGAGTAGTCAGTGTAAGATGAACGGTTCTGACCATTGAAACATGGAATATTAAACTTTCAACGACTTCCTGAGACTGAAGGACAGGAACAGACGCAGAAAGACAATGTAACATGGATAACGGGTGCTTCGTAAGTTTTACGGTAGCCAATAACCTTTGGATATCATCAATGTTATGAAAAATGCTTCATGTTGATATATGTTTTAGACATTAATTTGCTTCAAGGTCAATGGCATGAATGCTCGGCTTGCGGCTAATTGTCGGCTGCTTAACCTCCATAACGGGTATTTGCACGTGAACTCTACTCCAAGCTACCCGTCAACCCCAGATCCCCTGCTCCAGAATCAGCTGCCAATCAAAGCACGGGACTCAAGCCAACTGCAAGAGGATGCGCGATCGCGCCCACCAAATTTGTTGACAATCAACCATTCAGACAACCGTTGAGCATTCTTGTAGCTCATCTTCGATACGACGAGTTCACTGTATATCAATTTCAGAACTACCGCGAGCCTCCGTCGGGATCATTGACCAAGAAAACGTCCCCGAGACCGACACTGTGTCGTCATTTCTGTATACGTACCTTTGAGCCGTGCCTGTGCTCCAAGGGTCGGTCGGTCGGTCGGTCGGTCAACCCCCCCTTACAAAGCGATCCCAACGAGCGACGAGACAATGCGCTGAGGCTCCGGACGGAGACTACGCCGTGGATTCGCATGCCGTTTCTATAAGTTATACGCTTCCGACGTATCTGCCTCTCCATCGAGAGTAGCACTGATCCGTTCCGAACCCCGCGCATCTTCAACAAACAAGCTCTTGTCTAGAGGGGACCGGCGCGGGTCCCCTAGACAAATCTCCAATCATGCCGCCCGCCGGTGGAGGAAATATTAAGGTGGTGGTGAGATGCCGACCCTTTAACAGCAGAGGTAAGCGTTTTGCGTCCGATTGGAAACGACAACCGAGAGCGGTGCTGAAGTAGAGCAGAAATCGAGAGAAATGCACAATGTATTGTCGAAATGAAAGGGAACCAGACGGTGATTACCGCACCCGAAGGAAAAGGCGTGAAAGATGGAGGACCAAAGGCCTTTGCCTTTGATCGCTCCTACTGGTCATTCAACAAGGATGACCCGAACTACGCCGGCCAATCCAACCTGTTCGACGATCTGGGACAGCCTCTTCTTGACAATGCCTTCCAAGGATACAACAACTGTATCTTTGCCTATGGTCAGACAGGTTCCGGAAAGTCGTACTCTATGATGGGTTATGGAAAGGAAATAGGTATTGTCCCTATGATTTGTCAGGAAATTTTCAAGAGGATCGATGAGATTCAGAAGGATGGCAAAACAAAGTGCACGGTTGAAGTGTCTTACCTGGAGATCTATAACGAACGTGTACGCGATCTGCTCAACCCATCGACCAAAGGTAACCTCAAGGTTCGAGAGCACCCTTCTACTGGTCCTTACGTCGAAGATCTCGCCAAGCTCGCAGTCAATGGATTTCAGGAGATCGAACATCTCATGGACGAAGGAAACAAGGCTCGAACAGTTGCTGCCACCAACATGAATCAGACCTCGAGTCGAAGCCACGCTGTCTTCACCCTTATGTTGACCCAGAAGAAGATCGATACAGACACAAAAATGGCATTGGAAAAGGTCGCTAAAATCAGTCTGGTCGATTTGGCTGGTTCCGAACGAGCGAATTCTACTGGCGCGACTGGTGCGCGATTGAAGGAAGGTGCCGAAATCAACCGATCGCTGTCAACACTAGGCCGTGTTATTGCAGCACTGGCTGACCTGTCTACACCTGGTAAGAAGAAGAAGGGTGCCGGACAAGTCCCGTATCGAGACAGTGTCTTGACATGGTTGTTAAAGGACTCCTTGGGTGGTAACAGTATGACAGCAATGATTGCTGCCGTCAGTCCAGCCGATATCAATTTTGACGAAACCCTCAGTACTCTTCGCTATGCCGATTCTGCAAAGCGTATCAAGAACCACGCCGTCGTCAACGAAGATGCCAATGCCCGTATGATCAGAGAGTTGAAGGAGGAGCTGTCGTTGTTGCGCGGCAAACTTGGAGGCGGTGGAGGGGTCGGAGGAGCTGGCGTGGTTGCAGGAGAGACATACGCCGAAGGCACGCCTCTAGATCAGCAGATGGTCAGCATCACTGGCCCGGATGGCGTTCTGAAGAAGGTCTCGAAGGCAGAGATCGCAGAGCAATTGAGTCAGAGCGAGAAGCTGTTGACAGATTTGAACCAGACATGGGAAGAGAAGCTGCTGAAGACAGAAGAAATTCACAAGGAACGTGAAGCGGCCCTTGAGGAACTTGGTGTCAGTATCGAGAAGGGTTTCGTGGGCCTGCACACTCCAAAGAAAATGCCCCATTTGGTCAACTTGTCCGATGATCCTCTTCTTGCAGAATGTCTGGTTTACAACCTCAAGCCTGGTACCACAACAGTCGGCAATGTTGATACGAATGCCGACCATCAAGCGAATATTCGACTTAACGGTTCCAGAATTTTGCACGATCATTGCTCTTTTGAAAATGCAGCGGATGGAACCGTAACTCTTATTCCGAGTGAGGGTGCCTCAGTCATGATAAACGGGAAGCGCATTACTGAACCATCGCAACTGCATTCTGGTTACCGTGTTATTTTGGGTGATTTCCATATCTTCCGATTCAACCATCCTATGGAAGCAAGGGCGGAACGGGCCGAAGTACCAGAGAGACCACAGAGTCTGCTTCGCCACTCCATCACTGCCAGTCAGTTCCAAGCACTTGATCGAGGTTCACCCTCACCGAGTCCTCGCCCAGGTCATGAACGATCGTTCAGCAGAGTATCCGAGTTTGGTGACATCTCTAGACCAGAAACCCCTTCGATATTTCAGAGGAATGGACGTGAATCAGATTGGTCACTTGCAAGACGCGAGGCAGCTGGGGCAATCCTTGGTTCTGACCAAAATTTGACCAGCCTGAGCGATGAAGAGCTGAACGCTCTGTTTGAGGACGTGCAAAAGGCCAGGGCTGAACGAGTGAACGTACGTGAAGATGGAGACGATTCAGAATCCTCATATCCAATTAGGGAAAAGTATCTGTCCAACGGAACGATGGACAATTTCTCGTTGGATACGGCCTTGACCATGCCCTCAACCCCGAAACAAGGTGAACCTGATGACAGGCTCAAAGAGGTCCGAGAAGAGCTTCAAAACAAGTTGGAGAAGCAGAAGGAGGAATATCAGGATCAGTTAAAGAATGCCGAGGCTGCCAACGTTGAGATCGAAGAGATCAAACAAGAAAAGGTCAAAATGGAGGCTGCGTTGAAAGAGTTGAAGGAGGATATGCAGAAGCAGCTTAATCAGCAGCGGAAGCAATTCGAGGAGAAGATGGAGAAAATGGACCCCTTGAAAATGCCCAAGAAGAGCCCGACCCTTTCCGATGAAGAAATTGAGACGGCTAAGAAAGTTATCAAGGCTTGGCGAGGTCGACACTTTGTCAAGATGGCTGAGGCGGTATTGCAAAATGCCTCCATTCTCAAGGAAGCCCAAGTGATGAGTCACGAACTCGATGAGCATGTCGTTTTCCAGTTCGCAGCTGTAGATGTTGGGCATGTCTTATGCTCCTCCTATGATATGGTGCTCAACGGTCTTACAGGCGAGGGTGACGATGTTGCACTAGAAGAAGCCCACAAGCCATGCATTGGTGTTCGGGTCGTCGATTTCAAGCATAGCGTGGTACATTTATGGAGTTTGGAAAAGCTTCATGACCGCGTACGGCAGATGCGACAGATGCACCAATATCTCGATCAACCAGAATATGCACAGCACCTTAGCCTTGACAATCCATTCATCGAAACCTGCATGCCATCCTATACGCTTGTGGGCGAGGTCGATGTGCCACTCAAAGCTGTTTTTGAGTGCCGAGTTCAGGATTCGGTATTGGATGTACTCTCACCTTATACATCGCATGTTGTCGGCATTATCAAGCTTTCCCTTGAGCCATCGCATGCTCGGGCACCAACCAATACCCTCAAGTTCAACGTTGTTATGCACGAGCTTGTGGGTTTCGCTGAACGAGAAGGCACCGAAGTCCACGCACAACTCTTTATTCCTGGTATCTCTGAGGAGGATGGCATCACAACAACTCAAATGATCAAAGATTTCGACGAGGGACCAATACGCTTCGAGAGTGTCCATAGTATGAGCATTCCCCTGTTTGCCCCCCAAGACGTCACCTTGAGGGTAGCCATTTTCGCGAAGGTATCAACGATGCATCTCGATAAGCTGCTTAGTTGGGATGATATGAGAGATGCTGTGCCTATCAGGGAAGACAAAGCTAAAGCGTCACGAATCAACGAATCACAGTTCTTCACACAAGAAAAGCATGACCTGCTTTCTCGGATTCAGATCATGGAGCTGAATGAGAACGGCGAGTATGGCGCAGTTGAGGTTACACAGACCAGCGAGCTTGATACTGGAACCTTTCAGCTTCACCAAGGTTTGCAAAGAAGGATTGGTATCAATGTCTCACACAGCTCTGGCGACTCTCTTCCCTGGGGTGGTGTCACTTCTGTTCGTGTGGGAAGAATCAGACTCGTTGATTCCGCGGGTAAAACACCTGACATGGGAGCCAATGAGCCTGATATCTCTTTGAAGCTATCACAAAGCCCGATCTTCCGTGACAATGCCAACGGTACTAAGAGTCTAACAATATATGCCCAGTGGGACTCTAGTTTACACAACTCGCTACTCCTTGACCGAGTGACGCAGGATAAGTATCGAATCCAGATGACTATCTCGTGGGAGATAAGCTCCGAGAAATTGGCTGAGCCGATAAAGTTCTCGCAAAAGGTCTGTGTGCAGATTCTCTCGAGATCGTTTGTGCGTCAGACCTCGATGTTCTCAGCGTTATGGCAGAACGTCCGTTTCGTACGGTCCTCGACTGGCATCTTCACTCTTGCCATGCGCCCAGCTCCCGTCAAAAAAGTTGGTGATCTGTGGAGGCTGAACAGTCAACACGACTATGTCAAAGGAGAGGAAAACCTCACAAGCTGGACACCGCGTGGCGTGTCTTTGGTCAGTGACTTTCTCATGGCCCGCAAGAAGAAGAAACGTGCTGCGGATATGGAAGTCACCGAAGCTGTTCTGTCCAAATTGGGCTTGGATGCAGTCAGTACGACGTCTGAGAAGAAGGAACTCGAGCCAGAACCTTCCCCAGAGTTAAAGCCAATCATTCCTAGTGACGACGATCTACTCAATGACACTCCGGAACCTTCACAAACTCCACTTGACGATGATGAACAGCCCTCAACAGACGTGCCTCAAGCTGATGCGTCTGAGGAATCACAACAGCTTGTGGCGGACGAGTCTGAGGATGAAGTAGAGCAACAGGAAGAAGCACAATTTGAGGCTGACGCTACTAAGCAAGAAGAAGTAGATGTGTCAGAGGCGGAAGAGCCAGAAGAGCAGCCCAAGGAAAATGGTATAGAAGAAGTGGCGTTAGAGACTCCCGAAGCAACAGACGCCGAAGAGGATGAAACCATCAAGGTCGAGGAGCCGCTACCACCACCAAAGCCAGAATATGACGAAGAACAAACGGATCTCTTGACAAAGTGCCTCAAGCTTTGGAAGAAGTATCCGGATCCTTCGGACAAGATCCTCAGCCTAACAAATATGGCACCGCCTACCGATGGGTTAATATCTGATGCTCCAGCGCAGCCTACACTTGTTGCAACAGTTATTAGAGTGCCCAAAAATCCCAAGGTCCTGAAAGGCGGGTATTTGATGGTTCCGAACAGTGACTCGACCCGATGGGTTAAGAGATTTGTCGAGTTGAGACGGCCATATCTCCATCTACATTCTGCAAATGATGGCGACGAGGTTGGGCTGATAAGCTTACGAAACTCTCGTATTGATAGTCAACCTGGTGTTTTGGATTTGCTACAAGGTTCCGGTGACTCTGGAGTCCAAGGGCAGAATGGTCAAGACGGAGGACCCGACTTTACACCTGGACATCGACGAACTTCCTCGGGCCGCGTCATATCTACTATCTGGACAGGCAGTGGAGGTGGTGCCACGGCCGGAGGTTCTGGCCTTCAGCGTCTCCCAGAACGTATGCAGTCGGCAGTATTTGCCATTTACGGAACTGACAACACCTGGCTTTTCGCGGCAAGGAGCGAGCGGGATAAAATGGACTGGATCTTCCGGATCGACCAGACCTATCTGTCAGGGAATGACAGCATCCCTGGAAGCGGGATGGCCAGCCCGTATCCGGGTAGCGATTTCTAGAGGATGAGCCTGTTATGAGAGTAATGACTTGCGATGTCCTCTCTTGGGGAATATGATTTTCTTTGTAACTATTTAATGGTAAATTAGATGAGATGACTTATACCCCGCGCAGGAGTAAGAGGGCACATCAACTATGTAGATTTGCTTATAGTTTGAAGTTTGGATATATCTTAGATAAAAGAGTCAATGAGAATCAATGGAGCATTTGTGCAAAGCATGTATGGTAGTGCTATGCTGCTGGATTTTTGTGCATGTAACTCACACCAGTATTAGTCAAACAGGATCCACCCCGAGAATATATCGCTTAATTAACAAGTATTTTATGAGGTCTATCTTATTCCTTGCCCCGAGGAACAGGTATTGGGTCACAAGCACATGCTACTCAGCTGCAAGACTTGGAAGCTTGTGTGACACTGCAGCACAGCACAATACCACTGTGTAGCATGTAGCTTGCGCGGTGAAACATGCATATCACAAAAGTTCAGAGCTGCGCAAGCGATATTGCTTGGGACAGAGATGTTTTTCTTTTCTCAGTAACACTACTGCAGTAACTGCTGCTTGTTGGTCACTCAGTCGCAGAAACTGCATAAAATGGTCCGAGTGTCTCGCATGAGTTGGAACAGAACATATCAGCTGGGCCCCTATATCCAATAAGGCTCTGCAAAGGTCTTAAACTTGGCATGATACTCAGGGATGGACGAAAGGCATGAAAAAGCACGGAAATGTTGGGTTGCGTTGAGTCCGGAAATGGGAACTCTTGTGTCAGACAATATCCGATTGCGTACCAGGTCTTGCAAAATAGAGTATAGATGGTGAAGCTGGGGTTGCGCAAATATTTAGAAAGAAGAGACGTAGTAATAAAGGGGAGTATCTTGGCTGATCAAATTATCTTTCTGTCTATGAGTCAACGTATGAAGCTGCAGGAAGGGCCAAGGCTTTGCCCAAGTCCTATACGGAGCGTGATGACAACTGTCTCGGCACTTCACCAACATCGACTTGCTTTTGAGTTCTCGGCTTAGTGGAACACAGAGACATGTCCCAGGGCTGGAGCAGAGGCAAGGCAGGAATACGGATATTGCAAAGCCGAGTTCTAGTTCATGGTGAGAAATGTAACGTGTCCCTTGGCTCGGTGAAGTTTCAAGGCTTTCCGATCTGCTAGCCTTTTCTTTTTCGACAGTCTCCCGAGTCAAAGCCAGTAACAACCCAGCGTGATGGTTCAGATTATGCATGCTTGCTTGTTGGCGTTGGCGTTGGCGTTGTTGTTGTTGTTGTTGTTGATGATGATCTAAAGTGACAAACCGGATTCCCGGAACTGATAAACGCTACGAAATAGGTAGTTTGGTTGATTGTTCCGATTATACAAAGTATCGAAGATCTAGACAGACTGACAGATACATCACTCTATTGCCTCGATCTGCCTGACCTTTAGAGTTTCAACTTTAGAGCTTTATCCGGGTAAATCAAAGATGCAGAGCCCACGGGCTACATACATACAGCCTGTTCACTATCGTCGGTACTGTTACAACGAGGCCCAACGGACAAGGGTGGGTCAGACCCAAAAAAACGAAAACTTTATAGGACCCGGGGGACTCTGCCGGTTCGCGCAATAGTAGAGGATAATTTTATTAGAGGTGTAGAAACCCGGCCCCGAGGGATCGGCAGAACCGCATCTCCCGAGCTAGTTTTACGTCTACACCGGTCGGGCTGTCAAGGACCAGGAGGGTTTGATATGACAGGAATGAAGGGGGCTAATTTAAACTTACGGTAGGTCACTCAGTGACTGACGTACTGGGGGGGTGTTGAAGGATAAAGGGATGAAAAGAGAAATAATCTGTTTATTAGTTGTGTGAAATTACGTCGAAACATGCATTGAGTTTGCTAGAGGCTTATAAACTTCACGTCAAATGCTGCAGCTAGAGCTAAGGTGAAACGTGGGGCGTCATGATAGACCTACTGTAGTATTTGTTGCTGAATCTCAAGAAACCTGTAGAGCTAATGGCGTCAGTGGTTTTCTACTGTCTTTTTCTTCTCTTCTCAGTGAATCTATTGTGACAGAAAGATTGAGTTTGTCTGTGTTTCAGATTCAAAGACAACTTTAATTACATGACTCGGGGTTGTTACAGTCAAGGAAATGTCTGTACGTAACATCTCTTTTTTTTATAGGTACTTGACAACATGGACGGAAATATCGATTCTAAATGGCGTTTTGGTTATAATATATCATAGTAAAGATAGATGGCTTCCCCCGGGGGTGTTGGTAGACATAGTGGTGTATACTTCTTCTTATGTACAAAGGATAGATAATGGCATATTTGTTTCGAAACATTGAGAAATTTGACATTATCCGAACACGGGCATTATTTGGACTCTACCTATCGTATATCGGACATTACAGTAAGAAATACCAGTGTTAACAATGCGCATGCCTGCCCCAATTAGTGGGTTCACCGTATCGTGCTGTACCTTCCTCTACAGGTTGAAAGGAGGCTTAGGTTGCTTGCATTGCATTTTTCTCCATTACTAATCTCCCTCTATCCACTTCTCCCTTACATCTTCACCCCCATCGATACTACCTATCCATACCAATCGACCAGCGTAAGTACTTAGCTACGCTGCTCTGTACTAACCTTAGTACCTACCATCATATTATGGATGTCCTATAAACGTCACCCGGCACCTGCAAATGCAAGTCAGTTCTTCAATGTTGACGTGGCCAAGGCCTTACGGCGCAATCTCCCAGCAGCTGCGTTAGGCGCCGGTATCAAGGATGCTGCCTCCAGAACGCCTTTGCTTTGTTCTTCCAATTCCGCTTACGACAGGGCCGAAATAAACGACCGACAAAAATCCCCTTCTAAGAAAGTCAACTGCCGGGATGGTCACAACTTACCCAAGAGCACGGATCATTTCCAAGCCGCCGGAAAGTCGGTTCCATTGGTTTGTGACGGGTTGGTTGCACTTGAACTTTGTCCGACCCAGGCCATTGGTTTTTGATCCCAGTTTGTCAGGTTTACTTTAGCCCACCCACGTAGTCGGGACCATTCGAAAGCCCCATTGAACGAATGAATGGGAATCACCTCCGGCCAGCAGAGCCTTGACCGAGGATGGATTCCCTTTGCAGCTCAGAGGGGATTGCCGTGTCCAATGAACTGCCAGTTTTGCATATTGCGACACGGCGCTAATGCAAAAATGAAAGTGTCTAGCAACTGTCAGACAGACCTGGTTTGGTCTTGCACTGCTCAGCTTTGCGTTTCATTACATCGTTCACTCAGCCTTGCTTCCTCACTGTCTCAAATCGTCAAGCGGGGACTGGCTGTTCGATCAGGATATATCCAGGGAGCTAGAGAATCGTGTATGCGTGTTTGTCTCTGGCTAGTGGAAAGCCACAGCATCTCATACTTTCTTGTCTTGTACCTCGACCTAGACATGTACCTTGCTTGACCTTGCAGCTCAACCTATACTGTACGTACAGTATTCTGTTGGTAACTGTTCTAACGTATCGAGGCACAGACTCCCGTAATCCCTTTTTATGGTGGGGGTGCGAAACCCTTATTGCTAATTTGGTGCCATAGTGCTACTCTAGGGTCCCAGTATCACAGCTGTTCCCGACTGAATGGGTCGCCTCTTGTTCCGGCCGCTCTAGACCGGGGTAGTCAACACCCCCAATACCCTCCCGTACCAATCCAATGCCATCTCACCAACAAGCGCCTGTTCCACTTACAGTTCTCTTTTGGTAGGGCTTTGTGGCTTTGCCAAGCTATCCGAGAGCTAAATACCCGTCCCAAGCTGCTGGGTCCCATTACTCGTCGCTTTTGCTTTGCTTTGGGCTGGGTAGCTAGCTGCTGGTCTCGTCTTGCCCTTGGTCACCCGTCCTGACCGCATCCACTTGTCGAGTCTTGGTCGCACCAGGTGTTTGGGTCCCTTTCCTTTTCCTTCTTGCGGTATTCTGGGTCTGGTTCCCTTTCTGGTGCTGTTTCCAAAAGAGAGCGGGGATTCCATTCAAGCTTCTCGCTTTTCTCCATTTTCATATCTAGCTTGTATTTTCCTGTCTTCCTTTCTAGCTTTTGTTTTACTCCGTACCTCGTTACTACTACATTCTCCTGGATGCCGCTTTAGGCGATCCTGCAAAAGACGTTTAAAGCCCCGTATTCCCCTCATTGACTTGACATTCACAGCGGCGCCGTTATCGACATCGCCTTGTCGATAATCGTTTTATTTTATTCTGCCTACCCATTGCCGATGAACACATCCAAGTCCGTTTCAACCTGTCATATCTGAATCTTACTCTTGTACAACAAGTTCGTTCCCATTTCAGACTCCCAACTATAAGTTATTATAGGATCCTTCAAGTTCTTTTTGAGTGGTACTTCTTCCACACCTAAGTCATTGTGTGGGTCGTTCGCCACCATCGTCGTCTCAGCATTCTCTCTCTGGTCTTAGTTCAACAGGTACCATTACTCGCTACAGTGGGAGATTGTGTTACTTCTTCACATAATACTGGTGCAGAGCCGCGTTCTGTGCTTGTTTCCGATGCTTCAGTTCTCTCTGTCGCATCATTTCTGTTCATTTTCATGAATATCGCCGTCACATGGCTCCTGCTGTAATGAGTAGACAACCTCCTCAGTCACACAACAAAAACAGCATGCCCATCTCATCACCTCCCAGCCTCAACCACTTTCAATTCACTTTCAGCTGTTCAGCTTCCAACTCCGGAGGAAATAGTTTCATCGAGCCCGATGTATGTGGTGCTTTCCCCTTGTTTTCTTGTGTGGTACATGCTGACAATTCGTGCAGCCAGATGCACAGAACATGTAAGCTACAGACCTCGGTCTGGCCATTGTCGCGTCAACCCAAACTAACGGAACATTTAGAGACTCAGAGTCTCTGACAGACAGCGTACAGAATTTTCCCGAAGAATTTGGTCGCACGTATCACGCCTATCGGGCTGGTTGTAAGTTGAAGCAATCTTTACCTTGGCTTCAATCTACTAACGTCTCTTCAGCATACGCATTTCCCAACGACGAACTGGAGCGCGAACGTTTGGAATTACAGAATGAAGCGCTGGTAAAGCTGTTTGGCGGACGTCTTTTCTTTGCGCCGCTGCCAGAAAGAGCCCCGCCTATGAATATACTGGATATAGCGACTGGAACCGGCGACTGGGCCATTAAGATGGGAGACTTATTTCCGCATGCAGAAGTTATCGCCACCGATCTCTCGCCAATACAACCCCGAAACGTACCACCGAATGTCAACTTCTTCGTTGAAGACTCGTACGTGTTCTTAGTTCCAAGTTTCCGTCGCCGGTATCATGACTGACTGGTGTGCCTTCTCAGCTCTGAGCCCTGGGACTACTCACAGCCTTTCGATTACATTCATACGCGAGTTACCTCTGGGTGCTGGTCCAACTTTAAGGAACAGATCGCAGACCAGGCTTTCGAAACCCTGAGACCAGGAGGCTGGTTCGAGTCTCAGGAGTATGATGCTAACGTACTGTGTGATGACGGGACTCTCCCCCCAGACGGCCATTTGGCAACATGGTTTCGAGAAATCAACGAGGCTGCGAACTTGATGGGCCGGCCGACAAACGTTGCTGCGAGTGTTCGTGACGCATATGTTGAGGCGGGGTTCGTCGATGTTCAGATGCGCATTTTTAAAATGCCCATGAACGGCTGGCCTAAGGACGAGCGCCTCAAAGACCTCGGTCGTATGTGGGAAAGAAATTTCTTAATGGGGCTCAGTGGTTTTTCTTTTGCTCTCTTCAATCGTGCCTTCGAGAGGACACCGGCGCAGATTGAGGCAAGTTCCTATTAACATCTCCCGATCAATGCTCGCAACTGACAAACTATTTTGCAGGTTTCGCTGGTAGATGTCAGACGAGAACTTATTGATACCCGGATCCACGCATATATACCAATACACGTTATAATCGGACGAAAACCATTCCCGGGGGAAGCATACACCCCAAGGGCGCCCTTCACATAAAGGAGAGAGGGATTCGGAGTTATACATACCCACTCGAACAAGAAAACATGTCGAGAAAGCGGAATTAATGGTTATTTGGGACATATGAAGCTCAACATCGACACGATTGGACGAATGAGATGTAAGCAGTACCTCGGCAGTTCGAATTGGCGACTTCGTATCCGTGATACCCTACTATAATGTCGAAACGACGCACATGAATAGAATAATATTTTGTTTTCCTATTTATATCCAGGAAGGTGGTTGAAAGCCACTTGATGTCTCGGCTGTTGTGGACGCTTTTGCTAGATATTCTACAACGAGAGCATCGCCTCAACTTGCAGTATGAGCGGCGAAGGTCATGAAGGATTTGCGTTGGACGAGACAGTCAGTCCTTTCCTGGCTGCTACTCGGACTTTCTCACCAGCCACTCCAATTCGCGGATTTGTTCCTCCTTGAGTAATTCATTAATACCTTGGTGAGTCAGAAACGCGTGGTCTTCATACTCAAACCCCGGGACCACCGTTTCTGATATTAAAAGACCGTCGGTCTCTGGCCCATCAGTGTCATGATCCGGGTTCGATTCGTTGGGAAGCAGATAGCTTGCCTTCCAGACGTCACCCTCGACAATCCACTGTAAGCGCTCACCTCGCTCAACTGCGTTTCCAACAACGAATGACTCGATACGACCATCAGGGTGGATGAGAACATAGCGACCTCTTCCACGGTGCAGAGTGTGGATGACTCGGCTACGGTTGCGGTGGAAGTTCCCCTGTGGCTGTCGTGGCGTGAGAAGGTAGAAGATAGTGGTTGATAGACAGCGTGTATTGGTACTATACCCTTCACGGGTACCACCAGTAAGGGCAACTGTCTCTTCTGAGAGGGGTTTGGATGAATAGACTGAGGGAATGGTCGTGGGGTTTGCGTCCGTCTGTCGGAAGTAGCCGCCCTCAATGTGAAGCTCTAGTGAAAGTGCTTCGATAAGAGACTTGGATCGAGGATTTTCGGGTTCAGATGACGATGTGAATGAGGGTTTGATGGTACTCAAATCGAGCTCGCCGTCGACAAAATCACCCATATTGATTTTGTTCGCTTGCTGCCGGATAAGAAATTTTTTGACGTTTGACGAGAGGAGAGAGATGTCTGGGTTCGCGCCAGATGAAGATGGTGTAAGATGATTATATACTTCTGGTTCAACGTGGTTAGGAGTGATTGATAAGCGCAATACTGACATGAGCTTACGTATATGAGTGCGTACTGTGAGTGATACAATGATGTAGTAGGAAGAGTGATCAAGTGAAGTGTTCGATAAGAATGTTCATGAAACGATACCCTTTTTGTGGTGAAGAGCCTGAGGGTGCTTAAAGAAGCTAGTATCGTGTTTGGCAAGCAAGGATAGCGTAAGCCAGAGTCTGACCTCCAACCTCAAAGATGATCGAATAGAAGAAGTGCTTATCAATTTAGGAGGATTTGAACACGACTAGATCCATCCGAGTTTGATTACCAAGTCCTCTGGATGATGTCAGGGTTGCTCTAGGGCGAGCTACCAGCGTTGAAGGTGACCCATCGCTTGGTGGTCAGGCTGGGTCCGTGTGTTCCGAGTCATACAGAGGAGCTTAAAAACTTATGATTCTGTACGAACAGAGGCTGTTCTGTGATGCGAAAGTAGTTCAATTTGAGTCACCTGTTGAACCGCAATATAAGTTGGTGAGACTATGTCGAGATCATCCAAAAGGGCCAACACAACTCAGCGATGAATCGCTTTCGAACAGTCACATACTCTGAAGGAAAGGAAGGGAAATCTACTCAGGTACATCGGAACCAACTCGATAAGTTTGGTGTAGTTTTCATTGTCGACTGTGGAATGAGCTGGATATCATACATAGTAGCCCGTGGAGATTGAGTTGTTCATACCTACTGTAGGTAGCAGGTACGTATCTGTCGCTGTAGCTCGCTAAGCCTCAGCGGGCAAAGCTGTCGGGTCTGATTGTGGTCCCTGACAGTTCCCGGTAGCGGGGAGAGGCCCGGGCATGACGCAAACGATGGAGCTTCCTGTTTGTGTTTGTCCCCAAAACACCAAAAAGCATCACCAGACATAACCAAGCGTGCAATCGCCATTTTACTGGTCCAATTTGCCTTTCAGTAGGCTCATTAACTTTCCAGGTCGCAGCACTTTTCACTTACCCAACATTCCCGTCCGATAGTCTCGCGAATCGACCAAACTGTTCCAACCGCCGGCTCAGACAATGTCTGCCCCTCGTTTGCTCCGCCGTCCCGCCATCCTCCTCCTCCCGCGCACTGTTACACTCTCTGCACCACGCCAAAGGCTCTTCTCGCAATGCAGCACTCGTCTTCAGCAAAACTCCGAGCGGGACATACAAGAGCGTCTACAAGCTGCGCAGCCGCTCGTTCCTCACAAAGCTGCGCGCAAGTTCACACAAGCGGGCAGTAGCCGCAATTCGCGTATTACAGTCATCGCAACTGTTGTCGCAGCCATTGGCTTTTACTTCTACAATTCTCAGACGGTTCCTGTGACGGGTCGGCGGAGATTCAATTTTCTCTCAGACTCAATGGTTGCTCGTGCGCATTCCAAGGCAGCTGCGCAGATCATTGAGCAAGTCAGAGCACAGGGTGGGCACTTTTTGTCGGATTGGGATCCGAGAACGATCTTGGTCAAGAGGGTTATGAAGAGACTCATTCCTGTGAGCGGTATGACGGATCTCAATTGGGAGATTTTCGTGATAGCCGATAGCCGTATGTTGTCCTTGTCACAATCACCAACTACGATCGAATGGCTGACATTTTTTGGAATATAGGAACTGCCAATGCTTTTGTCCTCCCAGGAGGTAAGGTGTTTGTGCATAGTGGCATCATAAATGTCTGCCGAAGTGAAGATGCTCTTGCGGCTGTGCTTGGTCACGAAATAGCACACAACACAGCCTCGCACGCTTCAGAACGCCTTTCAGCTGCATGGGTTGGAAACTTGACAGCAGGTAGTTTGTTCTTTCTTGCTGGGGCGCTACCTGGTCTTGCACTTTTTGGACTCTGGAACGTCGTTGGAGGGTACTACTTGCAAGATCTGCTCTTCTACCTCCCTATGGGACGCAAGCAGGAGAGCGAGGCTGACTACATCGGCTTGATGATGATGGCTGAAGCATGCTATGACCCCAGGGCAGCTCTGGGCTTCTGGCAGCGCATGGATGCCCTTCAGCATGCTAGCGGACAAGAGGCGCCAGAGATGTTGAGCACACACCCCTCGGTAAGTCTTTTCTCACGATGACAGGGAGACGGTATGAACTGACGTAAGATAGAATGAGAACCGTATCACAAAAATTGGCGAGTGGCTGCCACAGGCTCTTGAGAAGCGGGCAGAGAGTGATTGTCGAGGAACAGCAGCATTTGCGGATCGTTTTCGTGATGCGATTCGAAGACGATCTACTACGGTTGTCGTATGATGAGATATCGTGGTTACATATAAACTCGACTTATAGTGAAGGCATAGAGAACCTGACCTGGTATAAGAACTACACATTTTCGGCAGAAGATGGAGACGGCGTTATTTGAAAGAATTTGGGGTTTGGATTAAGCAAGCATCTCACCTGTTACGATGTGTATAAATGGGTTACTGGTTCATACTTGAAATAAAACTCCCATATTAATAGGCACAAACGTCAGTCCATTGGCTGGGAAATGACTCGTCTGTAATCATTGGAGTTTTATGGACGGATGGAAGATATCGTATCAAGCCAGATCTGGATAATCTTGAAAAGACTGCATTACAAAAGTTCATGGAGGCCGCTTTGATGACAAGAGGTAGCTGCATAATTGCTTGCCTATCTCACTGCCACTAACATTACTGTATATTGGAACACCATGTAATATGCTCGATTCAAAACTTGTTCATCTCTGGCCTCGGCCTTAGTGGGTGTCCCGCCTTATGGGTGTCGGAAACAAAGCTGAAGATGAAAGAAATAAATAGTCCAAGAAGCTGGTCTAGGAATCATAAAGTGACTAACTAATTTC
>JABFEY010000074.1:0-48182 GCA_013618495.1 Fusarium longipes | reverse complement strand
CCCCCTGACAGCCCCACCCACTTAGATTGTCTTGGACCCTGCCCGGACATTACCTTAGCGTTGCAGAAGAGGTGCCCGCCTAACGAATCATTCTAATGGGCCAGCATCCGGAACTGTCTCAGGGAGAGTCAATGTGCCTGCGCAAAGTCTTAGGTCGTGCAAGACCCAACCTATCTGAAAGGCTCCATGTCATTGTTACACGATCAGATGGAAACAACAACAAAAAACAAAAAAACAAACAGTTGTTGTTGGCAACCATTTTGTCACTGATTGTTATTCCCACGAGACGATGAAACCAAAAACAATCACATGCCTTTTGGTTTGATACCTCTAGACTGTGAAAATGTTTCGCACGCATCACCTCCACACTGAATGTATATGGAGTACCGATCCTTGAACCTAAGGTAGTACTCCGGAATCCCGCTAGGTAATAAACACAGGCCTGGTCGATGGTGTCGGGGCGTACATGGATCCCAGAGGGCCAGAGGAATTACAGTGACCATCTGTTATAGTTGTTGTCTTGAGGTATTGCACCTTTGGGCTCATTCAATGCCCGTAAACCCATGCTCTTAATAATCTCAACTCCCATCAGTGTCGCTTCTGACCTCTTCACTCGCAACCAATCAACTACCCTTTCCCACTCGAAACGGCCTTAATTCCCCTGCAAAGCATCTTCCATCTCTGATTCTTGCCAGTCATCCACATCAGACGCGCATCAATCTTGTTCCTCTGATGTCAAGCAATAAAACAAAGCAGAGCTAGTCTCATTCCTCCTTTTGCAAATTAGGTACAAGCCTCTAGACGGGCCCTTCAACTCACGCCCTCTCACTTCCCACTGATCTCAAACATCCACTAACTACCTACCGACTGGTGGCTCTCCACGAGGTGTGCACGAGGCCACGCGCTTTGGGTATCAATTCATCCTCTTCTACCTGTCTGTACCCTTCCTGTCACTCGATTCTCTAATCTATCTGTGGCTCACAAAGGCTCGTCCAGACAAACAGATTCTCTTTCCTTGACATCCATCCAAAATACATGTGCCTTCCCGACCAGCTGGCTAGCCCTTCCAACTGCCAAAGACGCTTTGGTGTTTGAACTATCAAGCCCATCGTACGCCCACCCTCCCGCCGTCTCTACCGCTCCCACTCACACACACCCAAGTTTCTTCCATTTGTTCTCGACTTCACTCGCAGTCGTCCATTTGGTAACTGCCCCATCCTTCCGTCTTAGTCCCCCGCCGCCTCAACGTGCTCCGCACCTCCTTTGCGCCGCCCGCGCATGCTCTTTCTGGGCATTGTCTCCTGATTGCGACTCTCTTTCTTTCATGACATTTCTTCCAGAGGATGAACAACGAGCAACCTCGCCGTACCAGTTTCGGCATGTTACTTCGACGCAGCAAGAGTGGTGATCTGGGCAAAGGCGGCCGCAAGGCACTGGCCCTTCGGGAGGCCGAGCTTGAACGCGCGCGTCAGGCCGTTGATCGCATCGCTCCCAAGTTGCCAGAGTTTGCCAACCATTCCGAACAGCTTTCCAGTTCTTTTGGCCCTGAATTGCGTCCCGAATCCCCAGCCATGATCCCTCGACCAGCAGATTACTCTTCCATTCGGCCATCAGCAGAATATTCGCGAGGTTACGGCAGTGCCGTACATGTCCCTCCTCCTGTCCCGCCTTTGCCTAACGGCGGATTTGATCCCTATGCTAGAACCGAGAGCATGACAAATCGTGGCCGTTACAGCTATGCCAGTAGTGCTATCAGCGCGGTCAACAGTCCTCGTCGCGTTCGTAGAAGAAAGGACCCAACGCCTATGAAGTGAGTCTCTATGCACAAGTAGCGTACAATATCCCGTTCACTAACACGACCATCAGTATTCTCATCATTGGCACTCGCAACTCCGGCAAAACCTCGTTCCTCGAGTTCCTCAAGACAGCATTTGCGCTTCCACCCAAGAAACGGGCTAAGAAGGGAGATGATGAAGTAGTCCAGAATCATAGTGTTCCTTCCGGAAGGTTTATTCCCCACTATCTTGAGACCGAGATTGACGGAGAGCGTATTGGCCTGACTATCTGGGATTCGGAGGGTCTGGAGAACAATGTCGTCGACCTCCAGCTTCGGGAGATGTCCGCCTTCCTTGAGAGCAAGTTTGAAGAGACCTTTGCCGAGGAAATGAAGGTTGTGCGCTCACCCGGTGTACAAGACACACATATTCATGCAACTTTCCTCGTTCTCGATCCCTCTCGCCTGGATCGCAACATCGCATCCGCAAGGAACCCAGCCATCAACGGTCAACACAACGGTCGTGTATACGGCAGTCTGGATGAAAGCCTTGATTTGAACGCTCTACGCACTCTTCAGGGCAAGACGACAGTTATTCCCGTCATTGCTAAAGCGGATACAATAACCACTAAACATATGAACGTTCTCAAGCGAAGCGTTTGGGACAGTATCAAAAAGGCTGGTTTGGATCCTTTGGAGGCGCTCGGCCTTGATGATGAGGATGGAAGCAGTTTTTCTTCGGAGAAGATCGCCGAGGAAGACGATGAAGACGGTCTTCAGAACAACCGGGACGGTGCACAAACACCAGAAAGCCAAGAGCTCCCTCTACAAGGTCAGCGGGAAAGCCCGACGGCTTCCCCAAGCTCTAAAAGACTATCCACCAGCTCCATTCGGCGACACAAAGTACAGGAGGAGGCTAAAGAGAAGGAAGATGAGATTCCCTTCCTGCCACTTTCTACCATCAGCCCCGATTTATACGAGCCCGGCGTCATCGGTCGACAATTCCCATGGGGCTTTGCTGATCCTTACAACGAAGAACACTGCGATTTCCAGCGACTCAAGGAGGCCGTCTTTAGCGAATGGCGTGCTGAGCTTCGTGAAGCTAGTCGGGAGCAGTGGTATGAGGGGTGGCGGACAAATCGCCTCAAGCAGAAGGACAGTACCTATCGCCATAGGTAAACACCGGCCGACGGCAGCATTGCCTGCCCTCTCAACATGACTCACTCCTCCTTTCTTCGTCCCTTACAGGCGAATTTCTCGCCAACAATATGTTTTTGCTTGATGACATTAACACAACACGCCTACTTGCGAGCATCTTTCATTACTTTGGCATTCCGCTTGTTATGCAAATTCCCGAAAACCTGCAGCATACCCCTTGATACCTTGTATTCTTTTCTGAATGTACGAGGAGCAGCATTGCTTTGTGGCATTGCGCTGACTCGCTATTATGGCTGATACCCCTTTACTTGTGAGGCACTTAAACCTCCCAACTACATAGCTTTTGACTATTGGACCAATGGAGGACTTAGCTCGAAATTTCCATCAATTGCTCACGACGTTTTCCTTCATTCTTTTTTTCGCTTATGCTACCATGGAGAAATTCTCGACTGGTGGCATTTGCCCCAGCGATCTGAAACGAGAATTTCGCCTTGAATTCTCATTCAGCTGGTTACTCTGCTAGATCTTTTGCACTCATTCTCGAACCTGCAATTCAGAAAGTGCCCATTGCTTTCGCTCGCAGGCTGATGAAAACCTGAGAGTAACATTCCATGTATTATATGGAACACAATGGGTTTTTTTCAAGACGAGAAAGTCAGGCAAGAATCATGGGAATGTACAAAGATTATATGTTTGCGGCGCTCTAGGCTTACAACTGTACGAGGACGTTGTTTTTCTTTACCTAGTCATTTTCCACTAGAAATACACTGCAACATTTTGCCCTTATGGCTGCGGAGTGCTATGATCCAACTAGTACATAACGTTTGTTCACACAATGAAACGAAGACATGTGACGTACTCACATTATGTGGTAGTAAAGGATTATGATCGTTTCAATCGTATCATATATACATACATATATATATATTTGAATTAGCAATGAGCCTGCACCGTCATACCTGACTTACGGCCCAATCCTCCCGTGCGTTTAAGAAAGAGTCAAAATGGTATTCGTTACGCAAGCTCAGTATTGATAGGGTTGCCATTCGCGTCAATATCCTCCTCCTTGCGATAAGGATTCTTTCCCACAGTTTTAACCTTGACAATCTCTTTGTTTCCCAAAGCAACATCATTGAAATTTGGAGGCAGAAGCGCATCCGCAATGAGAATTTCGGTCTTGAGATTGCGCGCCCTGTCACGGTAGGCCTGTTGATTTCGTGGATGCTCGAAATGATCTTTGCCAATATTTTCTATTGTCGACCATCGAGCACCGTGCTCCTGGATGAAATCAAGCAGCAACTGGGTGTCGTGGTCGCTCCAGGAAACGCGCTGTCTTGGCCCCTGTCGTTCGGGATCTGCCAAGCGTGCTTCTCTGTGTCTTTGAGACGCTGCCTTTTTGAGGGCATCATAACTGACTACGGAGGAGGATGGCGCCTGCGGAACCGCTCGAGGAGTCGAATCCCTCGAAGATTCTCGATCAAAAGCAGGAGGCATAGACCTTGCAGATGAAGGGACGGGAACACGTCTTGGAATAGATCGATGTGTCAATTCTGGTTTGGGTGGGGGAGGCATCTGTCGCTTCAGCTCCTCGCGTCTTTTTAGATCTAGACGACGGTTGTCGGTCTCAAAAGAATCTTCTTCATCATCTTCTACTGTAGCATCTCGTGGTCGTTTATGCCCCCGATGCTGGCTTTTGCCGCTGTTGGAAACGAGTCGGAAAGAACTCGCAGGAGGGAATGGGCTGTTAAGGAGGTCGGCATTTGTGTGCTGATGATAGTCGCGGGGAACCCTTGATATGGGCCCGACAGGTTGCTGATTCGAAAAGGTGAGACCACCACTCGCTTGGGTGCCATTTTCCAGAGCGAGAAGCGACCGTTTATTAACAAAGAGACTGCGCCTGGAGAAAAAGTCAGTTGCTGGCTCTGCCTCGAGAATATGGTCACTTACTCCACTTCTTGAGTTCCTGCACGTATGATGGACTGAGAATCGGAGCCGTAATGATCACTCTGGCTCTCGACTATGGCCTGCTGATCAGGTCGCGGCCATTGAGTATCAGCTCCCACAGTCGCCTCGTATGCCAAGATGTACATTCCGTCGAAGGAAAGCTGGAGATTCTTGAGTAGTTTCCCGAGAGGGTATTTTTCCATCAGCTGTGCGATTGCTTTGTGTCTATCGTGCTTATATGTATTGAAGACTTCGACCACTTCACGTATGCGTGTTGTGCAGAGCTCGGAAGTGTCGACGCGGGCACTGCCGCCAACTTCTCGAAAGTATTGCCCTGACAAAAGTGCCGCATAGTTAGACTGTTCTTCCACGCTGACCAGTGTCGTTATCTTCTGAGGGTCACAGAAGAACTCAACTAAAAGTTCCTTAATATCGCCTTGACCGTGAGTATGTGATAGGGTTTCGACAAATAGCCAGACCCGCATGTCCAAAATAACTTCAGGATTCTGGAACACCTCAGAGCTCAAAAGAAAGTAGTCAGGGAAGATCTGGTTGAAAGTTTTAAGAAACGTGAAGATTTCTGGCGTTTGGTCATCTTCAAAATCAAGGACTCTGTCATAGGCCATAACGATATTGGCGCGGGCAATCTGAGCGACCAGAACTTCTTGTTCTTGTGTAGATCCCAATTCTAGGAAGCTCGTAAAGTCAACGAAATCGCCTTTGCAGGGCTGCCCAAGCTCTTTGAAATCGTCCTTTATGCTATAGAAAGCCCGCCTCTTAATGCGCAAGCATCGTTGAAAGACCTCGTTGTTGGATGGTTTTTGTTTTGAGTACTTGTACAGACTATCGGCAGCCCTGGCCAAGTCTGGAACCATATGCTCGAGGATCTCTAGATTCTTAAGTGTCTCAGGATCGAACTCTTGGCTGGGTTGGAGGTCTTCACGTGGTATCTTGACCACCTCCGGTTCACTGATAGGCACGTCAGGTTGGGAGAAGTCATCGCCATCATCGTCGTCGTCGTCTTCGTCTAGATATTCGGTTTCATCGTCAAGTCTCGCGGGATTGGTTGAGATACTGGACTCTCGTCGAGCCCAAGGTGGAGCGTTGCGGCGAGCGACTGGGTCTGTCTGCAATACCCTACTTGGCTTGACTGACGCCGGTGGCTCAACTTGGGGGGCGCGTGCCTCTCTTGGAGGGGTTGCGACTGGCGCTGGGCCATTTCTTCGGGTGTTGCGCATGACTCTCTGAAGCTGATGGCCGTCCGTGTGTCAAGTGTTTGGTTTTTTTTTGCGAAGATGTGAGTGTATGAGAGCAGAGTCACAGCGCGACGCGTTAGTTGTTATTGGGGTCTTTGAGATTGACCAATAAGAGGCTAACCCTAACCCTAACCCGAAGTCATAGCCCGAGAGAAGAGGTGATGGATGGTTGTGTAACCCTAACCCTGAGATCTCCGGCTCCAGGCTTGGTGTTGGCGGGGGATTTGGGCGCAGGGACCAGTAGCCTACCCCAGGGTGCCTGGGGTGCCTAACCGAACTATAAGTCAGCCTGCAAGGTACCATCCCCTGGATCATCATCCTACGAGCTATGGACTACTAGTACTTACTAATGGGCTAGTACCTCTAAGGTAGTACCTTCCATAGTACTAGTATGGACAGTACTTGTGTTGCACATTCCACAAATTAGTAGGTAACATTATCTAAATTTATTCAGCAAGTTGTGCAGACGCTATACTATCGCTCTTGAAAGAAAGGAAAGGAAAGAAAAGAAAAGAAAAGAAAAGAAAAGAAAAGAAAAGAAAAGAAAAGAAAAGAAAAGAAAGAAAGAGAACAAAAAAATCCATCACCGCTAAATGGTCTTTTTCGATGCAACAGGCTTGACGTGATCCTTGCCAAAGAGTCCAGTAAGGTAGGCTGTTCGTGTGAAGAAGAGAAACAACTGGGAAACGGACATGTCAGTACTACCATAGAGAGAGATCCGTCATGTTCGCAGCAAGCATCTTCTTCCGTTGGCTTACCGTTACTGCAATGTTTCCCCAAGTTGTGGCGTTCCATTTCGTGGGGTTCATTAACATATCCCATCCTAAGCCGTAAGAGCTGAAACCGACGTGACCGATGTCTCCAAGCCACAGAGCAATGAGATATGCCCGGACGACACTGATCTCATTGGTCGTCGATAGTATGGCGATACCGAGAAACCCTAGTAACAAATAAAGATTTCCCAACTGCCAGGTCACCATGATACCGTTTCCAGACGGGCTCATCACATTGCTCTGGGGGACTTGTTCGTTGATGAACCAGGCTGGATCAATGACTGCACCAACAAAGCCGGCGACTCTGTTTCGATGTGAGCAAACCGCATGTTGCAATGGCACAAGGCTTTGAAGTCGTGATGTCTTACAATGAGATGGGCTCAAAGATTGTAAACACAATACGCGGAAAGGTTGGAAGAGAAGATGCCATGATGTGTATCATTGACGTATTGACTGATGACTTATACACAAGCATGAAATTAAAGTACGTACGGAGAATGAGGACGGATCTGATAAGTGAATTTTCCGCTTCCCCAGAACGGACCTCCAGCCGAGTGGGCTATCAACCAATAGGAAGAGCCATACATAATTATACAGAAATTCGGCATCGCTCGGGATGGATCGGAGCATGACCAGCATCGTTGTCCGGTCAAGGATGTCCGGCGAATAACCGGGCAATATTGGAGCCTTTTTTCCGTTTCAACTGTACTTCCGGAGCCTGAGCTAAAGCTGAGCCGTTAAAATCTAACAGCCGAAGTCGAGGAGACAGATAGTTGCCCTTCTCTCTCTTTGCAATTGTGCGACATCTCCGGCATCCTGCCCCCGAAGAACCCTCCTGCCACCTCTTCTAGCCGAATCAAAACGACCCAATTGGCCGCCAACTGCCCATCATGCTTCGAACTGTCACGGGACGCGCTGCCGCCTCGGGCCTTATCAAGTCAGCTCTGCCTCGGGTTTCCCAAGCAGCAGCGCCCACATGCTCGCTTGCCCCGCAGCTACGACTCCAGAGCAAGTCTTCTGTTGCTGGTCTTCGACTCTCCCGAGCTATTCACAGCACTTCCGTCAAAATGTCCCAGACACGAACAGAGAGCGATGCCTTTGGCGAGATCCAGGTCCCCGCCGACCGATACTGGGGAGCTCAGACGGAACGATCTCTCGAGAACTTCCGTATCAACCAGCCCCAGGACCGCATGCCCCCGCCTATCGTCAAGGCGTTTGGTATCCTGAAGGGTGCTGCCGCCACTGTTAACATGCGTTATGGTCTTGGTGAGTCGCAACACGAATCAATTGTCGCTTGTCTTTCCCGGAGGAGGCCAACACTAGTTATACAGTCAAGGCCAATGGCTTGACTTATACGCAGTTCGGTACTTAAGGAGTGAAACGATACAAGCAGAGTTGCAGCGCTATCCGCGCACATGGGTTTATGTCTGGGATCAACGCCTAACTGACAATTGCTTCCCGTAGACCCCAAGATCGGTGCTGCTATCCAGCAGGCTGCCAAGGAGGTCGCCGATGGCAAGCTCATCGACCATTTCCCTCTCGTCGTCTGGCAAACCGGCTCCGGTACCCAGTCAAACATGAACGCCAACGAGGTCATCTCCAACCGTGCCATTGAGATTCTCGGCGGTACCATGGGTAGCAAGAAGCCCGTCCACCCCAATGACCACGTCAACCGCAGTGCTTCCTCCAACGATACTTTCCCTACCGTCATGCACATCGCTGCTGTCCTCGATATCGAGGGCGAGCTTTTGCCTGCTCTCCGTAGCCTCCGCGATGCTATCCAGAAGAAGGTCGACGAGTTCGAGGCTAAGAGGATTATCAAGATTGGCCGCACTCATCTTCAGGACGCCACTCCTCTTACTCTCGCACAGGAATTTTCCGGTTACGTTGCTCAGCTTGACTTTGGTATCAAGCGCGTCGAGAGCTCTCTGCCTGACCTGCGACTCCTCGCTCAGGGTGGTACCGCTGTCGGCACTGGTATCAACACTTTCCAGGGCTTCGCTGAGGCTATTGCCGAGGAGGTTACAAAGATGACCGGTACTGAGTTCAAGACCGCCCCCAACAAGTTCGAGGCCCTCGCTGCCCATGACGCTATTGTCCAGGCTCACGGCTCCCTCAACACCCTGGCTGCTTCCCTCACCAAGATCGCACAAGATATCCGATACCTTGGCAGCGGGCCTCGCTGTGGTCTTGGTGAGCTGAACCTGCCGGAAAACGAGCCCGGCAGCAGTATCATGCCTGGCAAGGTCAACCCCACTCAATGTGAAGCCTTGACCATGGTTTGCGCTCAGGTTATGGGTAACCACGTTGCCACCACTATCGGAGGCATGAACGGCCAGTTTGAACTTAACGTTTACAAGCCTTTGGTCATTCGCAACCTGCTCCACAGCTCTCGTCTTCTGACTGATGGCATGCGCTCTTTCGAGAAGAACCTGGTTGCTGGCCTCAACGCTAACGAGGAGAAGATTGCTAGCATCATGAAGGAGTCGTGAGTATCCCATTTGTTCAAGAGGAAATTCCATACTGATCAATTTTATAGCCTTATGCTTGTCACATGCTTGAACCCCAAGATTGGATACGACATGGCCAGCAAGGTGGCCAAGAACGCTCACAAGAAGGGCCTCACCCTCAAGGAGAGCGCCCTCGAGCTGGAGGCTCTGACCGAGGAGGAATTTGACACTTTGGTCAAGCCTGAGCTGATGGTTGGTCCCAGCCCCTACAAGGGTTAAATTGCTCGAGAAACCTGAACAAGACGCTCGATCTCTTGCATGATCGTGGCACGGTGTATTGAACAAAAAACAAAAGCGCTGCTAGTTCCCACCCCTCGTGGTCGCAGAAAACTTGACTTGGCTGAGAGAAACTAACTCAGTCGTTCGATGACTGTTTAGACCAGCTTTTAGGTTCTCTATTTTCCAGGTACCATAAAGTTTAGGTCTGAAGTTTTATTTCCTCCTGGCCACTCTACCTAGGAACCTATAAAACGACACTGATACTGCTGTTTAAGAACTAAAGGGGCACTATTCAAAATATAAAACACAAATATAAAATATCATAATTCACAAAGGATGACGACATGTAGTGACTGCAAAATGACCCTTTTTTCATGTGTATCGAAGTGTTGAGCAACGTTTTTAGCATGTGAAAAGAAATCCATCTAAGACACCGCTTATTTTTTTGTTAGAGACGGGATAGCGCCCGGCAAGCACCGGCATGGCTCCAGGTTGGTGCAGTAATTACTCAATGGTCGGCCAGAAAGCACCCTCCTGCCAATGACAAGCTTCAGTACGTGGCGATTTCACGTGTTATTGCAACTGCAACTGGAACCGCAACAGAAAGGCGAACAGCCCAAGTAAGACCACACCACTGCGTTGATGGCCCCGACTTGTGAATCGTGTCCATCTATACCTAGGCACCAAATCAACATGACGCTCTGAGCTGTTATCTTTTGCCAACGGCAACTCCAAACCCTTCTTCCATCCTTCGTTCGCTCTCATCGCTTTTCGCCATCGCATCTTAATCACCGGTGTTAACTTATATTCGATGCGCCAACCGATCTCCGAGAGCCCACGATGGCCACAATCGAGCCGCGCTTGATACATCTGCTCAACGAGCCGACAAAGTCGCAAGCCAATCACACCGACCTTCCTCCGCTTCATTCTCTTTCCTTTACTGCGACCGCAGATCGATCTCTACCCCCACTCGAGCCGCTTGATACAAATCATCGCGGTGACAGGCCGGGTATCGATACACAATCTGTTGCTAGTGCTGGTGGCTCAACACAGATTAATAGTGACGATGGTGCTTTTGATCATCGCAAAGAGGGAGCTGGTCAAGATGGAAGGCTCGCGTCAGCATCTGGGCTATTTCCGTTCCGTTCACTCACAGGCGATTCAGAAGTTGCAGAACCCACCAACTTGATAAGTCGAATCCTGGGTGATAATCCTGAAGTTATAGATGATGCCTCGAACAAGAAGCGACACCGAAGCAGTCATGTCAAGGATGATTTTGTACAGCTTCCACAACCTCTCAAAAAGCAGAAAGCTGCCCAGCAAGCACCGGTCATGCCACCAATCATTAATGGACTCCATGAGCCTCCGCCACATGCTGCTTTGTTCCCGCCCATTTCATCTGAGTCATTCCATGGTAGCGATGGCTCTCAGATAAAAGTACTACCGGAGATACTACCGGAATTTACGCAGCCGTCCCAGGAGATCGACACGGACTTGATCACCAATAAAGCACGAAAGCGGACTGCCAAGCCAAGAAGAAAATGGTCCGAGGAGGAAACGAACCATCTTCTGTTGGGTGTTAATCGGCATGGAGTTGGGAAATGGACAAGTATCCTCGAGGACACCGACTTCACGTTCAACGACCGCACAGCCGGAGACCTAAAGGATCGTTTTAGGACTTGTTGTCCTGATGAGCTTCGCAAATCCAATAGGTCGCTCCACAATGAACTGCCTCCATGGTCTGTTCGAGAGACGTCGCATAAGGGTAAAACAGACATTCACTTGGAAAAAATATTGATAGATGGAGATGCTGCGTTCGCAAAGGATGCCGCTTCGGCTCTACAGCAAGACACCGATACATCGCCAAAGAAGAAAAAAAGTCGTGCTCATCGCAAGAGAATGGAGGATCTTGTAGAGCTTGGCATCCACGGCCCCTTCAAGAAATCCCGTCGCCGCGAACGACGGCCGTTTACTGAGCAAGATGATACGGAAATACTCGAGGGTTTGGACATTCATGGCCCCGCTTGGACCAAGATTCAACGTGACCCACGCTTCAATCTCTCCAGTCGACAACCAACAGATTTGAGAGATCGAGTGCGTAATAAGTATGCAGATGTTTACCAGCGCATAGAGAAAGGTACTTTCCAGACTAAAGAAACGGCACGAGGAAATGGCCTCATGGAGCCATCAGTCAGCATGTCCATCGAGAGCTCATTCAAAGTGGCCAAGGGCACAACACTGGAACCCCAGATGCATTCATCGTCATCACGTGAGGATCTTCCTCGATGGCCGGTTCACCAAAGGATGGATGCAGCCGAAAGTGTAGGGACCACACAGGCATTTGAATTTAGCGAAGTTGCTGTGCCGCTCATGGGCGGTGAGATGGACATCTCGCGTTTACTACTTGACGATGCGAAGCTCTTACCAGCAACTTCGCGCTTTGGAGTCGATGGTATTCCCGGTCTTTCTCCAAACGGCAGTGCTCCACAGAAGGGTCACGTCAATGAAACGCAACACTCAAGGAATTAGCATCATATCCGAAGCTGAGTAGGTACTAACTATCAGGAGGAACGGCGTTTCATCACGTTGCACTGTTAGGGTCCAGATAGGCTAGGAGTTGGGAAAATTGTTTTGCAATGGTATGATTGGGCGTACATAGATTGGGAGACATGGCTCTGGACGACAACATCAAGCACACGCTACACGTCGTTTACTAATATGGATTTGAGCATGAACAGGCGCTTAAGGGAATGGAAATTCAGGCTGCCTTGCTGTAAAGGAATATTGACAAAAGTTGTATGGTAGGGATTTTACAATGTACGCCAAAAATAATATGTACCTTCTACCCAACGACAAAATTTTCTTCCTCCACTACAGCGTTACTTGATTGAAACGCCCAGAAAGGAGTAAATCTCTGGGGATTATAATGAGGAATAACAAGGTAATTGAAATACAATCATCGACCCAGATCGTCATTCTTTTCTGGTTGCATTGCTCTATTAGAGACTTAGAGTACCTACTGATGTTGAGATCACGTGATGCTGCTCCATAAATCTCGATAGGGCATGAAAACCCCTAGCGAAAAAAAAAGTGCGTGTTCAATCCTATCCTCCAAATTTGTTCCTTGTGTAGTAGGTCCCTCGTCCATCCTCCTCATCACCGCCGACAAACCAGCCAACCGACACAATGGCCCGCGGAATGTGAGTAGAAAGAATATTCATGGGAAGAACGATCATCGCAACGATTGCAAAAGCGAAAATGATTTGAGCTTCTCTCCTGCCGTCCTACTGTTGGAAATCCAGCGTCTGACCGTATCAATAGCAAGAAGCACCAGAAGCGCCTCAGCGCCCCCTCGCACTGGCTGCTTGACAAGCTGTCCGGCACCTACGCTCCCAAGCCCTCTGCCGGTCCTCACAAGCTCCGCGACTGCATGCCCCTGATCGTCTTCATCCGAAACCGACTCAAGTATGCTCTCAACTACCGTGAGACCAAGGCCATCCTGATGCAGCGACTGGTCAAGGTCGACGGCAAGGTCCGCACCGATTCCACCTACCCCTCTGGCTTCATGGACGTCATCACCATTGAGAAGACTGGCGAGAACTTCCGTCTCGTCTACGATACCAAGGGTCGATTCACCGTCCACCGAATCCAGGCCGAGGAGGCCGAGTACAAGCTGGGCAAGGTCAAGCGTGTCCAGCTTGGTCGCGGTGGAATCCCATTCTTGGTCACGCACGATGCACGAACGTGAGTTCTGTCAGACATCATTCAGCCGTTGGATCAAGCTTTGGTCGATTCAAGTCACCCGACAAGACATGAGCTTTATTTGACGGTTGTATGTACCCTTCCCAAACCCCCTTGCTAACAATGATTATCTAGCATCCGATACCCCGATCCTTTGATCAAGGTCAACGACACCGTCAAGATTGAGCTCGCCACTGGCAAGATCACCGATTTCATCAAGTTCGACACCGGCGCCGTTGTCATGGTCACTGGTGGTCGTAACATGGGTCGTGTTGGTGTCATCACCCACCGTGAGCGTCACGATGGTGGCTTCAACATCGTCCACGTCAAGGATGCTATTGACAACAGCTTCGCCACCCGTGAGAGCAACGTTTTCGTCATTGGCCAGGACAAGCCCTGGATCTCTCTGCCCAAGGGCAAGGGTGTCAAGCTCACCATCGCTGAGGAGCGTGACCGCCGACGCGCTTACGCCATCTCTCACTAAATTGTGGATTTGCGATAGGAATGGTAAAAAATGGCATGTGGTCTGGAGTCTCGGATTTGACGTTTGCTTTGCGGCTTTAACTACCCTGGAGATAGCCAGCCCTCATGAGGCTATGATAAAAGATGAATTTAAGCCCAACACGAAGTGTCGATTCCGAACAGATGCTGCCCTTGTATTGTGACTGAATGTGAACATCGATGCATCCTTGATCTCCTGCATTTGGGTCTACTGAGCTACGGCCCGTAGTATAACATCGGGACGCGTGGTAGCGATGAAATGGCTCTCAAATGCAAAACATAACCAGCTTCTATGTACTATCGTGCTACAGGGTATGGGTTGTTATTGCTTCTGGTAGGTGACTGCACACTGCTGTCATGAAGGCAATGGAGTTAGCTTCGGTCGAGCAAGGACATTGTTCTAGGCGAATACTGACGAGTGTACCTAGTACCTACCTAGTATAAGGAGTAATTCGAGACGACCAAGACGGTATCCTATCAACCATATACCGTCTGGGTAGAAGCTAAACATGAGCAGTACAATGGCTATTCTAACCGAGATGTTGTGTCGCAGAGTACGTACTATATGTATGGGCCGTTCGCAAATTCCTTGCTCATACCCCACGTCAAGATGGGTGTTGTTACGCTAATAAGTGACAGAAACAAGTTAGCATCCATGAATGCTCTTTCGTCTTGGAAAGTTGTAGTTCCCCAACTTCTCCATTGAGTTAGTTACTTGATCCTCTAAACCCCCCAATACTTAAAACAATCAAGTGGGCTTCCCTTTCCGCCCCTCCAGTTTTCTCTCCACCCCCACGCCTTGAAGTTTGAGTCAAGTCGTAAGAACGCCAACTTAGCCCGGTCAGTTCGGAGAGCGGGGGAAAACCATGTCGTTCAACACCAGGTCGGGATCATGCGTGAGGTTAGAAATGCATGACTAATGAGAACTACGCCCATTACAGCGCCCGTCAGATTCGCATCGACCATGGCATGCTGGTGGTTGCATTCTTAGGAGTTAATGACGATTCGACAATGCGAGTCTCATGCGCAGTATTCCTGTGATGTGCACCTGAGCTTAGTCTAACGTGTGGGGGTCACTGCTTGAGGCTCAGCGATTCAACGTTCTTCCTTTAGAGTACGAGGGCAAAACCGCACGCACATAGCGTCGACGAACGATGATGGATCGTGTGCTCTGTCGCCTTTCGCAGCACTCGACCCGCTACCTGACCAAACTGGCTAGGCCCGTCAATTTATGGAGAGAGAGAGAGTCATTTAATTGCTGTTCTTGATACGGCATCGCGGTCCTCGGGATTGCATCAGCGAAGCTAATGATTACCACGTAGTAGAAGAGGACCCTTTGAGCTAAGGTTCACTTAACGTTGCCCCACGATGTTGACTGAGACTGGCTCAGGCACTTATAAATAAGAGCCAGCCCCATCGAGCTCTGCTCCGGTTCCGGATTTCTCTCACCTCGTTGCTTAGAAAGAAGGATTTTGGTCGTTGTCTTTGTTTCGTCTCCCGTTCTCATCCCCTCTCTTTCGGCCCCTCAGTCCAGTTCCTCCAAGATTCGGCAAATATTATTGTCGCGCTAAAGACTGCCTGCAAGAGTCGATGATACTTACTGCCTTGGAGTTCGCTGCGACGAAAGGATAGAGTTTGGATCCGGGTACTAGATCAGTACGGGCTGGCTCCACATACCTCAATTGCGGGCCTGGGCCGTTTACAACAGACGAGACTATCGGTTACTTAAACCTCAATGTTTGCTAGCAGAACTACCGCGAGAGCTCTTTTGAGTCGTAGAGCTCAGAGAGTGGATGTACGACGAGGCTTCAGAGTCTCTTCTCATGTCCATGCCCCAGAGACAAATAGAGCAACTCATAACGAGTCCAGTAAAGCTTCGGCACGGCCTCAACCAAAAGTCCTTGCAGTTGCACTCGGAGCAGGGGCTGTTGGATGGGGACTGGCCAAGTTGAAAGACGATGGTGACTCTATCTGGGGTCAGTCGTCTGCACCCCACTACGCTGATGTGTCTGAGATGGAGAAGGTGAGTTATCCCCAGAATAACTATTATGGTCACGGACTGACCGTGAGAACAGGCTATTCGGCGAATCGAGGAAGAAGTCGGAGTAGAAGGATTCATCTCCACAGACCCAGAGGATTTGCTTGCACATGGATACTCGGAGTGGTCTACGGTCAATCCCGAAACTCTGCCCGTAGCCGTGGCATACCCCAGGACGACGGAGCAAGTGTCTGTGATAGCCCGGATTTGCCATGAACACCGCGTCCCTATAATTCCCTACTCTGGAGGGTCAAGCCTGGAAGGAAACTTTTCTGCCCCTTATGGAGGGATCAGCGTGGATTTCGCATATATGGATCAGATCATCCAGTTCAACAAGGATGACATGGACGTCGTTGTGCAGCCTAGTATTGGCTGGCAGGACTTGAATGCAAAACTTTTACAGATGAACAGTGGTTTATTCTTTCCTGTGGACCCTGGTACGTTGCCATTACGAGAAATCTTAGGGTATTCGATAACTGACAAAGGAGCAAAGGCCCGTCAGCAAAGATCGGAGGCATGATCGGAACGAATTGCTCTGGCACAAATGCTGTCAGATACGGCACAATGAAGGATTGGGTCATTAATTTGACGGTTGTACTGTCTGACGGCCGCATTATTAAGACAAGGAGAAGACCTCGCAAGTCGTCAGCTGGCTATAACCTGAACGGATTGTTTGTTGGCTCCGAAGGCACCTTGGGAATTGTCACAGAAGGTATGATATGAGGTACAAGCAATATGAAAGCCTGACCATGACTGACAATCGTAGCCACGCTGAAGCTCGCAGTCATCCCAGAACAGTATTCAGTTGCCGTCGTCACATTCCCGACCATCCGAGATGCTGCAAGCGCTGCAGCCGGTGTTATGCAGGCTTCAGTTCCTGTCGCGGCCATGGAAATTATGGACGAAGTGCAGATGAAAGTCATCAACCTGGGTGGTGCTACAAAACCCCGAGTGTGGAAAGAATTGCCTACCCTTTTCTTCAAATTCTCCGGAACCAAAGAGGGGGTTAAAGACAACATCAACCAGGTAAAGAAGATTGCTGCGGCCAACAAGGGTGGCGATTTTGAATTTGCTCGGGACACTGCTGAGCAACAGTTGCTCTGGTCTGCCCGGAAAGAATCACTCTGGTCTATGCTTTCCCTGCGCAGGAGTGGCGATGATGTTTGTGAGTCTACTATCATCGTGTTGCTAGCAACGACTGGCTATGTCGAATCCACCGCTAACCAAGAAATGTTCTAGGGAGTACCGATGTAGCTGTTCCGTTCAGTCGACTGGCTGACATTATAGAAGTTAGCAAGAAAGAGATGGATGAGCTTGGCCTTTTCGCCAGCATTCTCGGCCACGTTGGAGATGGTAACTTCCACGAGAGCATCATGTACAACAAGAACGTGCCCGGAGAGCGGGAAAAGGTCGAGGCCTGTGTAAAAAATATGGTGAAGCGTGCGCTCGACATGGAAGGCACCTGCACAGGAGAGCATGCCATCGGATGGGGCAAAAAGGAGAGTCTACTTTGGGAGGTCGGACCAGAGACTCTGGCCGTCATGTCATCGGTGAAGAAGGCCTTCGATCCCAAATGGATTCTGAATCCCGGGAAAATCATGGATGTGCCGTGGGAGAACACTGTTTATCCCGGGGCAAACGCAGCCGTGACGCCAAACCGCGTGGTGAAGAATTTAGCTTAAAAAATTTCTCCCATATGCAGTATCAGAAAGCTGTGATTTGTATGTCTAACATTCTGCGCGCACATGCGCGATGAAGCAAAGGTTTCCGATAGATCTTTCACTCGATGTTGTTCTCTGGATAACGGGTATCAACATAACAAGCAACAGCAATTACACAATCGTTGGGTGATATCTGAAAGTCTTGTCAATTGTATATATGTATACATGCATCTGTACTAGGTTAGGCTTACGGGATCCTGGTCCCTGGATCTATTGAAAGATGCTAATATGGGTAGTGTGGTATAGGTAAAGCTACGTTCCGGAAATAGAGGATTGAGATCTCTGATCAGTCTTGTTTTCGCTGGTAACTGCTTGTAGAAGACAAAAGCCCCCATGTCACCCGTTAGTTGAACCACCAAAAGCAGTACCACCTCAAGACCTAAGGTGATTACTTCAGTATAGCAGTCTAACATCGTTTGAGATGCTCCGTGCTCCGTTACACGTTTTCTTATGTACCTAGGTAAGTTGTTTAGTGTCGACAATGTAATTTGTTATGTATCAAGCAACAAACACTAGCGGAAAGCTGCAGCCGGTGAATATCTGCACGTTTGTCTCCTGGTGCAGCTGGTATTGGAGGTGCCCACTTGAATACATGAAGGCGCCATTAGCTAAAAGTTCCATTCTACCTGTTCTAAAGAGTTCAAAAGCCCGGGTTTAGATTTCGCATACGTACCTAGTAGGTAGTAGGTGCCCATTCCGTAGGTAGGTAGGTAGCACTGGAGGTCCCTCAGTGATTCACTGTCAGGCCAGTGCCACTGCACACGGATGACAACTTCCTGCCTAAACGCACTCCAGATCAATTCATCTCCTCCGTTCATCTTATTCTTCTTCCTCACGCCTGGCCGTGCATTCCTTCTTCCGCATATTTTATCTAAGCGCGCCTCAGGTTCTGTGGACAGATCTCGCTATGAACACAAAACGCCCCTTATTCGAGTTCCCGAAAGGATCGCAAGATACTCTGGCACAAAAACACATCCCTAAGAGAACAGTATCGCACAATTCAAATGAAATGGCTTTTCAGCTTCGCCCATCATGGAGTTCATGGCCTTCCCTCACGGTTCGCCTCGAGAGAATGCCTGCATCAACGACAACGTCGAATCTCTGGGACTGGTTTTCCAAACAGGGGGAAATCGCGTATATGGACGTAAATGCATCACCGGAGAGTCCTCACCGCAGTCAGGGTCAGGTCAGGTTCGAGCCACCCCCAAAGAAGGACTTCTGGGGAGCAGGAACCTATCGCGTCCCTCACCCTGATCCCGGACGGAGCCCTGAGTATATCGAGCTGGTCATCTATCTCAGCAGAAATATACCAGAAGGCTTTATCAAGAGTCCTGTATGCAGAGATCGTCACCATCCCATCGTGACAAAGCTATATCCAACGGCCCTTGAGTTTGGCACTATGTTGGAAGAGAACTCGATGAAGATCTTGAAGTCAATAAGCGGACCAGTCGGCGAAAGAAAACTAAGACTCGAGCTCAATCTTAAGTTTAAAGAGTTGACGGTATTCTTTCCCATAGAGGTCATGATCCGAGGCAAAAGAATTGTCAGGCAGCACAAAATTGTCATTTACTTTTCTGCCATCAAGAACATCTACCAAACGACGACCGATGATGGATTCTCCGCTCTTGTGCTTCCCCTGGAGGCGCCTCCCAAATACTATTGGAAGACACACAACGTACGCTCTACTTTTTCAGACGACGTAAAAGTTTGGAGTGCTACGGAGAGCTGGAACCGCGCCACGGACATCACAAAAGAGGTTGGCCTGCATATGCAATTCCCTATCTCTTTGAACAACGACTTCAAGGACTCTGGGTTTATCGATCTTGGTCGCTGGACCACTCTCCGATTTATCCTCGACGAAAAAACCGAAGAGGTCAAGGATCTCAATCGCCAGTTGGTCAACGCACTGCACGATTTCAACATTACTGCCAGAATCCGGGACGATTTTAAAGCCACTCATGGAGCGCATGCAGAGATGTGGAAGCATCTAGATCACCAAGTCTCTAACAAGGGCCATAACGCGAGTCAAACCCTCAGCCTGTTCTACGAAGATCCAGTTGTTTATCTGCCTTTCGAAGTTCGGTATCAGCTTGAAGTTTGCATCTCTCGAGGCCAGCTCAACGAACACAAGATCACCAAGGAGTTTCTAGACAAGCTGGCTACTATGCCGGCGGTCAAAGCAAAAGAGTGCCTCGAATTTGCAGCTGCGCGAGTGCTGGAGGAGGTTCACCCGATGACAATGGATCCTATGTCCATCTTTGATTCCCAACGTGACAGCGAGGATAACTACATATCAATTCCACGGATTCCTCCATACTGCGGCCTTGTTCGTAAGGCTGTCATCACCCCAACAACTGTTCGATATTCAACTCCCACCATCGAAGTATCCAACCGAGTTATGCGTCGATATAAGCATATCCCGGATCGCTTTCTCAGGGTACAATTTACCGAAGAGTCGGAGAAAGGGAGGATTGGGGTGAACAAAGATCAGAATGATGAGGTCTATAAGAAGGTCCTGCGTACAATGTACGAGGGCATTCGCGTCGGCGGCCGCTTGTATGAATTCCTTGCATTCGGCAATTCGCAGCTCAGAACGAACGGTGCATACTTCTTTTGTCCTACTGAGCACATCTCTTGCGATGAGATCCGAAGGTGGATGGGTCAGTTCAGTCACATAAAGGTCGTGGCAAAATACGCTGCCAGGCTTGGACAGTGCTTTTCTACTACTCGTAATGTTCGCGGCATCTCCTCCCCTGAGACTCTTCAGATACCCGACATTGACAGAAATGGCCACTGCTTCACTGATGGCGCTGGTAAGATATCCACCTTTCTTGCTAAGTTTATTGCCGAGGACATGGCTTTAGATGTTTGCGCCGATCCCTCTGCCTTCCAGTTTCGCATGGGGGGCTGCAAGGGCGTACTTACTATCTGGCCTGAAGACGCCAAAGGCCTAGAGGTACACGTCCGCGAGTCACAAAAGAAGTTCGAATCCGAATCCAAGGGTCTTGAGATCATCCGCTGTGCCAGACTAGCAACAGCCACATTGAACCGACAGACCATTACAATTCTGGAATGTCTTGGCGTACCTACTCGATCGTTCACAGCTTTGCTTGATCAGCAGCTGGGACAGTATGAACTGGCCATGAGGGATAATGATGTCGCAATTGAGATGTTAGACAAATTCCGCGATGAGCAACAGACTCACTCCTGCCTTGCCGACCTGCTCAGGGCTGAGTTCAAGACCGAAAAACTGCAAGAGCCATTTGTCGTCAACATCATTAACCTTTGGCGGTCGTGGTCTATCAAGTTCTTGAAGGAGAAGGCCCACATCCTCGTGCAGAAAAGCGCATTCGTTCTGGGCTGTGTTGATGAAACAGGTACTCTCCGAGGTCATTCATCCGATACAGAGGGAACTGAGGAAAAAGACATCGACAAGCTACCGCAAATTTTCCTGCAGATCAGCGACTTGAAGAATTACAACAAGACTTGTATCATTCGCGGAGTATGCATCGTGGGACGCAACCCGTCACTCCATCCAGGAGACATTCGTGTCGTTGAAGCAGTGGACTGCGAGGCGTTACACCATCTCAAGGATGTTGTTGTGTTCCCATCGACCGGAGACCGACCTGTGCCAAACATGCTGTCCGGTGGCGATCTAGATGGAGACGACTTCTTTGTCATATGGGAGCCGAGCTTGATGCCCATTGAGTGGAATTATCCGCCGATGAACTACTCCCCTCCCGAACCCATTGAACTAGACCGTGATGTCGGTGTCAATGATCTCAGAAACTTCTTTGTCAGGTACCTGAAGAATGACAAACTCCCACTCATTGCAACAGCCCACCTAGCATTTTCAGATGAACTGGGCCCGAAGTCACCAAAGTGTAAGTCATTACAGAGACATCTGTTGGAGTTTTCCACTAATATCACTAGGCCTGGAGCTTGCGGAATTACACTCCAAAGCAGTGGACTACCCGAAAACTGGCGACCCAGCAATCCTGAGACGCGATCAGCAACCTCGCAAATGGCCTCATTTTATGGAGAAGAAGAACTCGTACCGCTCTGGGAAGGCCCTTGGGATCATCTATAACAAGGTCGCTCATAAAACAGTCGAGTTTAACCCCGTCTGGGATAATCCATTTGACAAGCGAATCACCAAAAAGTTTGAACTTGACAACGAAATTTTGAAAGCAGCAAGGAAGATCAAAACCGAGTACGATACAGCTGTACGACGGGTTTTAAGCCAGCATGCTCTGAAGACTGAATTTGAGCTCTACACTGGCTTTGCTTTGACCAAGCCTTCGGTCGGTTCGGACTACAACTTTCGAGAGGATCTCGACCGCGAGTTTCGCAGTATCAAGGAGCACTACCAAGACGTTTGCATCCAGGCCGCAGGCGGGAAAAATGCCGAGAATATTGAGCCATTTGTCGCAGCCATGTACACCATCACCGAGGAGCAAATCAGGACTGCACTCTTTGAGCACGACCGAGGGCCAATCAACGATGCAGGAACCATTCTGCAGCCTCGCAAACTGGAACCAAGGTCAATGCCGCTGATCAGCTTCCCGTGGATTTTCTATGGGGTGATGTGTCGCATTGCAACCGACGGCGCTATTGATCCAAAGACCAACATGGGCACATACCGAGCGACTCAACAGCCATTCATTCGTGATGATATGGCAGCCCGGGAACCCAACCCTACGGAGGAGACCAAACCGGCCACTACCGGATTAGCCCTAGAGAAGGTTGCTCCCATGGAAGACGAAGAGAAGACGACTGGCGGAGAACCTTCAGGGAGCGATCGTGCTCTTGAGGAAGATGTGAGTGACGAAGCGCTAGGTTCGATCCACTTGCATCAGGGTGAAGAACCGGAAGAGGACGATGCCATCGATCGCCTAGATGACTTGATTGACGGGTAGACTGATTGGATGAATCTGGAGCCGTCTTGGGAAGATAGGCAAGATGTAGATTAGAGAACCAAAAAGCGGTTGCGTTTACTAAGCCTAGTCATCATATTCATCGCTTGATACAGAGGTCAGTACGAATGACCCATTTCTCGCCCGCAGTGACTTCCCGCCCTTCATGCTAAACAAGAATACTATGGTCAGCGGATGATCGGAGTTCTGGGAGTCATTTTCCGCAGGATAGGAAGAGAATAGCAGGGGAGACATTACAAGAAGACAGTCATCGCCATGCTTATGTAGAAGAAGCATGCCAGTGTCAAGAGGGACCGCGATCTCTTCTCGTGGCGATCTGCGATCTCGTGGGTAGAATACCGTCTCACCCCCAATACAGCCCTCGGCAGCGGATGTTAGGTAGAGTAGAAGTGTCCATGTGGTCTTCACTGGAATCGGGGGATCCAATGGTAGAGTGAGGTTATTGGAGTCATCGTCTGGCAAAGCTAATTGTTAGCCATGGCAGAATAGCTATTGGGTGAAGCTTAGAGGGCTTAAATTGCACGATCGTAGATCTTCAAAGATCGTTCACATACAATGACAGTCAAAGAATTGTCCCTTTGAATAGCGATATATCCGAATATTGGGGGATAACCCGACTGGCTCGCCACCCCTACGAATAGTATTAATAAAAAGTTGCGTGGTACAAATCACGGCGCAAGCAGTTACATTCTTGCTGTCATGTTGGAGCCAAAGGGCCAAGACAACAGGGGTTTGGGCCAACGGGGTGCAAACTTACCACTTTGCTTCGACATCTCCCTCCAACAAAGCCTTTTTGAGTCCAGTTTGCTCCCACAGTCGGGTAGCAAAATCTTGACTATCAACCTGAAAGCGATCATTAACTCTAACTGCATCGCCTCGCTTAGGGCGGCCAGGCGTAGTTTGGAGAGGTAGGGTCTTGAGGAAAGCAACGTAGTCGCGACAAAGAGATCTAGGAAAGAATGATGGTACAAGGACCACCTTGGATGTCAAAGGATGGGGTTCGGGAGAGAGGTCAACTACAGGCAGCGGGGGCTTGAAAGCTGGCCATGATGGAGGAGCTTGTGGAGGTGGTGCTGAGACTTCCACTTTGCCTGGTTTGCATGTCTTATTCTTCGGCTTTGGCATGCTGATGTGGGCGGACGCCGTTCACAAACACCTATCCAAGAATTATAAAGAGATCTGGCTCACAAAATGAGATCTGAAGTTACAGAATAATCAGGCAGTAAGTATATTTGAGATGGTATGCGTTTATGAAAATGCTATGCAATGAGCGGGGTCTGATATGCGAAGCTAGGTAAGCAGATATTATCCTTGCATATGGCTTTCCCACTACTACCTACCCTACCTATTCAATTGAAAATTGAGATCACCATCACGCAGACAGCAGCATCTTAATTGTTGAAGAGGAAAAAAGACTTCTCATCCAATAAAAAATGCCTATCCTCGCTTCATTAGTGAGCTCATGGCTTGGCGTGCCTGCTTCTGACAGCAAACCTGCACTTGAGCAGACACAGGAAACAACAACTTCAACCCGCCAGACCTCATCAACAACCACGTCTGTCCTGACAGCCATATCAACTCCACAAACGACATCATCAAAAACAGCTCGTCCCCAGCCAACATGGGAACGTTCCTTCAGACAAATGGGCCTATTACTTACCGGAGCTGGGTTTCTTGCCGCATCTGTAGCCGTATCGCGACGCTCAGTGCTACGGATGCGTAAGGACTCCTTCCCTAAGTTCTACTCTTCCAACCGGAACCCCGTCAAGGTTGACGCTGGAGAGCGATCCATGCTAGCCGCTCAGGCTCTTGGACTTGCCACCCTCAATGTCATGAGCTTTGGTGTCATGTTGGTCGGGGGAATTTCTTGGGCGTTTGATCTCTCATCCGTTGCGGAATTGAGAGAGCGGACTCAGGCGGCTGTCCGTAGGCCCGGGTCGGTGGACCCCGAGGATGAGAAGGTGATGGAGGAACTTATGGAGGATCTCATGGGTAAACTAGGGATGGAGAAACCTCAGAAACCTTTAAGTACTCACGAAGAGAACGAGAAATGAGGCCCCTACGTTGTCTACATGGATCATGGTGTGCCCTGATATCCTGAAGCTTCAACATGTAAAATACGGTGTAACAATATTGAGAAAGAGAGAAACTCTTCATCTGCGACGCGAACCCTACCCGCCTTTTGAGCTAGTTGACGGGAATCGCGCTGTCCAAGGACATTGCTCTATCATCTATTCGTTCAGCGGAAGCTGTCACAAAATGTATTCATCATACCAGTCCTTAGTGAATGGGCGTCTGATACTAGAATCTCATTATTAGACCTACGTAAAGTAAATATCCCATAGCACGCTGGCAGAAACATCCATAATACAGTCCGCCCCAGTGCCTACTATCCATGCCTTGCAAACCATTACTGTGCCCATAACCAAGAACAATGCTTCAACGCTTCAACGCCTCATCACCATGCACCCCATCGTATCCCATGTATCCTAACCCTCAAAGTTTCTCATACACATCGTCTTTTACAGAAAACCCTTTGTAAAACTGGGAACCCTACTAAGGCTGCTCTTCCTTCCAGGGATGTCGATGAAGGATGCATCGTCACCCTCACTGACCCGCCAGGGGCCCATGCGACTGCGGACACTACCCATAACGCTGCCCGAACTCTTGTCATTGCGAAGGTTCTTAAGGCCTGCCAGTTCTCGTTCCAGCCGGATAGCCCTCTCCTTCTCCTCCCTGAGTTCACGCTCAGCGCGTCGAGCCGATAGCTGGTTGTTGGATTCGGATGATTGCAGCTCCTCGATGGTCTTCAGAAGCTTCTCGACCTTGTCGCGCATCCTTGAGACATCATCAGAGAGCTGCATATTTTGTTTATCTTTGCGATCAATTTGACCTTGCATGTCCTTTACGATTCGATCCACATTCCGAACGGAGCGCTGAGACTTACTACGCTCTGTCTCCTGGTCTTCGAGTTGGGATTCGAGCTGTCTACTGTTAGCTTGATGCAGATGGCAATCATTAGTAATTACTCACCTCTTGGATACGCTTGTGTAGAAATTTGACATCTTGGCTGGCACTTGAGTAGCCCTTCGTCTCAAGGTCGACAAGTTTGAGCTGTGCTTCGTTGAGAACCTTTTCGAGCGATGCCTTTTGTTGCTGTAACTTGATGCTATTTTCGCGCTCAACCATAACGTCTTTTTGAACCTCAGCCACAAGAGCTTCTGCACGGCGCATCTTCTCCACAGCCGCTGCCGCGATGTCTTCTTGTTGAGCGAGGTTTGACTTGAGATCTAGAATCTCCTTGTCCATGTTGGCGGCGTTGCGCAGAGAAGGGCTCTCTCCCTTGACGAGGTCCTCGAGGCCAGACTTTGCCTCCTCAAGACGTGCCTCAACATTGCGCTTCTCTCGGATAAGATGGTCGCGTTCTGCGGCGATCTCATCCACTGAAGAGCGAAGACTGCGAACCTGCGACAACAGAGTCACAACCTTACCTTGAGCTTCGTTGTGGGCGTTTACCGCCTCGTCTCGGGAAGAAGCGACATCAGCCAGCGTTGATTCCAAGCGAGCCTTCTCCTTGGACCAAGTAGAGCTGTTGAGAACTTCATCATCCCATTTGGACCTAAGCTCATCGAGCTCTTCTCGGAGTCGGGCGATCTCCGCTTGCTTGAAGAGCTTTTCCTCACGAGCGAGATCGAGCTCGTTGGTTAGAGTGGCGAACTCAGCCTGATACTTCTTACGAGTCTGCTCCATGCTTGATTCCTTGTCCTCAATCTCCATGGCCCGTTGGTTTCGGTAATCCTCAAGCTCATGTTGAAGTCGCTTCTTAGCTTGAGTGGCGGCTGCCAAGTCAGTCGATATATCTTCCACCTTTTCTTCAAGGTGTTGGTTCTGACGCTGAAGATCTTCGATGGTGGCATCCATCTTCTCACGCTCAGCCATAATCTCTACATATGTATCCTCAGCCTCTTTTGCCTGAGACCTGGCAAACTGTTCGGCGCGACTAGCCTTGAGGACGGCGATCTCTGCCTGTTCAAGTTTGCTGAAGTATTCGTCTGCTCGGCTCTTGTACATTTCCAAGCTGGAAGCGACGTCGGCAAACTTGGAAGTTTCCGCGTCGAGTCGGATCTGGAGGTCTGCGAATTCTTGAAGAAGCTGATTTCGGCTCTGCGCTTCTTGCTCTCTTGCCAGAGTCATCTCTTCTAAATCAGACTTGGCATCGCGGAGCTCGACCTCTGCCTTGGCGCGGTCGTGTCGCAGTCTCTCGAAGTGTCCTTTGATGTCTGTCAACTCCGCCACTGCATCCTTATGGCTATGAACCAAAGCTCGGCGGGAATCCTCTTGGCTGTTGAGGACTTCCAAAATCTCCTCATGAGTTCGAGTTTGAACATCCCGTAACGACAACTGACCGGATCGAATTGTGCGCTCTAAAGCAGACACCTTTTTGTTGGAGTCGTCGAGCATTTCGTGAAGACGGGTGTTGACCAACTCAAGCTTCTGGATACGGCGCAGCGAGGGACTCTCATCGTGATTCTCCGGCACAGGCATGCTGCGATCAATTTGACTCTGGAGATGACGGTTTTGCATTTCCTTCAGTTGAAGCTGGTTCTGAAGTTCTTCAACCTCGGCCTTCAGATCCATGCGATTGTTGAAGTTGAGAGTGTCAATGGTTCGATCAGAACGTGTAGAATCTTGAAGGTGGTCGAGCTCTTGGAAACGACGTGTGGGAGTCGAAGTGTTGGAGTGATTTCGAGCGTGGATCTTAGTTGCCCTTCTTTGAGTGGGTGATCCTTGGAAGGGTGCCTCGTTGAGTTGAATTTCCTCCAGCTTGGGCCTGGTTGGAGATTCGTTGCGAGAAGCTCTCATTTCAGTAAGTTGGTTTTCGGCGTTCGTCCGAGCTGCTGTTTGCACTCGAAGGTTCTGCTGAAGTTCTTCGACCTTTCTGACGAGATCAAAGTTCTGAATAAGCACTTTCTCATCAGTACCATCAGTTTGAGGAGGGATATGGACCTCGGGATCAACAGTCTTTAGAACTTCAAGCATCTGGGCACGTAGCTCATTGATCTCCTTGTCCCGTGAATCAACGGACGATTGAAGAGTGCGGACTGTAGTCTGAGCTTGAGTGCGAAGTTGTCGCTCTGACTCGATGGTTCTATTAGCTTCGGCCAGTTGTGCAGTGAAGGTGGACGTTGCTTTTTCGGCATTTCTGCTCGATTTGACTTCTCGAGCAACCTCATGGCTTAGATCTTCCAGGTTGAGCTGGAGCTTCTCGGCCCTCTTTTCCAGCGACGCAATGGCAAGCTGAGACTCACCCAACTGTTTGTTCAGCTTTGTATTTTGCTCTTCTAGCCGTGCCTTCTCACGCTGGAGAGACTGAATCTGGCCACGAGAGGCCTCGCTTGCACGCGAGCTGGAGCGCGCAATTTCCAATCCTTTCTGTTGTAACTTGTTCAACAGAGCTCGGTTGTCGTTCTCCGACGCTGTGAGTCGGCTCTTGACAGTCGTCAATTCCCGCTCGAGTCTTTCTTTGGCCTGATCGTTCTTTAAGCCAAACTCGCCCGATTCAAGAATCAACTTGTTGAGGTCCTCAATTTGGTGATTGAGCTTAGCACACTCCCCTTCGAACCAGTGAAGTCGTTCTTGGGCTGCATCGAGGTCCTTACGAAGGCTGTTCTCGCGGTCTTGAGCTGCTTTGGAAGCTTGTCGCTCGCCAGCAACTTCTGCTTGCATTCTTGCTTCCTCAGCCTGGGTTTTGGCTAAACGAAGACGCCGGATTTCTTGTCTTGCCTCGTCCCGTTCCTTTTCAGCTGTAGTTCGAGCTTCCATTGTTCTTCTCAAGGTGTCTTGTTGAGCGTACATCTCTTTCTCGATGATGATCTTGGACTCGTTAAGACGGTCAAACTCGTCCTTCAACTCTTGGTAACGGTGCTCGCCAAGTAATTGAACATCATCCCGGGACTGACGCTCACGACTCAGCTCCATCTGCGTTTTATAAAGCTCATCCTTCAGGTCTTTGGTTTGTGATTCGAGAACTTGACGATTCTGGTCAGCCTGTGCATCCTCTGACAGACGTGCTTCCAGCAGGTTTTTGGCATCCTCAGCCTCTCGTTCGAGCTGGGCCTGTCGTGACTTCATTGCCACCAATTCAGCTTGTGCTTCGCGGTACTTCTCGGCATTTTTCTCTTTCTCAGCGGTCAATGATTTTCTTTGGTCCTCCAGAGATTGGCGTTCGCTCTCAAAGTTTTTATTGTCGGTTCGCAAAAGCGAGAGCTCGCTCTCTTTTTGGCGTACGAGATCCTCATATTCGGTAGCTGTCTTCGAAAGTTCGTTGAGCTGTTGCTGGATATCATCGTTCTCCTGAGACAACTGGGTCTCACGAAGTCTCATAGCTTGAAGATCCCTCTCGGCGGTATGAAACTTCAATTCCATGTCCTGGTCAATCTTAACAAGCTTGCTCTCCAGATCTTGGACTTTTCTTTCCTTCACAGCCAATTGGCTCTGGAGCATCTTGATCTCATCTTGCAGCAGGATCTCATGCTCACTGCGTTCTGCTTGTTTCTGTGCCATCTCGGTGATTGACTTCTCAAGTTCCGTCATCTTGGTGCTCAGGCCATTCTTCTCTTCCTCGAGCTTGGCGATTAGAGTAGCGGCTTGTTCAAGCTGAGAGCGGAATGTTTCGACGTCCCGCTCAGCACGATTCTTGGCATTCAAGAGATCGTCTAACTCATCTTCTAACCTCTCTTGGTCTTCGATTGCACCAGCTAGCTTCTCCTCAAGCTCCGCCTCTCGGTCTTGAAGGCGCTTGAAGATTTCCTCCTTGTCCAAAGCGAGCGCTCGCTCGCTCTCTAAGGTTTGCTGGATACGAACCATCTCTGCATGGCAGTTGCGTCGTTCTTCCTCCAATTTCTGACGATTCTCGGACTCTACTCGCATTTTCTCGTTGAGGTCTTTGATCATTGCGTCTCTTCTTTTGACTTCTGTGGCTGTACGAGTTGTGCCTAGCAGGGGCTTCATCTTGACAATCAGCTGCCACCATGGGTTTTCTGCCAACTCCAAATAAACATTGAAGTTCCTCTGAATGATCCGAGTGGCTTCTGTTCGGAACAGTCTTTTGTAAGCCGCTCTTCTTTGAACAAAGCCTCGGGCTACTGATTGAAATCTGGACATGATTTCAGTAATAAGTGCGTCACGTTGCTCCTCGAGCTCGGCAAGAACACCAGCGCGGAAGAAGACCTTGGTCAAACCGACACGGTACAAAGCACGATCAAGTCCAAGCTTTTCGAGCATGAGACTTGCCGCCGCTTGTCCTTCGAGGTAGCCCTTGGGCATATCCTGACAAAGGACTTCGTATCGCTGCCTAAACTCGGCAAAAGGCAGTCTGTTGGGAAAGCCTGTACGTGCGATTCTGATACCCTCCAAAACACCATTGCATCGTAGCTGATCGAGTACGAGAAGGTTGTTAAATTGCTTCGGTTTCTTTTTGTGGTTGGGAAGAATACATCGAACGAAATGAGGATGTGTTGAGTGGAGCTGTGACATGAGGCTGTGTAGATGTTCCTTGTGCTTCTGAGCAACTGTGCGGAACAGGCCTCTCTTGACCCTGCTTCTTCCAGTGGCGCGGTCTTCCTCAGACTCGGCGCAATCAGAGAAGAGGGAAGCAACATGCTCGTTGGTAGAAGCGGCGAGGAGTCGTGTGATATTATCGTTAAGAGGATCCTTGTTTTTCTCCAGCCATCCTTCAGTTGAATACTCGACTTCAGCAGCGTAGTGAGTGAGGATAAAACCTTGTCCAAGGCGTGAGGGCCGGTACTTTGTTGATTTTTTGTCCCATAGTGAGTTGAGTTTTTCGGTGAAAGATTTATCTGTCGCCTTGGGCATAACACAGTCCTCATCAAGGCAGGAGAAAACACCGATAGGATTCGATAGCTCAATCAAGTCGATTGTCGGCTGGAGGTCGCGTCCGAAATCAATAAATTTCCATTCGATTTGCTCGCGAGCATACTCTTCCTGTTCAAGTACGAACATGTGATGGTTGAAAAACTGTTGTAACTTTTCATTGGTGTAGTTGATGCATAGTTGCTCAAAGCTGTTCTGTTCGAAAATCTCGAAACCAGCGATATCGAGGACTCCGATAAAGTGCGAATCGTCCAGGCCCATGCCGGTGCGATCAAGTTGTCCGTTGATACGGCTGACAAGGTCACCGAAACCACGTTCATATATACCCTTGGAGAGAGCATCCAAGCTGAGACGAACCTGCTCGGGCGTTTGAACCTTTTCAACCCATTCGCGGCCCGCTTTAACCTTGGGATGAAGCAAACCTCGCATAAACGGCTCCAAAGGTACACCGAGGAGTTTACATACTTTTGCAGCCTGTTCTTTGGCATCTGGAGCTAGTCGCGCCTGGTCAGCAGTTCGACTCTCCTTAACAACGTCAATGTTTCCTAGATGCAATACGGCAGCCACCGTTCGCAAAATTGATTTTTGCTCGTCGTCGGAAAAGCCCATAACATTGAAAGCTTCCATCAGGGATGCCCATTCATCCAGATCCGATACACCCACGATGGTGTCGTGTCCGTCTCGGGTGTAAACGAAATCCTCGACAGTAAGGCCATCGAGTAAGAACTCCCTCTTTAATGAAGAGCTAGCTCCTTTCAGAAGTTGGTAAAAGATGTGGTAGTTTCGTTCGTGTTGATTAATGTGCACAACTCTGGACTTTTCGAGTAGGTACCAATCAATATATGCGCCGCAAATTGCTCCGTTTCGAGTGAATTCGATCCGGATAAATTTGCCAAATCGAGAGGAATTATTGTTACGGACGGTCTGGGCATTTCCGAATGCTTCCAAGATAGGATTGGCTCGTAAAATCTGTTGGGAGAGACTGGAGTGCTGAGCCTTGTTCTTGGTTGTTGAGTCTGCCTGAGCTACAGCAGCAAGGTATTGAATGACTTTTTTTGTGTTCTCGGTCTTTCCTGCACCGGATTCTCCAGTGACCAAGATGCTTTGATTCTTTCCTTCCTCGACCAGATTCCGGAAAGCCTCGTCCGCCATGGCAAAGATATGAGGTTTTGTATCCTCTCTGCTGCGCCCTCGATACATGTTGATGTAATCGTTGCTGTAGATGGGAATTGGTGCGTACGGATTAACGGTGACGAGGAAAAGACCCGAGTATGTGTATATCAGGTCGGTTTGGTATCGCATATGAAGGTTGTGGACGACAGATGCCTCGTTCAAATGTGTCAACTCGGCCATATCGTTTGCCTTGTCAAATTTGGCAGGGTTCACTTTATCGACACTCTCAGCGTCGACTTCTCTTTGCTATATCATGGTCAGAATGCAGGGATGCTGACTACTGAGCAATACTTACTGTGCCATCATCGCATTGAACAAGTAATCGATTTCCCTCCATCTCTTCAACGATCCAACCTCTGACGAAAGCTGCCTGGGGATCCTTAAGCCAGACATAGCGCTTTCCAGAAAAGTCATTCTCGCCCTCGATACCTTTCACCGCGTCCTGGCTTCGTATCATCTCCTCTTCTTTGATGAAGGATGGGGCGAATGTCGTTGATGTCGGTATGCCACTCTTGGAATCGCTGCGGAGCCTCGGCTGTGCACCGGAGAACTCTCGACCTATTGCCGAGACTGATCCATTTGATTGTGTACGGTTGTGTCCAAGTGATGAAGCAATACCAGGGGTTGAAGAGGGGGAGGAGAAGATGGCGGATTTGGGTCGGAGATTGGTGCTGGTAGCTGGAGAGGCGGAAGGAGTTCTGGCGAAAGGGTTACTGCGCCGATGCGGGTTGCCATTGGCGTTGGAAGACATCGTGAACGGCCTGCATGAACAATTTGTAGTTTCAAACCCTCGTAGACAGTTCACTTAACTCCACGTCGTGCGCTTGCGCAAGTAAACAAATTAGGATGATACAGAGAAATTATGGAAGAATCACTTTCGGTCTTCCCGCAGGCAGAAAGTTACAACTGCAACAGAGAAATACAATATATCGGGATTTACCCTTTCATGAACAATCGATGTCATGGAGTAATGCAATGCAGCCGGTTCTGGACTGACATCAACAACAGGGATCAGGCTGGGTCGTTGCTGGGGAACTACGTTTAGAGTAAACAAGTCTACCTCACGTGACGGAACTGTCCTTCTAGCGCTAAACCATATCCGATTAGCCGCGATTTCCTTTCAAGAAGATTGATTTAATACTGATTCTTCAAAAATACCTAGTGTCAGTCGCGTTTCGATCGTTGAATTGACTTATTCCGACGCTGACATCGACCAGCACCTAAAGAACTAAACATTACACTCAACTCCGAGTGTTTAGGTACTTTTTTTCTTTTTTAATTCCGCCTACGACTCTGAGGGTCAAGGCTTTACTCGTTGCGACTGAGCAATCGACCGCTTGCTTTCCCACTCAAATCGCCGAACTACCACGTGCCCTAATAATCCTACCAAGAGCACCCTGAGCCGCTTTTCCCGCTTGACGTACACTGCAACATATGCTTTGAAGCTGCTTCGGTCCCGCAAGGTCTATCTCCGGTTCTATATAGCGAACAAAGATGAGCCAATATGGCTATGGATATGGGGGATCCCATACTGGATATCAACCCTCGCAACCGCACCTCTACTCCTCAACCCAACAATATAGTCAACCACCATTCCATTCGAATGATGTCGCAGAAAGCCAGTCTCTCTATAGTCAAGGAGCTGTTGAAGCGTTTGAATACAATCAGACAGCTATACCTGGCTTGAGCATGGGCTTTCCTCATAACGCCGCAACTTGGCATCAAGTTCCTCAGAATTTTTCTGAAGCTCGCACCAACCCTAGTCCTTCGACTGTTGATCGGCAAATCAGTCGCGCTGACGGCGACACCATACCGGGAATTTCCACATTGCATAGTCGGCGATGCGACTTGGATGTGGACAACGACTTGATGGAAGAAGGTGAGCTCAGCGAAGGCGAACTCGAGGACATATACGAGCCTGAGGGTATGGAAGCAAATAGAATTGGTAGGCGTGGCGCTCAACCAGTGAGGTCTCTTGACCAAAACCACAAGACTCAGTTACCTGCCGAGAATTTACGAGTCGATCATGAACGGACACGGAACTCAAAGCAATGCGGTCGAGAGCGTTCCGGCTCTTACTCACCTTATCTTTCGCCTCGTGAGATACAATCAAGTGGCCTTGAAAATGGTGCATCTAATGCCCGTATGTCACGCCTTTCAACTAAACTATTTACCAGATGCTAATTATGGTCAGAAACCCCACGGAGCGGCTTTTATGATCACAACCAGAGTTCCCTTCACGACGACAGCAATAATGGGTTCCCGTACCAAAGCAGGGCCAGAGATGGAGCTGCAATCGTTCTGGAATTCAAGAAGCATGCGCAAGATGCCATACTTCGTCTTTGGCCACTCAACGTCCGCTACCAGAACTATGTCGAAGAGGGGATCGATAGAGCCCTCCTCGATCAACTTTTCACGGAACTGGGTCTTGAGCTAGACACCGTACCGCGTGTGGAACAGCCGACGTTGCCGGTGCTATCACAAGTAGATACGCCGCAACGCGATGTACTTGACCCAGTTCCTCCTCCGGCACAAGCAACTCCCATTGCTATCGCCACAGAACCGAAGGTCGCTGATTCGTTGAAAGACAAATCAGAAGAACGAAAGGATCGAATTGCACGGCTGTTGGCTGCGAAAGGCTCCAAAGCGACAGTAGTGAACGCAGGCACGAACAAGCCTGATTCTCCTACCCTTGTTTCCAAGAACCCATCTAGTACGACGAAATCTGACAAGACTAAGACTCAATCAGAGAAGTCGAAACTGATACAACAAAAGATGGAAGCATTGATGAAAGCACGAGAAGCAACTGCAAAGGCTTCCCATGCTTCTGCGCTCACAGTGTCTTCGGTCCCCCGACCTGGGCTTGACACAACCAGGTCGAACAGCCAGGCCCCAGTTGAGTCGCCGATCCCGAATGACCACCTCAACGGTGTTGTAGAGACAGCGGACTCATCCGCAGCACCACCGATCCCTGGCCTGTTCTTGTCCTCCAACGCACCTTCTCCTGCACCCAATCAGCGTAAACGACCTGTTGCAGCTGATTTGAATGAAAACTCGACCCCCCCTATCCAAAAGCGACCCTTTGGCCAAAACCGGGAATCCCGTCCATTCCTGATTGATGTTAGCGATGATGAGGATGACGCCGAGATGGAGATTGATTCTCCTGAACTGAGGCCTTCATCGGTACATAGACCAGTCACACCTGGCTCAAGAGCGTTGTCGTTACGTGACAATACAGCTTTGCCTGAGAATGCATCTCGCAGTGCCGGTAGCATGATCGATTTGGCGAGTATGAACAAGAAGATTGAGGATATGAAGCGAAGAATCGCTGAGGCCGAAGCTCGTAAGAAGAAGGCAAAGGAATCGGGCAGCGATTCACCTTTACCCCAGTCTGAAATACAATCAAAAGAGGGCAGTGTCGAAGTCAGTGCCCCCCTTACACCTGCAGTGCGTGGTGCTTCAACCACGGCTGAAGTGGCCCAGAATAGCCCAGCGTCCAGTGCACCACAGCCTGGAATTTCACCCGATGCCGTTACCAAACTCCCCAAAGTTAGAGATACGCGTCTGCGGGCCAGATCTTCATTACGTGCCCGCGTTGCTAGTGAGCGCCTGCCTATCGTGACCGCACAAAGAATGGAGTGCGAGGAACAACTGAAGCATTTTCAATCCGAAGTTGATAGAGTCAAGAAGGAAATTGAGAACAAATTGGTTGAAGAGGAGCGGCTTAAGAGAGACGCTACACAAACCGAGCCAGTATTCTCACCGGCTTCCACGGAACAGGATGAGCCCGAATCAGGGGTTCGTCAGGAAGGGTCACCAGGTATGGAAATGCCATACTCGAAAGTTAACGTCTTTCTTGCACGAGTTCACGCTAAATCCTCTCCAGTTGATCTATCATCACAAGCACCAATACTGAATGACACTCCTGTCCCTGCGGAAAACGACGAAATGGATGGCTACAACGACGATGTCGAACAAGATGCGCCGATGGATGAATCTCATAGTGAATCAGCTGATAGCCGCGGATCGAGCATGCCTCCACAAGATGAACCACAGATACACGAAGAATCTCTTGTTGAGCACGAAGCAGTCGATCGCCAGTCCCCGCCACCAGCATCTTCGCCGGTGACAGACGATAGGGCCAATGCATACCTCGATTCCATGCCTAGTGTTGATGAGCCCGAAGAAGACGTGGCCATGGATGAGGCTGACACTTCTAGCGAAGAAGAGAGTGCGGTAGAAGATGAATCTGATGACTACGAGCCAACAGATGCGGGTGTCAGTCTTCCAGACTCTCGCTCACCTCTCCAACGTTTACCATCACCTCAGCGAGTCTCGGATGATGGTACTGTATTAGAGACAAGTGATACTGATTCGCAGGGTTTGGCAATAGTCACACCTGTTAGAAAGCCCATATCAACTGGTGCTGGTGATACGGAATCTGAATCTAATCGAGAAGTAGACACACTGTGCTTTCCAGGCGGGCTACGAGACTGACTAGTATACAGGTGGAAACTCGGAAGGCTTCGGAAGTCGATGAGACTGCTGGAACGTCATTCATCCCATATGAAACACCCCTGCAGTATTTTAAGGCCTATCGCTTCCATCCTCGGTACAGCGATTCTGTCGCAGGAGGCCTGCGCTCCCTCACCTACAGCAATAGTATCGACGCAACACGGGAAGTATGCCCCGATCAGCTCACCAATGGAGTTTGTCCTAGGGGCAGTGAATGCCAATTCCAACATTTTGAGGACATGCAGCTTCCGGGTACGTGCCATCAAGATCTTTGATCAACACATCAGACAAACACGAGCCGAGGCAAATGCCAATGGAGGGGGTGCTAACATGCCGACCGGCAACAGATGACCAAATTATTGTTCAACTTGGGGCCTCTGGTAATCCTGAGGCCGAACATCAGGATCAGTATGTCGCTGGACTTCGCGAATTGCTCACAGATTTTCGCAACCGCAAGGTGAAAGATTTCCAAGCCATCAGCCAGGGCCTTATCGAGTATCGCGCCAGGTTCCTCCACGATAAAACGAAAATACTTCCCCTGAGTGGTGTCACCCTATGAAGACGTCACTAGAATCTCGTCTCTAAGAAAGTTCCTACTCCCCCACGTAACATCAACAGTACCCCATGTGAACCTAACCTTGATCTGCATTGCACTATTAGTGGATCAACACTGGTTAAGGCACGATTCTATAAAAGCTGGCGTTTTCAAGGCTACCTCATATGATTTGGTCTCGATCGCTGCGGCTAATATCTGTATCTCAATTGCGATTTTGCAGGACGCATCGCTATCCCATTTTTTCAGCGCGTTAGTATTGCCGCTTCGAGGAAATTCTTGAGAAAAAGAAAGCAGGGGACGAAGTAAAGAAAGAGACATAGCATACGACTGAAAAGTCGACAACTGAAAGTCAAGAGGAGGCACCTGGGTTAACCAGAAAATGAAAGGAGTAGTCACTGGCTCGCTTACAGAGTGACCAGACAGATCATGCGTAATATGACGAAAGGGATAGTAGAGTATTATCGATTCGCACAAAGTATTTCTTAATACCATTTATAACATCAATGGACACGATTGCCTTTATCCGTCTGCACAATGTTGCATCATTTTCAGGATAGTTCTGGGGGTGATTATGTCGAACCACTACACTCGGCCATGTTCGGATAGGTAGTCGACAACACACACACATATAGGTACATATATGTGCGTATAGACGAAGAAAATGCATCCAGTACTAACCCGCAATGCTTACGGATACAGGCATCGCCTCTACCGTTGAGTGTGTCAGTAAAGACCCCGTTTTCCATGTGCAGATGATTCATGTCGATACTGCGGTTCAACAGAGGCTGGTAACACGTTATGTCCGACCCAACACCAAAGGAAGACCTTCAATGATGTAATATCATTCGTCAACACTAGACTATCTTTAGAATGACGACGTTCTGACGGAGCGGGGCACGGAGAACTACCTACCCCACCTCAACATAGCGAAGCTACATGAGACGTCGAAGTGTCCAAACAGCTGGGAGAGCTTAGTAGGATTGGCTAGAGGCCTGGAAACTGTGGGAAAGGTTAGGCGGATTGCTAATAGACAATTGGCACCCAGTGAGGGCCCAAGGGTCCGCTGGCAAAGAGCAAAAGCAATCCAGGAGCTGCTGGAAAGCAAAGCTCCTTGTTCCGTCAGAAGCTCGGGTATCGCGCTGTTTCGGACCCCGATTTCTCTTCAAAACTCCTCTCTTCTCCCCTCTCCACTTGCATCATTCAATCTTCAACTGCTTCATCCTCTACCTAAAACCACTCGTAACAAAAACAAAACCACCGTCAAAATGGTCAAGGCTGGTAAGTTCACGTCCCATGCATGTTCTTGGTTCCGCAGAAGGCGGTTCTCTTTATAGACGTCGATTGTCCACGCCTACGACTTATCGGGAGGGGGTTCGAGCTGGTTTGAGCGAGTTTCTCAGCTCTTGTCCAACGAGATGGCGAATGCCGCCCGCAATGTACCTTGATGGGCCTTGTCCCTGCGCTTGCAGGATGTGATGGACGTCTCAAGCTGGTTCCGAGTCCCTTGATGGGTTTTGCACATCTATGGCCATTGTCGCGCCCATAGACGTCAGGCTTTCTCTACCTATTGAAATGACAGCGCCCCAGGGGCCCGATGCGCCATTGCGTGACAAACTTTGGACTTTCGGCTAACTTATCCTTCCAGTGAGCGTTCTCCGCGGTGACTCCAAGGTCTCTGGCACCGTCATCTTCGAGCAGGAGTCCGAGTCTGCTCCTACTACCATCACCTGGGACATCACCGGCAACGACCCCAACGCCAAGCGAGGATTCCACATCCACACCTTCGGTGACAACACCAACGGCTGCACTTCCGCTGGCCCTCACTGTGAGTCTGTTCCTGCATTGTGGTCCGGTCTATGCATTAGATTATCAAGATCAGATAATCGCAAGATCTCTCCGCTGGAGATCCGAACTAGCTCGACGATCATATACGCTAACAGCCTCGACCATAGTCAACCCTCACAACAAGACCCACGGTGCTCCTTCTGACGAGACCCGTCATGTTGGTGATCTTGGAAACGTCGAGACTGACGGCCAGGGCAATGCCAAGGGCTCCGTCACTGATTCTCTTATCAAGCTGATTGGACCTCACAGCGTCATTGGCGTAAGTGTGTATTCTGTCTGATAGGACTTCAGCTGACAAGGACATAGCGAACCGTCGTCATCCACGCTGGTACCGACGATCTCGGTAAGGGTGACAGCGAGGAGTCCCTCAAGACCGGCAACGCTGGTCCCCGACCTGCTTGTGGTATGTGCATATTATTCTGCTTGCCAGTGACTTGTTACTGATCCTTCATTAGGTGTTATTGGTATCTCCAACTAAAATTGGATTGAATGAATGAAAAATGCCATTACGTGCTTAGTGGCCTTCGTTAAGCAAACCTCAGCCATGGGTAATGATGTGCCTCAGATGTTCGATAGGAACAATCAATTCAATTCCTAACCACTAGTGATTTTTCCTGCAGCACGCCATCATAAGTAGCCCGGTTAACGTGAATGTGTCTGGACTTAGTTATATGTTATTTTGCCACACTGAGAATGAGGGGTTCTCTGCAGTATGTAATGAAATGAGTTGAACCCTAAGGTCCTACTCAACCAATACAGAAAATGTACAAATTCAATGCAATGCCAGATTGTTCACTGCCCAACAGCCCTTCCTCCTCAAACGAGATTTGAAAGCAGATCTAGAGCACCTGACTAAAAAGTTGGACCTTGAAAGTAGTAGTATTTTAGTAGCTTTCACAGCTCCAAAGTAGCCCATAGGTAGCTGAGAATAAGCTAGGTGCTGTAGGATGCCTGATACCCCGCGGTGAACTTCACAAGACCCCTGAGTTTCGTCTCCACACTTGACCCGTAGCGGCGAAACTTGCCATTGGGGCCACCTTTCCATAAGAAAGGCAAGCACCTCAGACGATATCGACATCAACTCCACATGCTTGGATGAAGCCCTCCCTTTCTTCGTTTGTTTTCTCCTATCTTGCTGTCCTTGTTTGGGTTCAATCCTAGTTTCTCAACAAGGCTCGAACTAAACCATAAGTTTCCTCTCCATTTCAGGTATGTAAGATTTGGGTCTCAAGGTTTATGATTTCTGCTCTTCATCCATGTAGCGGTGTCATGAGTAAAACCAGAGCTCGAAGCTTAGCTCCTCTTTGCCTTCATGAGGTCTTTGGGAAACTATGCCTTTTCTTTTTTCCCCTTCTTTCAAAGCGGTAGCATCTCTCCTTTGGACAAATTAGTAACAAATATTTCTATAAACAGGTCTCTTCGTCTCGCCTCACTGCCCTCGCCATAATGTCCAAAACCTTCATTGGAAATGTCAAGAGTGTGCTTAGTGGTGACACTCTGATATTGACCAGCCCCAACAACCCGAACGCCGAGCGAACACTGTCCCTTGCCTATGTCACAGCTCCTCACCTAAAGCGCGAGGGCGACGAGCCTTTTGCCTTCCAGTCCCGCGAGTACCTCCGAAACCTCGTTGTTGGAAAGCCCGTGCAGGCAACTGTTCTCTACACGATTCCTACATCTGGCCGTGAATTTGGAACTGCTCAGCTCAAGGATGGCACCAACCTTCCCGATGAGCTTGTCAAAGCTGGCTGGTTAAAGGTTCGTGAGGACGCCGGTCGAAAGGAGGAGTCCGATGAAGTCCTCGATCGCCTCGAGACTCTTCGTCAGCTTGAGAATAAGGCCAAGGCCGAGGACAAGGGTCTTCATGTTGGAGTTGGTGGTATCATCGAGGTTCAGAATGATCTTGGTGGCCCCGAATTCATGAAAGAGTGGAAGGGTAAGACTGTTGATGGTGTTGTAGAGCGCGTTCTTAGTGGTGACCGTCTCCTGGTACGACTTTTGCTCTCGGAGAAGAAACACGTTCAGCCCATGACACTGATTGCTGGTATCCGAACGCCTGCCACCGAACGAACACTTCCTTCGACTGGTGCTAGCCAGCCTGCCGAGGAGTACGGAAACGAGGCTAAAGCTTTCGTTGAATCAAGATTGCTCCAGCGTCAGGTCAAGGTTGAGATCGTAGGTGCCAGCCCACAGGGTCAGCTCGTCGCCGCCATTATCCACCCCCGCGGAAACATTGCCGAGTTCCTGTTACAGGAAGGCCTCGCTCGATGCAACGATTTTCATTCCACTCTTTTGGGCGAGAAGATGGCTGCTCTTCGTACCGCTGAAAAGCAGGCTCAATCCAAGAAGCTCCGAATTCACAAGCATCATGTCGCCAAAACCGAAGGCGGAAATCAGGATGCCATTGTTTCCAAGATCGTTGGAGCTGATACAATCATTGTCAGAAACAAGGCTGGAACATCGGAAAAGCGCATCAGCATCAGCAGTGTGCGAGGACCCCGAACTACAGAGCCTTCCGAGAGCCCCTTCCGTGAAGAGGCCAAGGAGTTCCTTCGCCAGAAGCTCATTGGAAAGCAAGTGCGCATCAGCATTGATGGCAACAAGCCGGCAACAGACGGCTTCGAAGCCCGAGAAGTTGCTACTGTCACCGAGAAGAACACCAACGTCAACCTCCTTCTAGTCGAAAATGGGTGGGCTTCAGTCATCCGCCATCGTAAAGATGATACTGACCGAGCCCCCAACTACGATGATCTTCTTGCTGCTCAAGAAAAGGCGAAGGAGGAGAAGAAGGGTATGTGGTCTGGCAAGCCTCAGAAGGCCAAGCAGTACACCGATCTTTCAGAAAACACACAGAAGGCCAAGATTATGCTAGCTACGCTACAACGACAAAAGAAGGTTCCTGCCATTGTCGACTTTTGCAAGGCCGGTTCAAGATTCACAGTCTTGATTCCCCGCGAGAATGTAAAGCTGACTATGGTTCTGGGCGGTATCCGAGCTCCCCGAGCTCCCCGAGCCGATGGTGAGGGCGGGGAGCCTTTTGGCAAGGAAGCTCTTGATCTCGCAAACCGCCGTTGCAACCAGCGCGACTGCGAGGTCAACATCCATGATATGGATAAGGTTGGTGGCTTCATTGGTGAGCTTTACATCAACCGTGAGAATTTTGCCAAGGTCTTGGTCGAAGAGGGACTCGCTTCCGTCCACGCTTATTCCGCTGAAAAGTCCGGCAATGCTACTGAGCTCTTTGCTGCTGAGAAGAAGGCCAAGGAGGCCCGAAAGAACCTGTGGCAAGATTGGGACCCATCCCAAGATGAGGAGTATGAGGAAGAAGATGCTACTGAGGTTGCCCCTGAGGCAGAAGTATCTCTTGATAAGAAGCCTACCGATTATCGCGATGTCATAATTACCAATGTGGATGCCAACGGAAAGATCAAGATTCAGGAGATTGGCAAGGGAACTGCCGCTCTCGAAAGCTTGATGAGCGAATTCCGAAAGTTTCACCTGGATTCCAAAAACAACAACCCCCTCAAGGATGCGCCAAAGACAGGGGAGTACGTGTCAGCCAAGTTCTCTGCCGACGGTCAATGGTACCGAGCCCGCGTGAGGGCCAACGACCGTACTGCCAAGAAGTCTGAGGTTGTCTACATTGACTACGGTAACAGCGAGAAGATCTCCTGGTCCAACCTCCGGGCCCTCGACCAGCCCAAGTTTGGTGCGCAGAAGCTGAAGGCCCAAGCCATTGACGCTTCTCTCTCGTTCGTCCAGCTCCCCACTGGTGCTGATTATTTCGAAGACGCCATTGGCTACATATATGACATTACTGAGAACAAGCGACTCGTTGCCAGTTTTGACTTTGTCGACAACAAGGAGAACGTGAGCTACGTCACGCTATACGACACTGGATCTTCCGGTGAATTGCCTGGCCCGGACGACTCGGTCAACAAGGAGGTTGTTGCCGGCGGGTACGGCATGGTGCCCAAAAAGCTCAAGGCCTGGGAGCGCAGTAAGGTCTTTGAGCCTACTCTGAAGCATCTCAAGGAGGTCGAGGCCCAGGCTAAGCAAGACCGCCGTGGCATGTGGGAGTATGGAGATATTACTGAAGACTAGATTACCTCTGATTTCAAGTTGATTATGTAGCAATGGTCATGGTTACGGAGATGTTATAAACATACACTATACAGATGGGGTTTCAAACAGGGGAAACTTTTAAGGAATAATGGTGTACAGAGGTATTTACTGTGCTACCTATGTATAACAGATGAAGAGAAAGGCTCCGACAGGAGCTAAATCGTTAGTAAAAATATCAAAGATCCTTCATGCGTGTGACCAACATCAGCATAAGCAGTTTCTCGTTCCGGGTATCCAACGCCAGAGACGAAACAGTTAGTTTGAAATTGTGTAAGCATGCTGGGAAATACTGGCCAATGTCGTCTCGAGTGGCCGTTTGGTTGTTTCTCGTGGAAGCATAAACACCTCATTCGCGCGGGATTAATATGGGCCCTACAGAATAGAGAACACTCGTCTCAAACTTGACGCTTTCACAAGACGCCAAATCGATGCATGACTTTTGGTATGTCGTCGACCTTCGGGAGCTCAAGCGGGAGTTCCGGTAGTATCGGAATTCTCTCCGTCAATGGTATTTGGTGCTATTTCTCTCACGTAGGACACGTACTTGGTCCAAGTACCACATACGATACGGAGTGGTTCAACAAACACCATTGCTCTCTTGAAATCCAACGAGATGATATTGAGTTCATTGTAGCCGTCCTGTAAGTGTGTGTGTGTCTGAGTGCGCAATTTCGGTGGGACAAGTCAAAACATGAGCAGATATCCATCCCTGCGGATAATCTCAATATGCCGTTACTGCCAGAATAATGTAGGCAGAAAGAACCGGCTAAATTTACATCACCCCCAAAGCATTGTCTGCATTATCTGTACCTTACTCTAGCTATCCACGGCATTCTATGTCCAGGTGCTAACGACATCATTGAGGGTCCCGGTGGACACAGCGAGGTCTCGCCGGGCCATTAGCTACCATGAGGTGGGGGTTGACTGTCCGCCTCGTCCGCCGCTTGGACTGATGTGAGAGTAAAGTAAAGTGGTGGGGATGCCAGCGATTACCAAGACAATAAATGGGTATGTAAATTTGCCGATGTCGTAAATGTTGGATATTGAAGTGACGAATATCTTAGTAGAGAATGACTGATGGTAGTATGGCTTTATGTCAGATGACAGTTGACCTGAACCAATACCTACCTTTGTAGGTACCTACCTGCACAACGGTGTGATGTGAAAGCCCGATGTCAAACTCGGGTACCGAATACCAATAGTAGAATCCCCTACAGATTGACTACCTACTACCTACTAACCTCGTTTACTGGTGGCTGGCTGGCGCGGCTGTAACTGAGGTTTGAGCTAGGTTGAGGTGAAGCAGATGAAGTAAGGTACCCAAGCCCGGGACGTGACTTCCCTGGTAAGAAGCGGGGCACTCGACGTAGCTGCCACCTTGTGTGGGACAGTGCAAGCGCAGGGTGCAGCGATGGCAACGGATAGGAATGGGAGAGGAGGGGTGACAAGTCGAGGGGCAAGGAGGAACAGCGAAGAAGGCGCCGGTCGTCCTGTGTACGTCAGGTCTCTCCCGACTTTCGGTGAAATCCCCAATCTTTTTTCTAGGTTGCTGCTCTCTCATCACCTTTCTCTCCCCTTCCCTTTCTTTTTCTTTTTCCTCTCTCCATTCATCTCATTCTCACATCTCTCAACCAAACTTTCCACGATCCACACGACTTAATACTATCTATCATGTCTTCTTCTCTCGAACAGCTCAAGGCCACCGGCACTGTACGTCACCCCACCACCATTGCCCCTCCATGCCATTATGATCGCGGCCAAGAGCTATGAACGAGCACAACCTTTGAGCTCGGAACAAAAGGATGGTCTGGATCAATTGAGCTTATTGCTTGCTTGGTCCTGGTCGTCTTGCGTGATTGATTCTCTTCTGCGACTCATACTTACAACCATATGTTCATCATGATCTCAATGCTAACCATGTGCTTTTACACCGCAATAGACTGTTGTGTCCGACTCTGGTAATTACCGCATTTCCCGAGACCACAAAGTGCCATGCTAACTTCATCCTCATAGGCGACTTTGTCTGTTAGTACTCAACCCCATTGCTCAAAACCCGAGTCTACAGCATTCACTGTTTCGACGCAAACTACACTTTTGATCTGTTGGGCAAATCCTGTCATGATATGACGTGACATGGTATGATAAGAATTGGCAATGCTAACTAATCTTCTCAATAGCCATTGGCAAGTACAAGCCTCAGGACGCTACCACCAACCCTTCTCTCATCCTCGCTGCCTCCAAGAAGGAGGAGTACGCCAAGCTAATCGACGTTGCCATCGACTACGCTAAGCAGAAGGGTGGTCCCATTGACCAGCAGGTTGATGATGCCCTCGACCGTCTCCTCGTTGAGTTCGGCAAGGAGATCCTTAAGATCATCCCCGGCAAGGTCTCCACCGAGGTCGATGCTCGTTACTCTTTCGACACAGAAGCCTCCGTCAACAAGGCTCTCCACCTCATTGAGGTAAGTAATCATAGCGATTGCGATACCCTCGTGACGGTACTAACATCAATTGATAGCTTTACGGCGAGCAGGGCATCTCCAAGGACCGCATCTTGATCAAGATCGCCGCCACCTGGGAAGGTATTAAGGCTGCTGAGATCCTCCAGCGTGACCATGGCATCAACACCAACCTTACCCTTATGTTCTCTCTCGTCCAGGCCATTGGTGCTGCCGAGGCCAACGCTTACCTCATCTCTCCCTTCGTCGGCCGTATCCTCGATTGGTTTAAGGCCTCTACCAAGAAGGAGTACTCCAAGGAGGAGGACCCCGGTGTTCAGTCTGTTAAGCAGATCTTCAACTACTACAAGAAGTTTGGTTACAACACCATTGTCATGGGTGCCTCGTTCCGAAACACTGGCGAAATCACTGAGCTTGCTGGCTGTGACTACCTGACCATCTCTGTAAGTCATCGACCTATACAGTTCGAAACGTATGCTAATACATGTAACAGCCTAACCTGCTTGAGGACCTTCTCAACTCCTCTGAGCCTGTCCCTAAGAAGCTCGATGCCTCCCAGGCCTCTTCTCTGGATCTTGAGAAGAAGTCTTACATCAAGGACGAGGCTCTCTTCCGATTCGACTTCAACGAGGACCAGATGGCTGTTGAGAAGCTTCGAGAGGGTATCAGCAAGTTCGCCGCCGATGCTATCACTCTCAAGGACATTCTCAAGCAGAAGCTCGCTTAAATCAAATTCCTTCGGTTTAAAAAATGATTTAAAAGTTACAAAACAATTTGTCATTGGGGAAGAAGCAGCACCAAGTTGATTGTGTTACCAATGAGGTTGGATCTGCATAATTTGTTTGAGGTTGCCGATTATACCACATACCTACTCTGGTCTAAAGCCAACTAGCCTCACTTCAAGTCGAGGCAAAGTGGTGAACCACGATTTGATGGACATAAATGTCCTTCATAGATAGTGGCCACATAATGAATTGAGACGACATGTTACGCCCAAAACTCATGATATTACAATGCAAACATGAACGAATAGGTATCCTGTAGTACATGAAAAGATCCCAGTTTTCAAGTTGTGACAAGCCAAGTCATCGTAAACCCACGAACGCCAGCCAGATCCAATGCGCAATTCTCCGCCATGGTATCGTCCCAACAGTCATGATGAATTATATAGTATGACGTCGCTACTAATGAGTGATTATTCTGGGGGATTTGGGTATCACCACCAACCCTTTTTGCAGGTAACTTGGTAAGTTGAATGTTTCCACCCTCCGTTTTCGTTGGCCTGAACAACTAGTGCTGTCAGAGCATTGCCCTTGACGCAGCCAGAGTCCAAGCCAAAGGTATATGAGTCCTCCTGATAGCCCATCTTGGCGTCATGGCCATATATGACAGAACGACGATCAGGCCCGGGTAGTTTCTTTTGTTCCTTATTCCATAATTTAGTCCATCGCTCGCCTTCATGCCCATCAATAGGTAGCCAAATGTCGCGATCGGGGTTGGTACGTTCCAAGTCGACATCTTCGTCAGTCAAGGATGCGGCGTTTGCAGATTTGGCCTCTGCAGGCTCACCCCGAGCGATATGGGCGTGCAGGTTGGCGGCCTCTTCGGGAATAGACCTTCGCTGATTGGAACCTGCCTGGACTTGTTGTGCTGCTTCCTGCGCCTTCTCCAGCTCTTTCTGCCTTTGCTTCTCGGCCTGCTTGCGCTTCTTTTCGATTTCCTTCTTGCGAAACTCTTCGCGAGGAAAGCGTAGGGTGCGCATATTCATAACAGCCCAAGCATCCTGTTGCGGCAAAGGCACGCCTGGGACAAGACCGGCATGTACAAAATAGAGGGCCATAGGTTCAGCGGAGATGATGACAGGTAACTTCTTGAGCCAGGTCATTTGTGGTTCAGTTAGACTGCGCGCTGTCTTGAGGTCCTCCGCTTCACCTCGTTGCTTGGCAGCATCTTCGGTATCGAGGTAGGCTGCAACACCCTGTTGACTACTGAGGCCGCGCCATGCGAGTATTACGCGATCTTCGTGGTTTCCGCGGACAGCGCTGGCTTTGATCTCCATCAGGCGGTCGATGACTTCAGAAGACTTGGGACCCTTGTTGATCATGTCGCCGACAGCGATAAGGTGATCGGTCTCGGGATCAAATTCGATCTTCTTGAGCAGTTTCTCGAACGGGTCAAGCATGCCGTGTATGTCGCCTACCACGACCAATCGTCTTTTGTTCTTCGTTGTCGGGATGTATTTGCTCGGTAAGTTCCTGATGAGGTCGATACCATCGTAGGTCGGTCGATTGTACATTCCGTAGGACATTGGATTGTCGGCTCTTAACAACTCGACTTGTGGAACTGGATCTGGTTCTTCGACTGTCTTTGGTCCGACGGTTAATGCTGCAAGTCGCGAGCAGCAGTAGAAGATGCTGAATATGAAAAAGAAAGTCGACAGGAGGACGAGTAACCGCCGCTGAGGTGCGGTAATCATCATGACCATGATTCGTGGCGGAGCGAATCAGGAAACAAAGATACTGTAAAGATGAAGCGAATTGACGTTGAGGATAGGGTACAGTTATGACGACAGCGATGATGGACAAGGCAGCATTACCCAATCCGGTGAGGTGACGGTTACCGGGCCAGATTTAAAGTGGCTTGCTTGATATGTAGAGTTAGAGATAGATTTGAACCATGCAAACCCAGAAAGACTGTATGCTTTCAAGCGAAACCGTTCGCACAGCGATCCGAACCCAGGCGAACTCCTCAGGCGGTTGTGATGAGACCTTTCAAGCGCCAGAGAGTTGGTTCAGATAGGATAAGATAACCCGATAAGGCAAGGCGATGTTGTAAGGAGTTCGTAAGACAGTCGAGGAAGAAGAAAGGATGAATATATTCCTCCCCCGTCCCCCCCCCCCCCAAAAAAAAAACACCGCAGAACCCGAGTTAGGTGCCACTATTGTTCCTTCCCAACCATGGCATTTTCGAACCAGCATGCCAAGCCCTCCATGACGGTAGGATGAGGATTTCCAAACATGAGATCGATGGTGCCAAGTACGGATG
>JABFEY010000073.1:0-146897 GCA_013618495.1 Fusarium longipes | reverse complement strand
ACATACGACCAAAGGTAGTGGAAAATACGGGATCCCGTCCGCTCTCCCATAGTCAAGCCACTAACCGGCGGATTAGTAGTTGGGTCGGTGACGACCAGCGAATCCCCGCTGTTGTATGTTTTTTGGTCTTCTTTTTGCAGAGTTGCTGTATTAAAGACATTGGCCATGATCCCTTCAAGCGTCCTGCTATTATGTCTTATAGTTGTAACCTTTTCCTCCATGGGATAAACAGGAATTTAAATTCGTATGTACTCTTAATTAGTGCGATATTAGGAATATGAAAGTATCATAATTTGAAACTATCTTTATCTACTCTGAAAGAAGAAATACTCCCGTAAATAGTGCGAGATAGTAACAATTCTGTCGGAATGTATGCCCGCCAATCCGTTCTTGCATCGGACCCGGCATCCGATATCTCTATCACCGGAGGGCGTAGGCGGGGTCACTCCGGTGTTAGTTATAGCCCGGGTAATAATTCTAGAACATCACCTCTTGAAGGGATAATAAATACTAATTGCCTCACAGTCAAACCTCAGTTCCAGATCAAATTCAACATGCCCACCAAAAATTGGGAAGAAGTTGTCGCTCAGAAGCGACAGCAACAAGCAGACGCTATCTCGGCTTTCATATCAGCCGAATTGTCAGATGCTGACAATAAGAGGGAGCACTACAACTCCATCACGAGCATTGACGACATCTCTTATCTTGCAGGAGAAATAGGAAAAGGAAAATACTCAAGCGAGGATGTTACAAAAGCTCATATCTCGCGGTAAGCCCCTCTTTATTTCCTTGCGAAGAGTACTGACATAGCCGTGTTGCAAGAGCTATCGAAGCACACAAACGAGTAAGACTGGCCATACAAAACGATGGCTGCTTCCAACTGACGAGACAATAGACAAACTGGTAAGCTTCCTCGGTGTTCGATTTTAGTTCCCACACTGACTGATGCGTTATCAGTCTCACAGAGATCCTGTTCGAAGACGCTTTAACCCAGGCTCGAGAGCTTGATACCTACTACGCCAAAGAAGGGAAGACCAAAGGACCTTTCCACGGGATTCCCATCAGCTTAAAGGATCAATTCAATGTCAAGGGTCACGATACCACTCTGGGTTACACGGCCAGGTCGTCTAAGCCAGCCTCTGAAGATGCAGTGTTGGTCAACATACTAAAGAAATTGGGCGCTGTCATGATTTGCAAAACCAATATCCCGCAAAGTATCATGGTGAGCGCCCCCTTCTTGAGATGCTAACAATAGCTAACTTGTTCAAGTGGGCCGAGACTGACAACCCTCTTTGGGGCTTGACCGAAAACCCAATCATCCCTGGCTACACTCCTGGAGGATCGTCAGGTGGTGAATCAGCGCTCATTTACTCTCGCGGAAGCATTGCAGGATTCGGGACCGACTTGGGAGGAAGTATTCGCATGCCAGCCAATATCATGGGTCTCTATGGCCTTAGGCCAAGTGTGCGTATCTCATTCCTTCATCCATCCATCCATCCATGCTAACAAAAGATAGAGCTCGCGTTTACCTTATACAGGAGTACCGGTCTCTACTGACGGACAAGAGCATGTTCCTTCATCCATTGGACCACTCACACGTTCCATTTCATCAATACATGATGTAACAAAGGCAATCATACTTCAGGAACCCTGGAATCAAGACTGCCGTTGCGTCCCTATCCCTTGGCGCCAAAATGCTCACGACCAAGTGCTCGAGCGCAAATTGACGATTGGCGTCATTCGTGACGATGGAGTTGTGAAGCCTCACCCTACCATCGCCAGAGTGATCGAAGAAGCGGTTGAAGCACTTAAATCAGACGGCCATGAAGTAATCGAGTGGAAGCCCGACTTCCATGCCGAGTGTATAGAAGTCATGGACGCTTACTTCACTGCCGACGGCTGCGAAGACATCCGCCGCGATGTAGAAGCAGGAGGCGAGCCCTTCATTCCCGCCGTCGAGAGATTGATCAAACGGGGAGGAGCCATCTCTGTGTTCGAATATTGGCAACTCAACAAGCGCAAGCGACAGCTCCAGCAATCATATCTTGAAAAGTGGAATAACGCCATATCAACAAAGACTGGTAGGGTTGTCGATGCTCTGATAACCCCAGCTCTACCGCACACAGCTGTGCCGCATCAGAGTATCAAATGGGTTGGATACACTAAAGTCTGGAACCTCTTGGACTATACAGCTTTGGTGATACCAGCTGGAAAGGTCGAACCTCAAGATCTTGAAGTTGCCTTGGATCATGAGCCAAGAAATGACATGGACGAGTGGAACAAGCAGCTTTGGAAAGACCATAAGGACGATATGGCACGTCATCAATTACCGGTAAATGTCCAAATTGTTGGACGACATTTGGAGGAGGAAAAGGTGTTGGCTATTGGTAAAGTCTTGGATGGTCTTCTGCGCAGCAGGGAACAGTAACAGGTTATGCTCAAAGTTCCGCAATAACAGAGAAGATCAATTTAAACCTGCAGAATATGTTTTGAGATATAAGATTCCACGACAAGGGACATCGTACTCCAAGACAAGCTCTGTGCACGGGAGCTGGGTAACAAAACTTTATGTGACTGTGCCCTAAGAGATCAATTACATGAGTGGCCTTCTCTCTTGGACATCGATATGACATTGTGAACCAGCACCGGCTCAGATATTACAGTCACATGGAATTGTATTCAAATAGGTAATTGGTTCAAACAATGTGAATTATAATTCTTCGTAAAGGATATCATCAAGTCATGGTCCTGCTAAATAAATAAATACCAATTGAAACATGCGCAAAACTCAAACTTCTGAAGATCTCTTTGTCTTACGGAAGAAGCAGGGCATGCACAACTGGCCCATCTCAGTCCAGAATCCAACAGGGGGCTCAGTGAAGGTAGCCTCATAAGCCTCAATCTGGGGACGCTCCCAAACCAAGTCAACCTCGTGGGGCTTGATGTACTTGGTCTTGTTGAAGATCTTCCATCCACAAAAGAGAAGGACGGCCAGGATCTGCATGGAGTAGTTCTGGAAGAAGACCTCAACATCAAACTTGGGTCGGAAAGCGTAGTATCCATAGGCAAGGACGAGGACAAACTGGATGGCCAGGGCGATGTAGGCACCGTAGGGCTGAAAGTAACCGTAGTAGGGACGCTCGGTCTTTCGGTTGACGCCCTGGGCGACGCAAGCACGGTGATAGTTGATAAAGGTGATGTTCATGATCATAAAGGTAATGAGACCGCCACCTGTGACAATGCTGATCAACCATCCAAGGACCTTGGCAGAGCCATTGGCGACCTGCAGGAAGGAGAGGAAGGGGAAGATCATAGTAACGCAGAAGCAGTAGACCGGGATACCGGCCTTGTTGCAGTATCGCAGGAATCGAGGGGCGCGGCCTTCGAGGGAAAGAGAGTAGAGGGCACGAGTAGCACAGTAGGTATAAGTGTTACCGGCAGAGAAGATGGATGTGAGGATCAGGAAGTTGACCAGGTGAGGGAGGCCGCCAATGCCAAGGTTAGTCATGGCAATGACATAGGGGGAAGAAGCGGCGTTGCCAGTGCCACCGGCACCAAAGTAGATGTCATAGAGAGCCGGGTCGTTGTAAGCACAGCAGATGCCAACAGCCAAAGCACCGACGATGAAGAAGATACAGAATCGGTAGTAGACGGTCTTGAAGGCACTCTTGATGGTGAAGCTAGGGCGCTGAGCCTCGGCAGAAACCATTGAGATATACTCGGGGCCTACAACAGTGAATGAGGCGCTGAAGAGAGCGGCGAGGAAACCTTCAAAACGTCCCTTGTCGCCTTGGCTAAGGTATGTAGCGAAAGAGCCGGGGTTGGAAAAATGTCGGAACCCGTAGGCGTCGTGCTTGGGATTACCACCGCACATGGTGACGAAAGTGAAAGCAAAAAGGAGGAAGATAAGTATAAGTTTTCCACCTGAGAGCCAAAACTCTGATTCACCATAGAAGCGGACGGCAAGGACGTTGAGGAGACTGCGATCATGATTAGTGTCGATTGTCAAACAAGTATTGAACGATGTAGACTTACCCGTAGCAGATAATAACTGCAGCACATATACCAGCAGTTGGGCCAGGGTTGAGGGCATCAGTGTTCCAGAAAGAGATAACGGAAGTCAAGGCAGTAATCTCGAACGGAATAATGAGAGCCTCATAGAGGAAGAAGTTCCAGCCAGCAACGAAACCAAGGGCATCGTCAACCCAATAGCCAGCTAGGCGAACGAACCCACCAGCTACAGGCATATATGTGTTCATCTCGGCGATAGAGTTGTTGACGAGGGCAAGGACGATGGAGTATAAGGTGTAGGCGATTAGAAGACTGCCTGGACCGCCCTTGGCGAGACCTCCACCGATTGAGATGAAGAGGGCGGTTCCGATAGAGCCACCGGCAGCGATGAGCTGGATCTGACGGTTGTTGAGTCGTCTATGGAGATGACCCATGCTGTCGTCAATGCCATACTGGATGCTGGCAGTGTCGCCTGCGACGGCGCTGCCTTTGGAGGCTGAGTGTCTTCTCTTTTCGTCGTCTGACATTGTGAATTGTAATGGGCGGTTGTGACCAACCCTTATGATAAGAGAAGATATGGATAGGAATTAGGAAGGGGTGGGAAGTTGTTGGAGACGAGGGTCTGAGAAGAAGGAGAAGAAGCAACACCAGGAATGACGAGGGAACAAGGTCTATTAAATAGTTCCAATCTCAAGCAAGAGGCAAAGAGTGCACACACAGATAACAGCCTCAAGTATATAGCCATGGTGTCGTCGAATAGACAGCTTATCTCGAGTAGCATGTCTAGCGTCCATACTACTGTAGCAAGTTCATGGTCCAGGCCCTTGCAGTTGAGGCAGACTTAGACCATATTGGTGATAGTGTCAAATCTTGATGACTGAGTGGAGAGTGACGAGGATTTACCCCACGGGGAAAGCTCGTGAGTAGTTCGGTGGACCCGAGTTAGACTGCAGTCACTAACTAGAGAGGGGACCCGGCAATGAATTTATGATGTAGATGGGTGTATAACTTGAGTACAATTGGTCCTCCTCTGCGAGATCACACTCACTCTTGGTTCTTGCAACCCTCTGGCCTGGCATTGGTACGTCGCTAAAGTGCTGGGGTAGTACACGCTACAGATGACCATCAAAGTCAATGCCACGGTTTACCGATGACTATGCCCAGAAACAGCCTAGTCCTTCCTAGCCCAAGTTTGGGACAACTATCCATGTGGTAAAAGTTGGAGGAGTTGGACCAACTGAACTGTAAATATTTGAGGCGTTGGGCATGTGAGGGTGGCACAAACAAAGAAGATCAAATCTATTGACAAAGAGTAAATAAATGTGACGATAACGGGGTCTGTTTCCACATCCGACGGCAATTTACATGTCTATCTAACGGTATCTACTTTTAGTACGTCCAAATTAAACGGGTCTTCTTATCTAGTGAATCTAACATAGATGCCATGACGTTGGAGGTGACCAGGCCCAAAATCGCTCACCTAAATCATGTCTCTCTTATCTTCCACTTTCAGTGACACTCACCCGAACCCATGTCGATCCCTGCATTCATGTATGTACATACCCAAGGTACGTTGCCGCGATTGCCTTGCCTTACCCTCCATCTCCTCAGGTACTCACCACCCTCGGCAGGCTCAGCTCTCCTCCTTACGGATTCTCCGCAGCTCAACACCCTCTTCTTCTCCAAAGGACTCCAATCGAACACATCCATTACAACCGTCTAGAAGCTCTTGGCTGTCAGCCAATTGAGTGGCATCTCGGCTTCCCGGCCGCTGAACCTCTACAAGGCAAAACTTTCTTTGTTATCTAACAGTGGCAATTCTCTCTCGGCTCAGTTCGATCATGGGAATATGTAAATTGTAATTAGTTCGGTCGACCAAAGTCAATCGATCATATTGCGGCGAATTGATCATTAATGTTGCTTTGCTCAGCGATTGGTTTGGCTTTAAGTGGTTAGGTTTAAGAGTCTAGACCATCCACCGCCTTGGGACTACCTACTACGATACGCACCCTTGAAAATAAGCCAAAGGAAACAGGCAACTGTAGACGAGGCACACCTCGCCGTCATTGTCTCTGTTAAAGAATGTGCCTGGTCCTCTAACGGATAGGGACTATCAAATCGCTGCAAGGGGCAGTTCAGATCATGTTCCATACGATAGGGCGATTGAACCATCCCAAGGATTAATGTAGATAGTTTTGGTATTTCTCCTCTTCCCGATACTGTAAGATGCAACCTCACTGTACCTAGTTAACAGTTGTCATATCTCCCCCTCGCCACTTGAGGATTCGAGTCTGTCAGTGGTCCTTAGATAAATGTTTGACCAGGTTTGTAACGGCAGATAATGTAATTTGTCGTAATCTGCGATCTTGAAACTCGCATCTATCTAGATCCCACCAACGTGGCTTCCATCACGACACTATCCAATCGGGAGTGATGTGACTATCTTGAGCCTCAATATTAGCTTTAAACTTGTCTCGGTCATATTCGATATATTGCTCAATCAATCATGATAAATATAAGTCAAAATTCACAAAATCTGAATCTAGAACCGTGAATACATGGGAGAAAAGATAAGAGCTTCGCTGTTTGTTGAAAGATATCTCCGTATACCGGGTTTCAAGCCGTAGCGCATTTGTCTCAAATCACATGATCGGGATCTCATCCGATCACCGTGATTAACACGCCGTAGACTAGACTACCTCTTTGCCTAAATGGGTAGATATGATCCCTCCAACGTGGTGGCTAGTCACTTCCACTCAAAGACGACTATCGATCTTCTGAATGACTTCTTCGTGCAGCTATCAGAGCCATAAGCAGTTGTGACGATGATGATCTTTCGCAACGGTTTATGCGGGCATTCATGCCGGACGTTGAAAGAAGCATCTACGGACCAATGAGACGGTAATTTGACAACGTACATTGAATTCAGCCTCAACGGGAACGCAATGTCATTGTGGTTAGGTGCAGGACCAGGCGCAACATTGTCTCCCCCTCGTCGGGATGGCTCCGTGCTAGACACCCTCAATGATAGCGTCGTTTCCGCTCGCGCAGCTAGGTAGTATGTAAATTCGACGTCTTGTGCTCTGATGGTTGCATATTATCAACTTGGTTACTCTCATGATCCTTGCTGCAACCTGTTTGGCAGCCCGAGCTTCTTCGCCCGACTGAGGTCAATCTATAGGATTGCCTTTACGGGTCAATATAATAGAGTTATCCTACCATTGTGGGTAAGAACTGGCGGGTTCTGCTTCTTCCCCGGGGCTACGGCCTAACGGCACAGACTCTGCATCCATGACCATCCCCTGATCATTGTATCTGCCACTGCCAAACTGCCATTCTCGTCAACATATCCCTAAGATAAAGCAATTCAGCCTTATCATGAAGTGAATTGTAGATGCTGAGTTTCACAAGCCACACTCGCGATAAGCACGTACCTGGATGACAAGCGATACATTTAGTCAACGCCATCCCGAGAAACCTCCATAAACTCCGCATCCAACGCGTCAACTATCTCACGGCGATGCTGCCCAGATAGGTGAAGCATGCTTTCTCCGTATCTGTAACTGATGCCATGTTGCTGGGTAGGCTGATAGGCTATACTTGCCTTTGCTCCCACGCGAATCTTGCCAGTGGAGTACAGAAACCAAGTTTCAAGATCAACGTCAGCAACCACATGAGAGATTCTGCCTCCTCTGCGATTAACCAATTTGAGGACAACCGAGCCAACAACGCACGCCCCTGAGCAACACGTCTCCCCAGAAATGAGTGCGTTAGCGTGGTCCCGGATCCCGCCTGGCTTGAAACGCCTGCGCTAACCCTCACGATTCATGATGGTTCGTTTTCCCCAGATTCCGGGGAATTCACGCCTCAGAGTGTCTCGAGCAGGGCTAACTCATGTAGAACTTGGATCTGCTAAAGACAAGTTAGCTGTGAGAGGCAACATATGGGTTTTGCAAGTATGAGAGTGCGGGACTGGTATCTGTGTCTGGGGATATGAAGAAGTCCTCTCTACATCGTATATGCGCCATCTTTTCAGAGCATGGCGCAGGTACTACTCTGAGGAGCAGGGACTTTACCCAGGCTATCAGGATGGTCAGTATCATTGCCAACATATTAAGTGAGCGCTTCGAAAGCACTAGGGTATTAAGTGTACACGAGATACTCGAACCAAGCACGGAGCAGTCTCACTGAGGTCCAAGTCAAGGCTTGGCCAAAGCGATGAGACAGCAGAACTTCTGAAATAAGTCTCCTATTATCGGCACAACCACGACTACCAGTCACAAAGCTATGATCTCGTAGATGACCCGTTTCATCTTACATAGCTGGGCGGATGTGCTTTAGAACAAGGGGTTGTTTTCAGCCCAGATAAGTCTCGGCCTTACAGTTAACTTATCCTACAGAACCTTGAATCTGACCATAGATCTCACTGCCAATGTTCAGTTCTCCTAGATATCCTGACGATGGTGAGCCTGGAGAAGTACTGCATACGGCTACTTCTTCTGATAGCTATTCTGAGCAGTTCATAGCAAGCTGGAGAATTCAGGTGAAAGTCCTATGTCGTTCATATGTGGTGCGCGTAATTAACTACGACTGATGCTGGTACTTCGAGTTCAATACGAAAGGTTATTTATTCAGTGACTAAGTGATGCAGATACTGCAAAGCGAGAAGGAGTGTTAACATAAACTCTGCAACAAGTCATACAAACTTCTCAAACTTGAAACATGGTCTACATATTCTCAGTCCGGACTCACAAACATCCACTCGAATCATTTATGGCAACAGACGAGATGTTTGTGTTCCCAGGCGTTTATGTAGGTGTAGTTCTAAAGATCCGAGCAAGTATAGGGTAATCAAGATCAGATCAGTGTCTAGGTAGGTAGTAATATACGAAAGCTGCAACAGTATGATGGAACGAAATCCAAATACTCGATCTGCGACGGTCCGATCGTTTTAAGACACTATCAAACCGCACCTGTCAAACGCTTGGATATAACGTGGTGTAGAGAAGCATGGTGTTTCAAGGTTTAGTCCAACTTTGCCAAACAGCTTGATTACATCTGCAGTATCAGTGAATCACAGCATATTGATTGTGTGAAAGACATTAAGATCTGCTATAATGAGAGTCGTAAGAAAAACCTTTTGCTTACATGCGAACAGCTCTGATAGAATCCATCTTTGAATGGCCAAATATATGGAAGCTACCTACTGAATGATTAGTAAGTAGCAGCTAGGAGGTTGTTCCCAGGTCGCAATAATCAGTTCAGTGGAGCCACTTTGAGCGTTGCCCCACATCGAAACAACCGCACAAACAAGCCGCTTTGATTGGCTACCTACACGTTCCTTCAGAGGCAGCTCTCCTCGAGAAGGCAACCGTGATTAAACTAAACACAATAAAATCATCCACGACACATCCTCACACGCCACCCACGAAACCTTGACCGACGCGCGGTCACCAGAAACGCGAGAAAACTATGATATAAGAACCACGAAACTACCGCCGCACCAAAGCGATCGGATACGACTATTGCGACATCGCGATCATGGCCGAAGAAAACGAATCCTCGTCTTTTGGAGACACCGATTGGAAAGCCCAAGATGCTGCCGATGACCGCGAAATCGCCAAGCTTCTCGGCGACTCTCAAGATACTGGCGGCGCTGGCATCAATTTCGATGCTGTAGAGTTCGACCAGACGGGCAAGGCCGACGACGCTGAAGACTTCGAAGACATTAGCGATGATGATTTACCTGACGAGGAGCCAAGTGCCAGTGCTGGCGTCTCTATGGAAATGCCTGGGCTTACAGATGACGGAGGCACCAGTAACGATGCGGATGACCTGTTTGGAGAGGGACCGTCCTCACCTGATCCGATTCTCGGCCCTTCCTCTCCCGCGCCTCACGTTCGCGATACTGACACTGGCGACGACACTCAGACCATCGATGCGGGCCTGAGTTTTCCCGGTATTAATTTCGATCCCGAACCTCATCTCGATAATCAAGATCCCGACATCCCTGCGCCCGCTGAAACCGTCGAAGACCTATTAAAAGCTACATGGCCTGCCTTCAAGAAAGGGCATATTTTGACGTGGAGTGAACTTCTGCCCGCTAAAAAGGCTACGTGGAAGGAAAAGAAGCCTGTCAAGAAACCAAAGCAGCTCGTCACCAGCAAGCTTACCCTTGAACTTGCTCCTGATCAAGAGAAACTCTTTCGCATCCCAGGCACTGCGACCATTAGCCGTAAAGCTAGGCAAGCTGAGGAGAGGGGCGTCGTGTACTGTGGCCTCGACCAAGAAAACCAAGCCCAAGATAACGTTCAGTTTGATCTTGATCAGGACTCTGATTCCGAAACAGTTGCTGGCTTTAGTCTCCGAGATATTGAACTTGCCTGCGAAGATTGGGGCACTCATATTGCCACAGTCGAGGCTGAATTCGAGGCCCGGCAATCCGCGGAGCAAGAGCAGCAGCAAGCACAGAAGCGCACGTTCGAGGAGCAAGATGACGAATGGGATGCAGAATTTTTAATGGATCTTGGTGACGACGGACCAGCACGACCAAAGAAGCGCAAGACCGTAAAGCTTGGCCTACCAGAAATCCCCCGCTACGCTGCACCTTCATTTGATAACTTCGAAGATGCAACCCGCCGAGGTGCCAAGCGTGTTCAATTGGATATGAGCGATCCCTACCTTCTCATCGAAACCCAGGAATTTCAACGGAACGCAAAGCGACCTCGCACAGACAGCAAGATGACGCGCATGGCAAACGGCAATCTAGGAAGGGGTGTCGCCAACCGATTCAACATTTCCAACGACGAGGCCTACGAGGCATTGAAAGAGAACCATCAAAGCAAAGTTCGTGCCACGCTCGGCAATATCTCTGTCGAACACAGCATGCCTGCTATCAAGCTCTCGTGGCCTTACTACAAGGTCAAGCTTGGCGGTACCACTGATGAGTACCATCGCCCTCGCTTTAGGTACAAGAAATTTGCCGGCCACATCATTAAATTCGACAAGCCTACGCACCATAAGCGTAAGATGATGAAGGGTAAAGCTCACGAGGTTTTCCTTAAATCCAAAGATTTGAGTATCAACGACAACTCAACTGCTGTCCTATACGAGTACTGTGAGCAGCGTCCACGAGTACTTAGCAGCTTCGGTATGGGTAACCGCTTGATCAATTACTACCGCCGAAAAGACACCACCGAGGATGAACAACTCCCCAAGCAAGACTTGGGGGAGTACCGCATGCTTCTCCCCGAAGATCGTTCACCTTTCTCTCTATTTGGTACTGTTGACCCAGGAGAGACTGTACCAACACTGCATAACGAGATGTACCGAGCTCCGGTCTTCAAACACAACCCAAGGGGCAGCGACTTTCTCGTTGTGCGTAGCACTACTGGAGAAAGCGGTTCCAAATGGTATCTGCACAAAATCGACCACCTTTATGTTGTCGGACAGCAATTCCCTTCTGTTGAAGTTCCCGGACCACATAGTCGCAAAGTCACGAACGCTTCGAAGAACAGGATGAAGATGCTTGCTTTTCGTATGATTAGACATAGCGACACCGATAATTGTCAACTGTCCGATATTACGAAGCACATTGCTGACTCTACCGACACCCAGAATCGCCAAAAGCTAAAAGAGTTCCTCCAATACGATAGAGAGAGCGGCGAGAAGGGTATGTGGCGACTGAAACCTGGAGAGATACTTCCCGACGAGAGCGCAATACGGTCCATGATTAAGCCTGAAGAGGTTTGTCTTCTTGATGCCATGCAGCTGGGAATCAAGGAACTCGAAGATGCTGGTTACGACCCTCGAAATGCTTCTCTAGAAGAGGATGTTCAAAACAACGACGCAGAAGGCGAAGAAGAGGATGTCGACGATGAAGGCAGCAAAGTCGCCAAGGGTGCCAAGAAGCAACAAGAAAAGCAAGAGGAAACCCTCGCCGACAAGATGGCGCCATGGAAAACTACCAAGGCATTCATTGATGCATGCGCCCAGAAGGCTATGCTTCAGCTTCACGGAGAAGGAGACCCGACAGGCCATGGTCTTGGTTTCTCCTTCATTCGAACTTCCATGAAGGGCGGATACATCGAGGCAGTTCAGGGACCTCTTGCGACATCTGCAGATGCGATGGAGCGTGAAAAGCGAGCTAATGGTGGCCACGCCTACAATGTCAAGAAGCAGCAGGCAATGTATGAGGAAGGTATTAAGGAAATTTGGGAAAAGCAAAAGACTACTCTGTCCGACGGCCAGGAGCACGATGATAAGGACGTCGCAGTCACTGAAGACGAAGATGACAGATTTAATGTTCAATCTGCCATGACGCCGGCCCAGTTTGACGATGGTACCAGCCAAATTAGTGGTTTGACTTCCGCAAGTCGACAACAGAAACGCGCTATCCGCATTACTCGAGAGATTCGAATGCCCGATGGCAGCACGCAGAGCCGAGTCGAAGTCGTTCACGATCCAGTAGTGATTTCGCAGTATATGAAACGACGAACAGAGGCGGACCTTGAAATGAGAGAGTACGTGCACCCATCCAACACGACCCCGGCAGTTGCGCGACAAAGGAACAGGGGTGCCGTATCTAGAAGAACTCGTCAAAGATACGGAGTCGGCACCCCTGGCTCAAAGAAGGATATTGTTGGATTGAAGTTCAGAGCACCAGCTTACGTATACCTATCAACAGCATCTATAGCTCGCGCCCTACGGGTAATGCCGACCATGACCGTCTTGCAGGCATTAGGTATGTTTTACATTGACTTTCGATGATCAACACTAACAATGATGCAGAATTAAGAAGGAGCTGGAACGACTCGAAAAGAATAAGGCCCGACGACAAGCCCGAGAACAGCAGAAAGAGCTTCACCAAAAAGCTAGTACAGGCGATGCCGGATCACCCAGTGTTAACGGCGATAAAATCCCCACTGGAACAACCCGCAAGTGTGCCAATTGTGGTCAAGTCGGTCATATCAAGACCAACAAGAAGTATGACTCCCCCTTCTTCACCAATTTTTTCTTTTGCTTCACCCCCTCCACGTGCGTCGTTTGATTGGTATGGGACATCACAAAATGAGACAAAGAAACGCCATTCGAAAAAGTCTGAGTTGCAGATTCACATGGAACAGTCCGACAAGGACAAGGCTCGAGCGGTAAAAGCAAAAGCTCGAGAGGCGAAAGCCGCTGTCGAACAACAAGAAAAAGAACAGCGAGCTGCCGAAAAAGAAGCTTCACGCATACGGCATGCTGCCAGAGCCAAGCGGCTACGAGAGGAACAACAGGCAAAGAGAGCTGCCGAAGCCAAGCGGCAAGAAGAAGAAATAGCAGCTCGGAAAAGAGCCAAAGAAAAACAACAGCGCCAGCGAAAAGAACAAAGAGATCTCCAAGAACAGCACAAGCATGCTCTACGAGAACTCAAGCGCATACGACAGGAGCAAAAAAATCCCACACCAAAATGGCGAAACGGGAGTGGATGGCGCTGAACTGACAAATCAAATAACACATGTCCTTCAAAACCCTTTGCTAACTTTTTTGCTCAAGGTTATGTCCTTTGCTCAACGGTACGATGAAAGCAGACAACGGCGCTGCTGAGCACGGTGGCTTTGGTAACTACAATGCCCCCGGAGGCGCGGCTGGATCACCGAGTTAAACAGCCAGTAATGGGATTTGGGCTAAAAAGGAGAAGAAAAATGTTGCATGTTTATTCTTCTTAAGTTTGTATTACTTACAATAGTCGATGGCATTGGAATGGAGTTGGGGGGATTGCTTCACGGAAAAGGGCCGCACCAACAGCGGAGACGGCATCGCATATACCGAGAGACTGAGATGACAGTCGATTCATTATGACATTGTTAATAAAAGATGTGAGCTACCAAACTTGGTACCGCTTATGCGCTTTCAACTTCATGACAGTGGGGATGAGCGACATGTGTCTTTACAAATATTGAGCTTGATTGTATGCAAGATTCTGATGCATCCCACAGCGGAAGTCGACCGTCCCGGGGGCTGAGCCTGTGATACTGATGCGACGTGATGTGATGCTTAGCGACAACATCCACGACATCACATGCGGTAAGGATATCCAACACGTAGCTTGTGAGTCGTGGTGCTTCAAGTCCACGGGGAGTTGGACCTCTCACGTCTCAGAAATGGGCAAAATGAGGACTGCAGATTAACCCCCATTTCGCTTGGTCCACTGATAAACCGGGTTAATTGGCCCAGGTAAAGGTGGTAAGGATGGTGGGGGCTTCATGCATGACCTGGACCCAAGGTGTGAGGCTGCTATGCATAATTGTATTTTTAGAATCTGGAAAACCACGCTTGGGACTAGGGCCCGGATCTGCCATGAGGGGATGGATGGCATGTGAGGACTGGTATCTGATAACTAATAGTAGAAAGATGTGGATTTACAAGGTGAACGGGCGAGTTCGTTGATTATCGCGAGGACATCAAACATGACCCTATCCCCGGCCTTCTCGAATGTACTTTAAGAGACTCCTGAAGACCGAGTATAGAATATCAGTCAAAGAGATAAAGCTCCAACGCAGGAACACATCCTTGATCAACAGCCGAGGGCTTTAAACGCAGGGGCATAACACCAGTCATCCGCAAGTCCTCAAAGATGTAGTAAAGAGCATAGTCGAATACGAACACAGTTGCAGTGAAAAGGGTGGGAACAAAGGAGGCTAGGCACATCAAGCCTGTCTAACGAAGCCGCATGAGGCATGGAGAGGGAATAGGAAGATAGGAAGCGAAATCCGGGTGGACGCTTTGGCCCGGTTCGCCCTAGTTGACAGGTTGTTTCCATTGACGTGAACCAGGATATGCCCTGGGCTTTGAGAGGTCAAGTTGTTTCATAATTCATATTGTGCTCCGGTACTCTGTATTGACATTCGTTCATTTGAGAATGCTTGTTTACGACTTGAGGCTACAGTACCGAGGAGCCTTGAAAGTGTTGAAAGCGGACCGCTTAGTGTCGTGGCTAAGCTCGGTAGATACAGGCATCCAGGAGGCTGATATTTTACTGTACGGCTACATCATTGACTGCACTGGATTAAGTAAGGGAGAAGAGTAACGTATTTTGTTCGTCAATGATGTTTTTCCAGAAAAAATGTCGGTGGTTGGAAAAGCTGCCTGCATTAGGCTATCCTGTCTTCCGAACGTTGGCGCCTCTTTTTAGGGGACCGTTCCAGGGCTTCGAGTGCCGTAGCCTGATCTATCAACCCCACTGTGACGGTGAGCACCGCGAGCGTCAACCAATCATAGCTGCCTTATCTAAGCAAGGAGGACCTGCGAGTTTCCATGCTGCTTCCATTTCCTTTTTCCCACTCCCGTTTCCCGTCCAGTCCAGTTCAGTCCCTTTTCTCCATCACGCACGAGTAGAGTGAACACGATCCGTTGGGCTATTATTAGAAAGCCATCCCATCCCCAACCACAGACGCCAGATTCAGCCCCATCGACGTCTATCCGATCGTCCTTGTCGTTGATGAACTCAACTTTGGGGTTAATCGTGCTTTTTTCTCTTAATTAATTCACCCACTTACTCGCAACTCCAAGCGCAAGCGCCAGATCATCCCTTCTCTAACTTCACTCGAGATTTCAATCTACCTTGGTTGCGCATCGCAATCGCGTCGCGTGTCGCGCAACAGTCTCTAAAACTTGACATCTCTTGTCGCAAAGCTTTTGGAACTCTGTCTTATTTTTCCACACAACAGACCTTATGATTTATGCGACTCGTATGTCTGCGTTACTCATCTTGTCCTTCACTCCCAAAGTCTTCTATCCCCCAATCCGCTCTCTGGGCTAAAAAGGGTACCACCAAAAGCCAAGCTTAAAGAGATACTGTCAACACGCTACTACAACAGGTACCCCTCCACCTGTTGTCGGCCGCTAAGCTACAAAGGTCTTCAACAACGTCGAGGTCCTCTCTTCTCATCTTTGAAGGTCTCGGCTTGTCCCAGCTCCAAGGAAGTTAAACCACCTTCGCTTCTGTCGTCAAATCCTCTCCCGCTCCCACTCTTTTTTTCTTATTTCTCTAAACTACCTTACTACGGCCACCACGAAAGCCGCCTCCGTCATCTCACCCAACCTGCTCCTTTCTTTCGGCTTAACCCATCGAGCATCTACCTACGTTACTCGTTATTTTTGGGCGTCTCTTTCGGCAGCATCCACTTTACCCACGCCGTTTAACTACCTATCCTTTGTTCTCGCTTACGATTACGACCACAACTGCGATTCGACTTGAACATTTCCCAACCGTCCGACTTACCTCACTGCTACTCGTCGACTCCTTTCTTTTGCGACGATCTGCGCGACCCGTTCCAATTCCTACTTTACTCCACCGCTTGGCGCCTCTGACGGTTATTTCATTGTCCTCTTGGCCGCGACCGTTTAGTTTCCCCGCGTGGAAACGCGACACATTTCTCCAATTTGAGACGTACAGCCGTTCAACATGGGACGAAGAAAGATTGAGATCAAGGCGATCAAAGATGACAGGAATCGCTCTGTGTAAGTAACATCTGGGTCATCATAAAGTACCAGGCCCGGTATTTCAGCAAGATTCGCGACTAACTGGCGCACACAGCACCTTTTTGAAGCGAAAGGGTGGTCTTTTCAAGAAGGCTCACGAGCTTTCCGTCCTCTGCTCCGTCGATGTCGCTGTATTCATCTTTGGCAACAACAAGAAGCTATATGAATATTCATCAGCAGATATGCGAGAACTTATCCACCGATATCAATATGTGAGTCCTGTCTACGCATAGTGCCTGTCGCATCCTAGACCAGGACACTGCATGAAAGCTCAGCGAGTTCCCGCATGGCATACTGACAGACAATAGCATGGTGGTCCTAGTGAGCACAAAGGTCCCGCTGACTTCAACGGAGGCAACGACGACGACGATGAAGAGGATGGTGATGGCACTCCTCCCCATGGCCACGAGGTCGTCGACAACCAAATGATGCCTCCCCACGCTTATGGACAACACCAACCTCCATTCCCTCAGATCCGACATCAAACACCTTCAGCCTCACCACCTATTGGTAACGGGGGTGGTCCGTTCCAAGCACATCCCGGACATCCTGTCCAGCGAACACATACTCCGCAGCCGTCAATCGGCTCACGACCGACATCACGAAACGACATGCGCAGAATGGGCCCCGGTATGGTTCAACCCCCACCTCCGCCAGGCCCGCAACATCCTGCAATGAGCTATATGGCTACTCCTCCGATCTACAACTCGCCTCATCCTGCTCCTGGTCTGATTCCTCAACATGCTCCTCACCCGCAATATGCGTACCATCAACAGCCCGCTCCCATGCCTCAGCATCAACAACACCCGCAGCATCAGCCACACCAACAAGGGCCTTACATGGATGACCGCAGGTCGCCGATGCCACCAGCTTACACTTCGCAACCGCCGTCTCAAGGAATCCAAGCTCCCGCACGTCCCACGCCTTCACCTCAGCCGAACCAGCAGCATCCTACCTCGAACCTGTCGCAAATGTCACCGCCACCGCCTCAGCCTGAACGTCGCTTGCAGGATATTCCGCCACCACCGCTACCTCCTGTAGAAATCAAAACTGAACCACAAGAACGTCCTCAACCGCCTCTATTGAACACGGACAGCGCTATTAAGAAGTTGCCTCAAAGGAAGTCTCACAGCATTTTTACGCCCATTGAAGAGAATCGTTCCATCTTGTCACAGCATCTTGCATCTTTTACATCAGAATCCAACAAATCAGAATCCGCTGCTGCCGCTGCCGCTGCAAATGCCGCCAATGCCGCAAACCGTTCTCAGTCGGTAGATGTGGCTGCATTGAACCGGGCCGCTGACGCGTCTAAATCGTCACCTCATATACCACAACGGGCCAGCACGCAAACTGATGCTAAGAGAACTGGTTCTTTGTCGTCAATACCGGAAACAGCACCGACGCCGCCTTCACGTTCAAATAGTGCAAAGCTTCCTGGTGGTCCTGGAGGAGCCCGGCCGCGTGGTCCCCGTTTAACGGTGCAGATTCCCGATGGCGGGTCAGAAGGTGGCGGTAGTGCACGAACGGCAGAGTCAAACTCGCCGCGAAATCCTACCGAGACTACTACACAGGTGCCCCAACGTCACAACTCGCAGTCGTCGCTCGTGCTCCCCCCTCCTGCCTCTCCATCTGCATCAGCAATATTATCTGCAGGTGCTACCGGTCCACCGAATCCCTTTGCCCGGCCGCCTCCTCAGCAGAATGTGAATGGTGAAACTCCTGTCTCTGCCTTGCCGTCACGCTTCTTGACAAATGAACTTCTGCCGAGCCCAAGTAGCTTCTATCCGGACTGGAATTTCCGAGGAGGCGATAGTAATACGCTGCCTAGTCCGCTGAACTTTGCAACTCCAGTTGTTGGCTCAGGACCTAGTTTCCTCAGAGATGACAACTTGAACACAACACCAAATGCCAACTCTAGTATCTTGAAGGAACTCAAAGAACCTACGTCAAATGCCAATGGGGCGTCGACGCAAAACCTGAGTGTGGGCACAAGCAATTCAACTGCGACGAAACGAAAGACTCCTGAGTTAGGAGCCACAGCCCAGAGTGAGGCTACGGAGGAGTCAGAAGCGAAGAGGGTGAGGGTTGAATAGCGCGGCCTTGTCCTTCGGTCTTGATTCGCCATACAAAAGTGCTTTCCATTATACGCTTCAGCCGACAGGTATCATAGGCTGGCCTTTATATGCCAGTCATGAAACGTTATAAATGTATTCAGTGTCCATGTCTATGTCCATCTGTGGCCTCAGTCTCTTGTTCAGGAGACAACCATACCCTTGTCTCGCTTATTGTCACCTCTTTTTTTTCGGCTTGCAGCCTTGAAATGTTGTAATTTGTTTTTGTTGGGTGGTGTATTGTCGGGAGTATGGTTAGATGATACCGGCGACGTGAATCGATTCAATCAATATTCATAGTGAAATAGCTTCAGATTGAATCTTAGGTTTTGCCTTAAACTTCAAGTCCACTCACTACTACGATGTTTCTTGTAAGACAGTGCAACGCTGTCTGTTTCTGTAGTATCTAGCCATTTGCCGGATTATGTACAATAATTATCAATGTATCATTACTCGTATGTCTTCTAAGCAGGACCATGCCACATATCTAGGCATAATTGAGAACTCCTTTAAGAATCCACTGCAAAAAAGTTAGCATTTCCCTACGCATCAATAACAATGAACTCACAAGCTCTCCGTTACCAACTTGGCTAGCCACGCGCTCGACCTCAACCTCATCCGGCATAATAACCTTTCGCCCGTCCTTGACAACCCACCAAACCTCCTTGCCGCCTAACGTCTTGATCTTCTCCTCCTTCTCCCATGGGCTAGCCGGCACAAGATGCGCCTCCACAAAGCGTCTCATATTCTCCTTTGCACGATCCTGCCCTCCATCACCTTCATACGCATTCGCGCCGAATGCATCGTAATCAGCAGGCTGCTCCCACGGTTTGCGCGGGAGCGCATCGACGGCAGAATTAAGCGGCGCGAGTACGGTGGTATTGGTGGACAGGTCGGAGAGACGAGTGTCGGTGGATGGCTGCATTCGGGCGAAGGAGGAGAAGGACGTCAGGCCGCGGTTGGAGCCCAGGATGTCACCGAGGGCCACCGAGGGCTGAACAGAGGGTGAGTCGGAGGAGGGCATTATAGGGAGTTGGCCGTTGAGTGCGGCTTTATGGAGGGGCACTGGGTTCAGAGGGACCTGGGAGGACGTTACGAGACTGATTACGGTTGTTATAGCGATGAGCAGTTTCATGGTGTTTGCTGGCTGTGATGTAGCAATGAAGTGATATTGAAGAATGTACGTCATGAGGGGAGGGACGTGATAAAGAAATCATGTGGAGGTGGGGCGGATCCGGGTAAACCAATCAGATAACATCGATGTTGGAGTGTATCAAGAAAAGAAATATAATCAACTTGTGGGGGAGTCTTGATCTGCTGTATATAAATATATATGTAGATATAATAATAGTAGAGTCGCTTGACTGAACATCTGGATGATCATCCTCCTGCAAAGATTCGTCGGTGCAAGGCCGCGGCTCCAAATACCGTTCGCGAGAAGTATTGGGGGAGGTCACGACGCCATCGATACCTTGGGGAGGTATGCTACCAGCAGTAGACTTGCCTGGAAGTCGAGGATAGAGATTGAGATCGTTACAAATTCACCACGTGCGTACTATAGCATCGTGGGTGACCAAATGGACAAATTGTCCATGAATTCTGCGAGAGAAAGTTCAAGATGCCAAACTGCAATCTTCTGTTTCTTGTCCACGTTGCATATTGTTGTATGGTCTCAGGCTCTCAGCAGCACAACAAGGTGGTTCTGCTCTGAGTCGTCACGTCCTTCTGCAGATCGAGGCCTTTGTAAACTTATCGCAACCACGCCATAGATCCAACAGATCATTTCTTATGTATAACTGAGGCGTAGTGAATGCGGTCCGGTGAGAGGCCATTATAAACATATCTTCCTATTGGACTCAGAGGTGTCGCACTGATTGCAGATTAGCTACATCCACAGCAAACAACGCAGAAGCTGTCAACTATCACTGCAGTTTATCAGAGCGATTCTAGTTTTCTCTGTTGGTAACGCCGCCTGAGTTATGCCAGAGTGTATCTTGGTTGCGATATCTATCCGTGTATCAAGTATCGTTGTCGCAAGGCTCAGAAGTCCCACTAATGATAATTATGCAGCACCCAGAGCATCTTGCCATTTGTCAGAATCGTACCTTTGAAGTTACTCGCTGGCGACGTTTCTCTTGAAGTAGAAATAGTGGGTAGCCAGAAACTCGAACCTTTCGTAGGAAGATGTTAACTGAGTGGTGATTGATCAGGGCGACGAATTAAACATTAGAGACGGCGAATATGCTGAGGCTGTGTTACCTGCTGACAATATAGTATGTACCAGGTCTTTTGTTGATAGTGTATTATTTGCTCTTGAAGTCGACCGTTGGGTGTTCGAGTCTAATATGACTTGTGGAACTATTCCTGGCTTGACTTCTACAGTTGACGGTTTAGCATCTTGAATGTCTGGATTTTTGAATGCTAAGAGTGTTCGACATGGCACCAAAGCCATTGAGTGCGGTAGCAATTTGCACTCAACGTCCATTTTGCTTTTCGTCTTTGTATCTTGAATCAGAAAGCTCGACATGTCGAATCATGGAGTTGCATTGGTACGTGTCGCATCTACGAACATCATTCACATGTGAAGATCCCGGCTGAGTCAGCGCCCAGGTCTCAAATGTTAACGGCCGAGGGTCTGGACAAATGGATCAGAACTAGCAGCAACGAGTGGCGTAGGCTGAGTCCAGTTTCTGGGGTCAGATGATGCACGTCTAGAATCTGGGGAAAACTCAAAGTGTCTCGCTTGAGCGGCAAAGCATTGTCTTTTGTCACTTTCTGCCCCAGACTGAAACCAAGAAGCAAGACTTTCACGTGCTTTTTGATCTGAAATGAGGAAAGGCGAATGGTAGGCTTTAGAAAAGGGTCCAGCTGACCAGATCTGACTGTCACAAGCCTTTTGAAGAATGTTTGTCGCTGCACCTTAGTCATGAACGTGGGGAAAATGGCGGCATGCTTAGAGGAAATGGGCGTCATGGAGTGCGGTGATCAAAGGTACAACGATTCATGTGCAGCGTGTGCTTCAGTACGAAAGAAACATGTGAAAGCCGAATAATGGGACTTTATTTTCGCTCTCTACATCTGGGTAAACTGCCGCTTTATATCACGTGCCCTCTTTAGAAGGCATTGTGATTTAACCATGACGGTCCGGTTACTTGGCCGAGGCGGTCGGTCACAAGTCCGGCTGTGTGGGGATTGGGGAAGGGGAGATGTGATTGGTGGTTTTAGAGAGTATCAAAATGAATAGAACTATGAGGAGAAGCCTTCTCACATGCTTCGTGCGGGTTACTGCGGTTAAAGCCATCAGCAATAACGAAAGATGCCTGGTCAACACCACGTGCTATCATGGCAAGACTCTTAGTTATAGTCGATATTACCTTGTTCGAGGGGATTCAGAAACAGGAACAGTGACGCTGCCAAGTTCAGGGATTGCTCCGTAGCTTAGCTTCCCCCACACGAATCTCAATCCCTTCGAGTAGCGGAGACCTCGGCACGCCAGAGGACAGAGTCGGTGGGTTGCCCGGCCGCCGGGGGTAGCACGGGTGGTGTTTCGGCGCATCTTGCGGCGAGGGTTGCGATGTGAAAGTCCTGTCCTGTCTTTTGATGAGAGCAACTGAACATTTTGGTTCGACTTTCCGAAAGGGGGGATGGTTCAAACAAGCAGCTTTTGAACCGAATCGACAAATGACAACAAGCCATTGATGTTGATACAATCCATCCAATATCCAAATCTTTCCCCAATCCCCAAATCTTTGAAGCCCGTAGCGGGGGTGGATACAGGTGAGTGGACACTAAGTCTCAGTGGGTATGAGAGCCGCTTCCGGGGAGCAATCCTGGGCTGGGCTGCTGAGAAAATGCCAGCATATGATTTGCGTGTGCTCCCCGCAAGATTTGTTCGCGACAGACATGACCAGGACGAAAAAAAACAATCTTTATAACAATTTATAAATGCAATAAAGTAGATATACAAAGCTCCAAAAGTATAATATATAAGTTACTAGTCGTATTTGACTTACTGAAAAAGTACTGTATTCTCTTGGATCGACCTCCATTGTTAAGCTCAGGTGGCCAGAAACTGGATCGACAGGTTGGACTGGATTGCACGCGGTCATCATGGGGAAGGGAATGGTTCGACCTCGGCTCCTACGCCTTTGGCCAAGGATCTTGCCCCTCGGCCTTGTGGGCGTAGTCGCATGGATCGCATCGACTAAATAAGACTTGTCCTTGATCCTCTCTCTCCGTCCCCGACCTTTTCTTTTTTGGACTTGTTTTCTTAATTCCTTCAAGAACTCTTCACCTCCATCCCCTTCTTTTTTTATTATTCTCCATTGGCGTGGGAGTCTAATCTGCTGTGTCTTGAATCATATTTTTCTTCCCATATACCACCACATAACAATACACATTACAAGCAACAATGGCTCCTAGAGTGATTGTCGTAGGCGGTGGCCGTAAGTTGACAATGATTCGCCAAAAGTCGCTATGCGCATCCGATGCTAATACCCATTCTCAGTTTCTGGTCTGTCTGCTGCGCACACTATCTACCTGGCTGGTGGCAACGTCATTGTCCTCGACAAGCAGGGTAAGTCGCTTTGATCTGAATCCCGAGCCGAACCGGGCACCCTCAGCGCATCTGCGCGCCTGGTTTGGTCTCAATGCGCGCAACTTGACTAACATACCCAGGCTTCTTTGGTGGAAACTCTACCAAGGCTACTTCCGGTATCAACGGTGCTCTCACAAGGACACAGGTTGACACCGGTATTCCCGACAGCGTCAAGCAATTCTACGATGATACCCTCAAGTCCGCCCGTGACAAGGCCCGTCCCGACCTCATCAAGGTCCTCACCTACAAGTCCGCCGCTGCCGTTGAGTGGCTTCAGGATGAGTTCAACCTCGATCTCACACTCGTTTCTCGTCTTGGGTATGTTAATTCGCCACCTCTATTTTGTCAACAATGGTAAGCTAATAATCGCTATAGTGGTCACTCCCAGCCCCGAACCCATCGAGGACACGATGCCAAGTTCCCCGGTATGGCCATCACCTACGCCCTGATGCAGCGCCTCGAGGAGCTTGCCGAGAGCGAACCCGGCCGCGTCGAGATTGTCAAGAAGGCTCGCGTCACCGAGCTCAACAAGGAGGGCAACAAGATCACCGGTGTCAAGTACGAGCACAACGGAGAGACTGTCAGCCTTGATGGCCCTGTCGTCCTCGCTACTGGTGGCTATGCCGCTGATTTCTCCGACTCTTCCCTGCTTAAGCAGCACCGACCCGATACCTATGGCCTTGCCACCACAAACGGCACCCACGCTACTGGTGATGGTCAAAAGATGGTCATGGCCATCGGTGGTAACGGCATTGATATGGATAAGGTTCAGGTCCACCCCACAGGTCTCGTCGACCCCAAGGACCCCGGCTCCAAGTGGAAGTTCCTTGCTGCTGAGGCTCTTCGTGGCGAGGGTGGTCTCCTGCTTAACGCTGACGGTGACCGATTCTGTGATGAGCTCGGTCATCGTGACTACGTCTCCGGTATGATGTGGGACGAGAAGAAGAAGGACAAGTTTCCCATTCGTCTCGTTCTCAACTCCAAGGCCTCCAAGGTCCTTGATTTCCACACCCGCCATTACTCTGGCCGTGGTCTCATGAAGAAGATGACCGGTAAGGAGCTTGCCAAGGAGATTGGCTGCACTCCTGAGCATCTCCAGAAGACTTTCTCGACCTACAACGAAATTGCCGATGGCAAGCAGAAGGACCCCTGGGGCAAGAAGTTCTTCCACAACTTGCCTGTTAACATTGACGACGACTTCCACGTTGCTGTCATGGAGCCTGTTCTCCACTTCACCATGGGTGGTATTGAGATTAACGACAAGGCTCAGGTCCTCAACCAGGACAAGCAGCCTTTCGAGGGTCTTTACGCCTGTGGTGAGTTGGCCGGTGGTGTTCACGGTGCCAACCGTCTCGGTGGTTCTTCTCTTCTTGGCTGTGTTGTCTACGGTCGTGTTGCTGGTGACACTGCCAGCAACTACCTCTTCCAGAACGCCCTCAAGGGCAGTGCTGGTAGCGCCGCTGAGCGTGTTGGTCAGATCTCTCTGCACCTTGATCCCTCGATCCCCAACCAGGTGACTGTCTCCTGGGGTGCTCCCGGCGCTGGTTCATCCGGTTCCGGAGCTCCCTCAAAGGTTGATGAGCACGCCAGCGTTGCTGCTGGTCCTAACCCCACCAAGGAGGACGGTGCCAAGGCTGCTAAGCCCAATGACCCCAAGTCCTTCAAGGTTCCCGAGAAGGAGTTCACCATGGAGGAGATTGCCAAGCACAACACCAAAGACAATGTCTGGGTTGTTGTCAAGGGCGTCGTTCTCGATTTGAGCGACTGGCTCGAGGAGCACCCTGGCGGCGTGCAAGCCATCCTGAACTTCATGGGCCGTGACGCCACTGAAGAGTTTGAGATGTTGCACGACGATGAGGTGATCCCCAAGTACGCGCCTCAACAGGTCATCGGCCGCGTCAAGGGCCAGGAGGTTACTCTTGAGCCTTAAAAGCAATGCGGAGGCGCTTGATGTAACGACGGTGACGCGGCAAACAAAGGAACAAGCCGCAATGAAGCTTTTACAGTTGTTGTTTTTTGTGCGAGTAACCCCATGGCCAAAAAAAGGCTTTTTCGCAACTAGGCGTCCAGGAACTTTTTTTGTATTGTATTGATAGGCGGGATGCATGCAGCTCGGTTGCAATCTAGTTTATACAATTTATGAAGATATTTACCATTTACGAATTACCCTTATTGTAAGAGTCTGTGATCAGTTTGTCCTTTTGGTGGCTGCTGGGTCTGAGTTAGCGGCTTGACGTTGATCAACGGAGTGGCTTTGGGGTCGCTCTCATGGCACATGTATCACGGCGGTCTTTCTCTGTATGGGCCTTTTGTGACTGTCCTGACGATCAAGGTGGAAAGATTTCGTCTCGTCGTGGGTGGTTTTGTTACACTACCACGCGGCCTTAAGAAAACGTTGCATTGGTCAAGTATCTATGTGTTCAGCTTCCACGGGTGAAGCGTCGCAATTTGAAGGTAGCATCTACGAGATAACTTTTTAGTTCCATCGCCGTTTTGTTAAGAGTATTCCATGGCAATTTTGGGTAGCCTAAGACGGTCTCGATCGAGATGAGCAACAGATATTGAGACTCTTTGACACCAGCCATATTTATTAGCTCAGTTGATGATTATCCAGCCGCTCAAATTAGAAGTCGTGGCTGGACTTTCAACTTCCATACTGCACCTAGTTCACTCTAAAGTCTAGGGTATATCATGTCATGTTGAGTCCAGTCAGACTAGTACAACAGATGTGCAAGTTAGATCTCGATACATCAAATTACCTTGCAAATACAATCCAAGAATGAGTAGTTATTGTTTTGATGTTGTTTTGTAGGTATTCTGTTATCGCGTGTTGGTCTCTGGCGGGAACTTACAATATCGAGACGCTGCAGTGTGTAGATTCTGTATCCGCCTACCCGGGAGCAATCACGACAATCATCATGCGTATATGCGCATGAAATAGAATCTGACATGTAGTGGATGCTATCATGATCCACGTGAAGATGACAGCTACTTGAAATGATCAGCGCGGCATTTCTGACAGTTCTTTGTCCGCCAAGGGGTGATTCGGCTTTATGGCTTTTGATCCTTGTTCCCCGTGCTTTCGTGCTGCACCCCGCAAAAGCTCAATACGAGCACGTGTTAGAGGATGAATGAAAACTGTACCTGACTTGCGTACGATAAAAACAGAATTTGAGGCTATACAATGACGGTGGAGGTATTCATTACAGGAACATGTTGAGGGAGATGAGACCGCCATCCTCGTCGAGTTTCTGCTATAAAATACCTCTATAAGGTTGGGATAATTGTCGATATCGGAAGAAGTACCTCGGTCAAGCATTATTTCGTCTGAATTCTATGAGTTGGATGCGCGAAGAATTGCAAGCTTCCTGATTGGGACACATTCTTCTGTAGACTCTGATGTAGAGTGACCAAGCCTCAGGGTCACAGAAAACTTGACTATACTAAACTGCGAGGTAAAATAATTTAGTCATTTAACAGTATTCTAGATGTGCTCTTAGGCTCTTTATTTTCTGTACCCTTGGTGTAGGTATTGTGTTATTTTTTCTCTCCTATTCAAGCCACCAAAACCGCGGCTTTAACCTACCCAGCTTCATGCCAAGCGAAGAAGAAGCATCGCATGACCAGGAAGTTCAGAGGAAAGGAGACTTGTTGCTTGGTGATAGGGATAGTAAATTGTGATTATTCACATTTGATAATTTGACGCATCCAGGATTCTTTGATGTGCCGCTATTGTTTCGGCTTCCGTCTTGACAGGAGCGGCTGAACCCGCGAAATGGGCTTCGATTGTTGTCGATCAATCAGGCCATTTTTATTCTATATATATATATATTTTTTTTTTCGAAAGCTCACGAAGCGACTTTGGACTTGCATAAATAGAATAGCGAAGAACTTGGCTTGGTGATCCTTTGCAACGCGTTTTGACGTGGGAGGCTTGGAATCAATAATGTTTTTGATCATAATCAGGAACTTTTTCGATGGAAAAAGCGGTTTGCCTGACCACAGCCATTTTCTCTGTCATATTGATCTTACCCACAAGGGTCGTCACTTACGACCCTCTCACAATTCAAATCATGTCAAGTACCAGTACCCGAGACTAGACCCTTGTTAGGAGGGGGTTGAATGTCCGGGGGAAGCTGGAGACTGTGCGTACTGTAAAAACTCGCACGTAGCTCCAAAGTACCCGGACTATGATCTGATCACGAACGACAACTTGCTCGTACAGTAGAGACGCGGTCCCGTCGGAGGGGTGCTAGGCTGGGGTAAGCGCTGCATGGCGGAGGCACCGTTGCGTCTTGAATGGCTGCGTGCGACGTACAGTGTTCTGACTGTGCTTCTTGGCGCTGTTGAATTCGTTTGGATGGAAGTTTTGATATAACAGCGTGAAAACCCATTAATTAATGCGATGATGGGTTTGGAAACGGCAAGAGGGTCGAGTCGAATTCAAACTTTTCGGTAATAAACATATAAATGTCAGTAAAGACAAGACAGGGTATCTATTCCGACTCTGCGATACTGCCACTTCTTCTTCTACTACAGACAGAAAGGGCTGCGCACCCTTGAAGAAACCGACTTTCCGCCATTTGTTCTTCAGCGAACAAAGGGTAACTAACGGTCAACCGAGTACGAAAATGAAACTATGGCTTGAACCAAGTTTTCTAGACTAGACGCTGCTGCTTTAAGTTGACCTGACATCAATGACCTGAATCCACTAACACAAGGACCATGTCTATGTGACTCAGTTTCAGATTCGTGGCGCCCAGACAGTCGAGGTATCCCCGTCGGATTTCTGGAAGGAGACGCGTGCTTGATGTCGTGCCATGTGAAATAAATGTCCTGGAATCAATGGGAGATTAGGTCTTGTGTAATGCTACAATCAAAAAGGCGAATGTACGAGGAGTTCTTGTTGTATCGTCAACTGGGGAGGGAGTGCACTGTGACTCGCTTAGCTCAGCCAGTGTACGCTCTTCCCAGTGTAGACACTCCACTGAAATGACTTGACGAGGTTCCAATGGCTGCAGGGCAAAGAGCCAATGCTTGATCTTGTACAAATATGGACTAGCAACTCCTCAGACCGATGATCCCTTCCAATCTGGCTTCTTGCGTCTGGAGACGGAACCTCTTTATTGCATTCAGGTCTGTCCTGCCCCTCTCTGTCTCTCTTTTTTCTTGGGACCTGCCTGCCTGGACCTGACCCAGACCTGGACCCAGCTGGAGCTTTCATTCCTACCTACATTTGAGATTAAAAGATATCATCTCTTCAGAATCAGATCAGCTCATAGTATTGACATTCTTGTCTTTATTCTGTACTTTTGTCTCATGTACCCCGTGTTCTCCCTTCTCCTTTTCAAGACTAGCCAAGCATTGACTTTAACCAACCCAAGTACCCGGTACCCAGTGCGAGAATTATAGCACTTAGAGACCGACCTAAAGACGACAGTCCAGTGGCCATCCGCCATCCAATATTACCCACACGGAATCGCCCAATGTCCCCCCGTTGATCTCTCAACCCCTTCAACCTCCACCAAAATCTCGCCGACTCGGAGCCTTTCGCTCTCGACACCTCTGAACCCTGGATTGACGACTTCAACACCGACACCATGGCCATTGCCATGGGCTGGCAGAAGCCCGACAATGTCGCGGGCTCGTCGGCGCCGGCCATCATGGTCGGTCTCTTTGTTGCTTCTGGCGGGTTGTTGTTCGGTTATGATACTGGGTAAGACAGACCACCAATCTCTTGACCTTTTGATGCGCTTGCATGATGGAAATGGGACCTATTGCGCTTGGGAAACGTACGGCGATATCGAAAATTACGGAATTCACCAAAAAGATACGCACAACGGGACTTTCTTCGACGCCTTTGACGACATTCGTGATTGACTTTTCGACTATGCGACGACTGCGGCGAACCTTGTGGGACAGGGATGACGACGATACTATCACCACATTATCACGCCGAAACAACACAAATCGATAATGCTACGAGAAAATGCGAGACGGTTTTATATGGTAACCGTTTTCGAAATGATAACAACTCATATCCGCGAATCCGTCGAGATGAAGCAACCGACTGCATCCCGAACCGCCTTCGCACTTCCATCACCAAAGCATCTCATCGCGTCACTTCATTTTTCAATCCCAAATACTAACCATGTATCTTTGCAGAGCCATCAACGGTATCCTTGCCATGACAGAGTTCAAGGAGCAGTTCGGAAAACATTCAAACTGTGTCGATGAAAACGGCGCCGTCGACATTTGCACAAAAGACTCATCTATCATTGTCGCCATTCTAAGTGCTGGCACTGCTCTTGGTGCTTTACTTGCTGCGCCTACTGGTGATTCCTTAGGTCGTCGCAAGACTTTGCTTCTCGCCGTCGCTATCTTCTGCATCGGTGCCATTTTCCAAGTCGCTGCTAATAATATCGATCTGCTACTGGTCGGAAGGTACGTTCCCACATAAATCCAGTCGGGGACGATCACATCATTAATGGCCTACAGATTCTTTGCCGGTGTAGGTGTCGGTCTCATATCTGTCCTGGTTCCATTGTACCAGTCTGAGATGGCTCCCAAGTGGATACGAGGTACTCTTGTCTGCGCATATCAACTATCAATCACTTTCGGTCTCCTTTCGGCCTCTATTGTCAACATTCTCGCCTCTAAACTCAGCAACTCATCCGCGTACCGTATCCCTCTTGGCCTTCAGATCGTTCCAGCTATTATTCTCACCGGTGGTCTATTACTGCTACCAGAAACACCTCGTTTTCTAGTCAAGAAGGGTTTACACGAAGAAGCCGGTCTATCACTCAGTCGGCTACGACGGCTCGACATTACTCACCCAGCGCTCGTCGATGAACTGCAAGAAATGATCGCCAACCATCAATACGAATTAACATTAGGTCCGGACAGTTACAAGGACATTTTTATCGGATCACCGCATCTTGGTCGACGGACTTTTACTGGATGCGGATTACAGATGCTTCAACAGCTTACCGGTATCAACTTTATAATGTATTACAGCACATCGTTTTTTGATGGCGCCGGCGTTGAAAGCCCATACACCAAGTCGCTTATTATCAACATTATCAATGTAGTATCTACGCTACCAGGTCTACTAGTCATCGAAAAATGGGGTCGACGGAGGCTTTTAATGATCGGAGCTCTTGGCATGGCTGGTTGTCAACTTCTTATGGCGTCATTCGATACTGCGACAGGACAAAGCTATGAGAAAGCCTCTCAAACCATCCTTATCGCATTTTGCGCCATCAATATTTTCTTTTTCGCTGCGTCCTGGGGTCCAGTTGTGTGGGTTGTCACCTCTGAGATTTACCCTCTGAAGGTTCGAGCAAAGGCCATGTCCGTTTCAACTGCATCGAATTGGCTCCTCAACTTTGGCATTGCTTACTGCGCGCCTTACTTGGTTGGTACTGGACCAGGCAACGCCTCCTTTGGTCCTAAAATATTCTTTATCTGGGGCGCCTTTTGCATTCTGGCTGTGTTCTTTGTATGGTGTATGGTGTACGAGACCAGCAAGATCAGCCTGGAACAGATCGACGAAATGTACGAACGCGTGAACCACGCATGGAACAGTAAATCCTTCGAACCGAGCTGGAGCTTCCAGCAGATGCTCAACGATGGTTGGTCACCGAGCGCTCAACCTCCTGCTGGCCACGAGCTCCAAACAACAACAACTGCATCAAGCGCAGATACAACTTTGGGTGACGGCGATGGGTCTTCCATCACCGTGAACCATAACAGCAATAACAGTTCATCGCCTCATAACAACAATGACCAGAACAAAGGCCCGCCCTCCATGTCCATGGCCAATGTTGACTTCAGCTATTAGGCTCCGAGTCATCGAATTGTTTGTTTGTCTATATTGCGTGTCTTTCGCCCTCAACGTCACACAGGGAATCAGCGATGGAGTTCACGATTAAGTGGAGTTTGTGGGGTTTACGCGTTAATGTTTTTTTCTATTATACGGTTTCTTTATTTGTTAACCCATATTGCATGGGTCAAATCACCCCCAGCTTGGGGTCATGAACTGTCGGTACCGGGGGTATGGGTAGGATACCAATCTTCGCTCTTGGGTTTCTATCATGATTTATCATTCTTTCAAGGAGTCAAGTGTCTTTATGTTGATGAACGGATGCCCGGATACCCTGTGGGCAGCGGCTAATTGTCGAGCGAAGCAAGGTGAATGCGCATGGCCATGGGCTCTCTTGGGTTCAGAAAGGATAGCGCATTATCAATATGAATCCCTTTCGGCCTCCAAATCTAATTTCTGTCTCTTGCACAAGTTGCGCACCATCTGTTCGTGAGGTGATGGTACCCAAGCCAGAACACATGTTGAGATGTCACTGTGTTCGCGGTCCAGCATGGAACGGCCACATGGGGATGAGGCTGTTGAGCAGTTACTGCCATTCTTCGACTTTGTTCTGAAGCCTAGCTCTTGATCGTTCCTAAACTAACGATTCCTGTCACTGTTCAGTTCACCCACACCGAGAAGTGCGAACTCTATACCATGATATCCCCCTTCTCTCGACTCTATAAAAGCTTTCTACCTTCCACGCTTTTCGAAATATTTCACACAAACTGAATCAACTTGCTTTTTCATACATTGTCGCATTCTACGTTCTGTATTGGAAATTATCTTGAGAAATCCCAAAACCTTAACCCTGACATAGCCTTCTGGACCAGTGGCAAACCATTGCACGCCCATTTACACAAGCATCACGCAAACTCTCTTCGCCCTTGCAAGAAAGTAGGTTCAGCATGTTGTCGAACTTCGTAGACGCGTTCGACAAGGTTCACCCGGACCTTGTGGACCTACTTATACGCCTTGATCTTCTCCCTACTGAAAACATTGGATTCTCAGAAGCAAACCTTGCGAGGATCATCTTTCTTGCTATCGAACTAGCCGACCCCGACGAACAAGCTCTTTTAGTCTCACGGATCATCCCAGAAGAAGAGATGGCAGCCGAACGACTACGCGGTCCTGAAGTCCAAGACACTTCTCATCGCATCGTGCTAGACCCTGAGGAAAGGAAGGCCGCGTTCCTGAAAGACCCGTCAGAACCCGAACCCGATAGCAACGGCAATGACTGTATCATCTGCACCGAGAGTGCTCACATCCAGGCTCCTTGCAGATGCAACTACTGCTTATCTTGCTACCGCGAAGCCCTCCGTATGGGTCTACGCTCCCAAGCAGAATTCCCCCCGAAATGTTGTCAGCCATTTGACGAAGAAGCAGTTGCGCTCGCGCGTTACCCTGCTCTTGTCCATCTATTCCGCCAGATGAAGGAAGAAGCAGACACACCGATCCCTGATCGAGTTTACTGCCACGACCATAACTGCGCGGCATTTATACCCCCAGATCGAAGAGGACAATGCCTTCTTTGCACTTGTATTACATGTATCAACTGCTGCGCAGAAGCTCACGAGGGACAACCCTGCGCAGAAGGAGATGCTGAAGAAGATGTCTGGGCTGCCATGGATGCCAATCAATCTGTCAACTGCCCCGAATGCGGCATCATGGTCCAGCTGTTCGAGGCATGTAATCATATGACTTGTCTCTGCGGTGCCCAGTTCTGCTATATATGCGGCGAAAGATGGAAGCTCTGTGCGTGTCCCCAGTACGGAGGCTTTGATGAGATGGTGCCCATGAAAGATCGTCCCGGAGTCAAGCCACCACAGTTTCGTCATCGTCGGCGTCGCGTAGAGGGACCGACGAGCCAACAAGTCGGCAGTGGCCAGCTCAAACTCCCACAGCTGCGTCCCAACCCTGGCGAAGAAAGGAGGACACCGATCAATACCGCTTCCAACATCCCACGGGTGATTCGACCCCTGTCGACAACGCAGGTTCGTCGTGAGGAGAGTTTCCAGCGCCGGCGGGAGCGAAGGGGCCATATGGAAGTTATGGAGGCTGCAATGAGAGCAGTAGATGAGTTGAGGGAAAACACTAGGGCTTTGCGACCACCACGAGCTCGTTTCATAGGTGGTCATCCCGCCGCACTGAATCGGCCTGAACCGCAAGGACATGATGCCCAACTACGACAAGCAATGACCGCTGCTTCACGGCGTCGGCGTGGACCGCCAAGACACGATGCTCCAAGACCACCACTAAGACCAGCAGCGATGAATCTACCCCTTCAGGATCATGAGTTAGATTCTGTACGGCGCGCGCTAACATTTGCTGTTGGTTATCATCCTCCTCAATTCATGACAGAGATTCACGGGCCTCCTCGTCCTCCTCATCGCCATCACCATCGCCATCACCATCGCCATCCTCAGGATCACCACCCTTGATAAGGTACGATCTATCATTGCTATTATTTCTTTCTGTTCGTAACTGTATTTAGAGTACTTTCTTTCTATACACGCTCTGTTCTATGTTGTTTCCTAACATTTGTGCTTCTTTTTAGGCCCATGATTAAGGCGAGAAATGCTCAAAACAGGACTGGAAAGACAGGCTGGTTACCCATCTGGCTCATTATGGTGTCGCTCATCTGCCTAGGACAGCTATCTTTCCTGAACCAGTGCTTCAGGGCTCCTCCAGTGCAGGCCAAACTCGAGGGTCACCTTGATGCCTACACATCCACATCATAAGTTCCATAAATAAAGGAGATTGTATACATGCTTATTGGCTATTCCAGTATTACTTAAAAAGAGGAAGAAATATAGGATAATAACTGCTTCTTATATCTTGCTGAGGAGACTCCTGTGACTGCAAACTATACTGCATAAACTACTGCCGGTGACCTATTAATTAAGATAGACGAGTGGTTCAACTAAAAGACCATAGAAGGCCTGTTTGGATAGACACTTTGTAAGGCCCTCAAGAACAACTGTACATCAAGCGGGATGCCTAGGGCGACTGGAGGATTCGGACAACCTCCCATACACACCTTGGACTTATTTATGTACTTGTATCGTATCACATATATCAGGAATACCCGTACTGTATTTATTTCCACTCGATCAATGCACCACTCGGCTACTTTGCTCTCCGCAGTTGCGCGTTAGATCATGTTTTCTCTGTCAGTTCTCGCGTCTTTGCAGTTGTAGACCCAGGCGTGGGATGAGTATTTGCATTCTAACCCACCATACCTGACGATAGTTCAGTATTAAATGTTGGGTAATTTCATGTTTGGATAGTGTTGGGCGAATGAGTTAAAGTTTGATGAGATTGAAGGCTAACGTTGTCAGTCGGAGCATAACTATCGTCAATTACCTCAGTCAAAGTACCTGGCCGTACTAACAACGTAAATTAGACTTTGTTGCAGCCGGAACAAAAGATGCAAAGGCCTTGTGCAAAAATGAAGAGCTGCGTTTTTGTGTTTGTTTGCCTTTGTGGGCATAGACAAACGTCTTGTAAGAACAAAGAGCATGTCATAACAAAATAGTCACTACAAGCAAGAGACATAACTATGGACCAATTCTACACTCAGTCCATGTGACAGTTTAATTTGCGCCCTTTCCAAGTTTCTTGATCTCCGCCACAACCGCATCAGTGACTTCTTTAGTTGTTGCATTCCCACCAAGGTCCTGTGTTAGAACCCCAGAAGCTGTCACATTCTCCACGCACTCCATCAGCTTGGTGGATGCATCCTCCTCACCGAGCCAGGCAAGCATCTCTGCCGCCGTCCAGAACGTGGCAACAGGGTTAGCAACACCTTTGCCTGTAATGTCAAACGCTGATCCGTGAATGGGCTCAAACATGGATGGGTTCTCGCGGGTCGGGTCCAGGTTGCTTGTTGGTGCGATGCCAATTGAACCTGCGAGGGCTGCTGCTAGATCGGAGAGAATGTCCGCGTGCTGGAGACATGTTAATATGGACTCTAGTTAGACATGGGTATTGACTCACCAGATTGCTTGCAACGATCGTGTCAATGCTCTCAGGCTTGAGAACCATCTTGGTCGTCATGGCATCAACCAACATCTTCTCCACCGTCACATCAGGAAAGTCCTTGGCAACCTCAGCAGCGACTTCGTCCCACAATACCATGCCGTTACGCTGAGCGTTGCTCTTGGTAACAACAGTCAAATGCTTCCTCGGTCTCTTCTGCGCAACTTCAAAGGAAAAGCGAATGAGTCTGTTCACGGCATGGCGCGTAAAGATGGAGACCTCAGTAGCAACCTCCCACGGATGGCCTCGATGTGAACGACCACCTTGACCAGCATATTCACCCTCACTGTTCTCGCGGATGATGACCCAGTCAAGATCGCCGGTCTTGCAGTTACGCAGAGGAGATTGGGTCCCGCGCATGATGCGTGTTGGACGAACGTTGGCATATTGCTGGAAGGGTTGGCAGATGGCGAGACGAAGACCCCAGAGAGAAATATGATCAGGGACATCTTACAGATGGTTAGTATGACTTGAAATCATCATGAGGTGTCTTACGTACCAGGAGCTCCGACAGCGCCAAAAAGAATAGCATCGTGCTTCTTCAGCTGTTCAAGACCGCCGTCAGGAATATACTTTCCAGTCTTTTTGTATGTGTCTGAACTCCAGTCATAATGAGTGAAGTCGAGGTCAAAGGATTGAAGTGTATCAGCCAAAGCAGTCAAAGCCTCGATTCCTGCTGAAATGACTTCGGGACCGATGCCGTCAGCGGGGATGGAGGCAATGTTGTAAGACTTTTTGGCGGCGACAGCTGATGGAGACATGGCGAACAGATGATGATTCGGGACAAAAGAGGTGAATTGAAGATTCTACCGGTAATTCTAATATTTATATCTTCGACCTCGCTGAACCATGGAATTATATCACTCTTGGATCGTTGATGTGGAGTATCTAGGCGGACGTTTCTTTGTCCGCCGCAATTCTACCAACATCTCATTGGACACGGCTAACAGAGTAGTCTCGCTGGTCCAACTCCGCTGTCGTAAATCGTTTTCCGTCGACACTGACTTGAATTATGCGGGGAACTGACATTAATATCCGTTTGTTGCAGTGACGATTTATAGAGAAATGATCGATACTGCCTTGTAAAGACAACAGTACTTCGTACAATTTGAATTACCTCAAGAGCTTTTCATCTACTACTGCAAGTAGCCTCGAGTCTTCTTCAAATCACCATGATCGACCCAAAAGCCATCAATGACGTTCTGGACATTTTCGTCCCTTCGATCCGTGCCCATCAGAAGAATGCGTCCAAACCATTCGTCCTAGGACTTTCTGGCCTCCAAGGCAGTGGAAAATCAACATGGGCCGCAGCTCTATCCCAAGCTTTGGCAACGCAGTACAATCTGAGGAACCGCACCTTGTCCCTAGATGATCTCTATCACGACCATGCAGAACTTGTGACTCTTCGGGAAGCAAACCCGAAAAATGGTCTTCTTCAAACTCGTGGTCAGCCTGGAACTCATGATGAGGTTCTTGCCAAGGAGTTTTTTGATCAGGTCCTGGGCCGGGTGGAGGGTGAGAAGAAGACAGTCAAGTGGCCGGCCTATGATAAAAGTCTCCACGGTGGCCAAGGAGGGAGGGTTCCAGTTGAGGAGTGGGAAGAGGTGCCTTTGGGTCAAAATCTCGATGTGCTCATCTTCGAAGGTTGGGCTCTCGGCTTTCAGCCTTTAACAAAAGAAGAAGTCACTCAAAAATGGGAGCAGGCTAAAGCCTCAGAATCGCAACAGTCCGAAGAGTGGTCTCTCACCAATACTCTTGCAAACCACGATCTGAGCCATCTTTTGTTGATCAATGAAAATCTCAAACGATACTGCGATACATTCGCCGGGCCGCAGCACTTTGATGGGTTCTTGCACTTGAGCACGGATAAACTGGTTCAAGTTTATGAGTGGCGACTGGGTCAGGAAAGAGCTTTGAGAGAGCACAAGCCAGGAATGTCAGATGAGCAGGTGATCAAGTTCGTGAAAGGATATATGCCAGCTTACGAGCTTTTCCTACAACGTCTTCAGAGGGAGAACCTCTTTCGGGGTGAGGGGGATGGGGCCTCTGGAAAGAAACATGTTCGAGTGGTATTGGACAAGACAAGGAATGTGATACAAGTGAAGGAGGTGTGATGGCTTAACCATGAGCCGTAAGGACTAGCGTAAACAGTTCCATGTTGGGTCAACAGAAGCATCAAACTCTGCCTGGAAAAGAAACGGATTATCGATAGCACTAAAAGAACTTGCAAAGAGCTGATCATACCACATCATTGATTCTTGTCCTTCAAGAGGTATGTTGTCTGACTGCGGGTAGACATATCCTTCCGAGGGCAAAGAGTTACTTGGTGTAGAGAAGAAGTTGTTGTTGTTGTGAGAACCATAGGGAGTTTCAGACTGATGAAGTGGCATGCCTTGGGAGATGGCGGTAGCTGAGGGAAAGGTCCGTTGGCGCTTGTGCTGCTGCGATCGGGGAGATGGAGGCCGAAACGATGCGGTGTTAGAAGGAAGGCTGGGTGCAGCAGAACTTTCGGTGTCTCTACTTTGAGCAGCGGTACTCAAGCCGGCAGTGAGAGCCTGGTTCGAAGTCCTCGGAGGCCTAGAAGGCGTAGCGCTATCACCACCTCCTTGATGTGAAATGCCAGGTGAGAACGTCCTTGTCGTGATAGAAGCGTCAGCAGGTGACTCAATGAGACTAGGACGTTCTTTAGAGAGCTCTTGAACTGTGGACGTGAGTTCATCAATGGCACCGAGACAGTATTCAGGCCAAGATGTGTCCCGAGCCGCAAGATGACCGAGAATACTCTTAGCTGCAGCGACATGTCTGGATCCAATTAGAAAAGATGATATGAGAGATTGACGGGATGACATACCGTAAAGCACTATTGAGAGGGACCTGCCTTTCGAAAGCGGCATGGATAAGCACAAAGGCACTGATCCAGATAGACCATGTAAAAGACGGCCACAGTAAAGGTGTTTGTGACCTCACACCACTGGATCCAGCTTGCAGCTGGTGGTGTTTCTGGTGCTTCCTGAGTATTATCAATATCGACTTTGCAGCAAAAATGCAGGCCTGAAAGGCAGATGAGTAGGAGGGAGAGGGATGCTCCGAGGCCAAGCCAGGTCTGTTGAGACATATCGTTGATTCATGCTTTAGGACTAGGAGCATGATCTTGTGGTGCTCCGATATTGTAGGCGTATTTGAGTCTGTGTCAACAAGTTCGTCTTCTTCAACAGCGTCCTGGATTTCGTTGAACCACTTTGCTAGCTCGGCTTGCACAAAAGCTGCTCGTTCTGCTGTATCTTGCCGTTGTAGCATGGACTTGTTCCTGAGCTCTAGGATAAGGCCGCGAATACGAGCGTGCTTGGCTACAAAGGTCAAAAGTTGTAGCCGTTCGGCGTTTTCGTCTCGATTGGTGAGTGAATGACGCTCTTCGCCGGGGTAACAGACATCAAGATCATCGTCGTGAATATCGAGCGGTAAGCCAAGAGACTGGCAGAGAAGCCTTTCTAAGATGTATATGCACCAAAAGACCCGCCTTCGAGCAGAAGCTTCTTTAGTGGTGAAGAATGGATATCGTGCTGGACATCGATGAAGGCCCAATTGGAATGCAGTCCGAACGATAAGCCCTCCTAATCTTGATGCAGCGTTCAGACATAACATCGAAGTCAGAAATAACTGAATAGCCAGAGCAGCTTGGGTTGATCGCAGGGACGCAGGCTGGCTGAGGGCGAAATGCGAGCTTGCTAGTGCATCGTCGACGCTGCTGAAAAGGAACCTTTTAGGTATTGGTTTCTCGAAAGCGACGGATTGACGACTGTCGGCCAATGAGATGGAGAGAATGGACTTGACAATGATTTTGTCAATAGAATTCAGCGACGAGATGCCGCTTTTCGAAACTTCCTCGAACAAGCTCAAGACTTCTGGACCATGAAGAAAAGGAAGAACAGGATGCCATGCCTCGAAATAGCTTTTGGACCAGTCTACAAAGTCCTGGAAATCTGGTTCAGTATCTTGTTCAGCACAAAATTCACCATCTCTCCACAAAAACTGTTCTTGATTCCTTTTACTCGAAGCACCATGCCGCAACTGGTCATCTTCTCCCGGGATGAGCGTGTTGATAGTCGAAGAATCAGTCCTTGATGCAGACTTCTTGGCCAATCTTAGATGCACAGCACGAATATAGTGAATTCCGCTGCCACTCCCGACGAACCGCGCGGCGTCATGTTCGCCTGTGTCGCGCATCAAGCCATATTCGCGACCAGATGTTGAGTGTTTTCGTTTTGAAGACTGAGATTCATGGCCTGGTGTAGAGTGAGATGCTGCTTCAAGGGTTTCGTAAGGTGAATGATGAGAAGACATGTTGATGCTTAATAATCCCCGTAGTTGATGGAGATAGACATGGCTATGGCAAGAGTATGGTATGGTCTAGGTAAGAAGGTATGTCGTCCAGTGGTGACTGCTGTAAAAGTGTTAGTGTCGCGTCGGACAAAGAAAAGCCCGAGGCGGGGTTTCATTCTATCGCCTGCATGCGGAGCAACATTCACTCTGTCTTGTGAGATAGATATACTAATTTCCAATATCAGGCCTTGTATAACTGAACTCTCATGGCGAATAATGATTCCGTCGATCAAGAGACTGAAAAGCAGCTGAATCCAATAGCTTGCAGTCATTGTCGACAACGAAAACGCAAGGTGAGATGGACTGAATCTTCAGAAAGAAGACGAGAGAAATTGACTAAAACCGGTTTATAGTGTGATAGAAACTTGTCAGTGCTTGTAAATAACAACTCAGTATTTAGATTAGTACTGACATCTCAGGCCATACTGCCTACAATGCGGTAGCGATCCCACCAAGTGTCACTACCCTGAGCAAAACAAAAGGTACAGTTATAATCCACCCATTTTATATTATTAAGCTAATAAGTATGGATCTAGAGGTCTTCCCATAGGGTTCATAACAAGACTGGAAGCACGCCTTGCTGAAACGGAAGAAGCTCTTTTCCGTCTTGTTCGATCTATCGAAGAGCCTGAAAACAACCAAACCTCACTCCAGCCCTCATCCCAACGAAAGGATGACCGCATTAGAGAATGGGACAATCTTCCACTAAAGACGACGGAAGAAGTCAAAACGTGGTATAGGACTAAGTCTGGGCGAAATGATTTCCCAGTGGTACAGGGTGCTCTGATGGAGTTGGATCAACAAGAATCACCTGCACATAAAATGCAACCTGATACAGACGGTATCGAGTTTCCTGGTGATGATCAAAGTAACTTGGGAGCTAGTTTACTGCTATCAGACCAAGACGAGGAAGTTGGTTCAAGGAGTGAAATTGACACAAACGAAATGGCCATTGGAAGCAGGGCCAAGGAGATAGAACAAAAGAATCCACATATGTATTTCTGATGACCAGTTGTCGTCTTACTGAAAACCTTGAATTAGGTGATATTGAGATCATAAACTTGACCATACCCACAATATCCAATGCCTCGGAGGTTCCACTCAGATTGTGCCTCTTGCTTGTTTCCTTTTGAGTCCGTAGCACGACTAAGGAGTTTTTGATCCTGACCAACATCCATCGTTATGTGAATCTCCCATCGACGCCAAGCCCACTTCAAGTCTTGATCCCCGCCGTGTTCGTCATCTGCAGATAGCTTTGCTTTCTTCCAGGTGTTTCCACCATCAGCACTCACCTCTACCTCCCGTATTGGTCCAGCGGCATACCCAGGAAGAGCGTACCCCTTTACCTCAACCGTACCATCACTGCTCCTCTTGCAAGTTGATCCAGAGCGCGGAAGACATATGGCTGAGTTGATGGGCATCTCTTGAAGTGGCGGTGCCTTTGACCAATTTGGGTCAGCTTGCTCGGATGTCTCCACGTCTGGAGGGAGAACACGGTAATCCCGCTGATGGTAATGATTTGTCGATTCTTGGAGTTGGACTGTGATGCGATCAAGCCACTTGACCGAACGCACACCAGCCAAGCCTGGTGCGATAATACGAGCGGGATGACCATGCTTGGGCTCAAGAGGCTTGTCGTTCATCTGTTGCAGTTAAATTAGTTCAACTTGGAAAAATAGAGATTTGTGGGGATATTTCTTACTCTTAATGCGATGATCACGTCAGATTCCTCGGCCATGGCTTTTTCAAGCGGGATGCTTGTTCCGAACCAGTCCTCTTCAGGTGAAGGATTCTGATGACAAGCAAACTCGACTTGAGCTTTCTTCTGATCATGCTCAGTAAGGTCTATACCAGCTTTAACGAGAACGTCTCGGAGTCGAGGTCCAGACCATCTGCAGTTCATGACAGCACCGTCAAACCAGTCGATGCCTTGGACCTCCTTGATAGTGGTTCTCATGACATGTCGACGATTACCAGCACATTGGAGGGCACATATCATGGAGTGCTGTTGGAAGGATTCAAGATCTGCAATAGAGAGACTCAAGCTGTTGTGGACTGCGCCCTGAACTGCGACTTGATGAGAATCTGCGTTGATGACAGGGATGGGCCTGGGGGTGATTAGTGCTGTCGGCATTGGGGGCTTATGCCAACTCACCCATGATTCCGATCATAGCCAATGTCTTGAGTGACGAAACTAAGAATAGGTCAGAGATGGTAATTTTGGTTGAGTAGGATATGGATTACTTTGACAGCAGATCCTCCGAGTCTGGCTCGCGGTTCAGCGGCTCATCGACGGAGTATTGATACTGATGAGCGAAGCGTCAGCGGATTAGCTTGCCATAGCCAAGTGTCCAAGTGTTGCCGCACCTCGGTAGAGCTGCTAGGCATCTCACTTGGTTATGCGAGGGTGTGGTGGTAATCTGGAAAGCTGAAACCTGAAGTCTGAAGTAAGTCTCAAAGCAGGGAACAGTGCAGTCGTTATACTGACTAGCTGAAGTGAATGTACCGGCGTTCGGAAGTCGGAAAGCCAGTAATATCGTGATTAGATAATAAAGTAATTATGTGAAGTTTACTGTTGTAATATTTCTCGAGGCGTGAGTGTTGTTTGGAAAGTTCCGGGGCTGCATTTGGATCTTGGTTGAGCTTGTCACCATTACCTCATCACTTGCACTAGTCTAGTCAACGGCTACATTGAAATTTAATTGGTGAGGAATGAGACAAAACATTGACATTATTGTTTCTACAATACTGATAATTCTTTACTAACTCATAACTCGAATTGATGTGTTTTCTTGGTTGAGGTATCTATTCCTCGACTACAATGCCACTGTATACATACTCTCCAACTGCGGTAGAAGTAAAGGATGAAAATAGACATTTTGAGAAAAGATGCTACAAAAGGCGGACGAGTCAATTACCGAAAGTGATGAGCTGTCCAGCTGATGCACACCTCATCTTTACCCCAAGCCAGCCATGGCGTTGTACAATACAGTGTCAACGACTGACCGCTTATTCCCACTTGGAATGCGACACAAGACACTTTGCAGTAAGCTAATTATCTAAAAGGTTTTTATTTTACTTCTTAATAGCCCCCGAGATCCTCCAAGTCAAGGATGCTTGGCATAAGCGGCATGGATACATAGAGCTGCTGCGCCACGATTTGTCTCTAGTCCCCGAGTTCAAGCATCCTCGGTGATATACCAGCATCGGGAATGATGCTATTATCTGCAAAAGACCTGAAAGTACCACTCTGTGAGGCCGGACTTGGTTCTCCTAGACAAGTCCCAAATAACCTTTATACCAGTAAAGCTTGGTTATTCACTAGCAATTGGGCTAGAATCTCCAATCAACATCGCATTTCACCATCCATAAAAACATAGAAACATATTTTATTGGCCATTTCAATCATGGCGAAAGACTAGTTGAATGATAGAGCCACATTAAAGCATGAAAATAACCTCTACAGGGCTGAGTTCAGGCCCATCAACGAGGCTAGAGTGCACTTGACTTCGGTTTAGTCCAGGATTTATCTGCTTTACCTAATTGAGCCCGCGTCCTTAAGCTTAAAATAGGGCTAGTAATCAGCTGTGTGCGGGGGCTGAGCGTAGGTTTTACTATCAAGTCCTGCTAAGCTCAACCGATCTGACGGCTGACCCTCCGATGCAGTGTAAGCCCAAAGGGCTGTGTGTGAGAGTGTGAGATGCCAATGCCATGCCACAGCCTCCTCCGCTACACTACGGAACTCGGGAAGAGCTAAACTGAGTTGTGGGTTGCAACTTATGAGTTGTTGGTGTAATGATTGAGAGCTTCACAATGAGATGCAATCTTGTATAAGATGGCTCTCATGCCGCGACCAAAAACAAAATTTCTCTTCTCATCATCACAACACAAAACATCAAATCATCAACACAGCCTTTTCCTTTTTTCTCTTTTTTCCTTTTCTTTTTCCTTATTTCCTTTGTCAGGTCTTATTTCCTTACAAACCTTCGCTTCTTCTCAGTCATCTTGCCAACAGTTCAGTTTCTGTTCATCATTTTCCAACTGTCAATTGATTCGACTTTGATTCCTATCAGCAAGTTAAGAAAGACATTCAAAATGCATTCCGCCATCTTTGCTCTCTTCGCTATCTCCGGCCTTGCAGCTGCTTCTCCCAGCAACAAACCCCAGACTGAATGTGAAGGTCTCGGCCCCCTCGGTCTCGAGACGGTTCAGTACTATGTCTGCGGCAAGAATGGTTTCCGTGGATACTGCTCCGTAGACCCTTGCGACGCGGAGTGGTGTCGCGACTTTGCTCCCAAGACTTGCGACCTTGTCTTCATCACTGAGCCTGAAGCTCCTGTCGTTGCCAACCCTGTTGTCGACGGCCACGAGTGGGAGTCCGAGACATCTACCACTACTGAGGCTGTAACCGAGGCCACTTCCACTGATCTTCCCATCGGCCAGTGTGCTCCCGGAACTGGCTTCTTCCAGTCTTGTTCCAACGGTTTCGTCGGCTGCTGCAAGGAGGATGCTTGCAGCCAGAAGGAGCCTATCTGTCCCCCTTCCGCCCCTAGCAAGCGATCTGACAATGTTGACCCTACTGTCTGCCCTCCTGGAACTGGCTTCTTCCAGTCTTGCTCCAACGGGTTCCGAGGATGCTGTAAGGGGGACGCTTGCGGTCAGAAGGAGCCCATCTGTCCTCCTTCTCCTTCTAAGCGATCTGATTATGTTGACCCTACTGTCTGCCCTCCCGGAACTGGCTTCTTCCAGTCTTGCTCCAACGGCTTCAAGGGTTGCTGCAAGGCGGACGCTTGCAGCCAGAAGGCGCCCATCTGCCCCCCTTCCCCTAGCAAGCGATCTGACAATGTTGACCCTACTGTCTGCCCTCCTGGAACCGGCTTCTTTCAGTCTTGCTCCAACGGGTTCCGAGGATGCTGCAAGAAGGACGCCTGTGGTAACTCGTGGTGCCCCGATTTCAAGTCTGGCACCTACCAGCCCGCTCAGACCTTCGCCGTCAAGGCTCGCTCCGGAACATGCGCTCCTAACACTGGTTACTACCAGGTCTGCAGCAACGGCTTCAAGGGCTGCTGCAAGAAGGACGCCTGCAGTCAGAAGAAGGCTATCTGCCCCAAGTAAGAAAGAGGTGGAACATCTACACACGAACACTTTCATTGAGTCAAGCTTTTTGGGTTGCATAAGCATGACATAGAATAGCGTTGCATTGCATCACATAGAGCATGGTGGACTATCATTTGTATATATGAGGGATTTGAGTCTGTTTGTTTGGAATATTGTTTGGCAGATTGTTTGGCTTGGACTGATTTACCATTTTTGACATTATTTATCTAGAGCATTGATTTTATCGGGTACGATCAAAATCTAACTAATACACTCCTTTAACAAAAATTTCGACTCTCTTCGCATGACTCTGTATTCGTTCGTTTGGCAATTAGTCTTTACTCTTTACGTCTCAGTTGTTGAGCAGATCATGATAGCTTTTCGAAGTTATTCCCACTTTAATACTACGTGGTGCGGGGTTATCTCCAGGGTATGTACACTGGCTAAAGAGGTTGTAACCGACTGCATCTCGGTGCTCTTTTAGCCGAGAGATGAGCTGTTTCTTGTCACTTTGCCTTGAGCTTTTGTTCCGTGCATCGTCTCTTTTATATCACCAAAATACAGTAACTCACTATTCTGTCCTCGAATAAGTCATCATGTCTCAGTCAATACCAACTTTGCGATGGGGTATCGTGGGTACCGGCATGATCTCATCCTGGTTCATTGCGGATCTCACTATCGACCGCGAGAACGCCCAAGCGACCCACATCATTCAAGCAATTGGCTCCTCCTCTGTTGAAAAGGGCAAAAAGTTTGTTGCCACTCATCTTCCAAACGCATCTCAAGCTCCAACTGTCTACGGGAGTTACCATGAGGCCTATCAAGACCCTAATGTTGATATTATCTATATTGGGACCCCTCATGGCTTCCACAAGAAGAACTGCCTTGATGCCATTGCACAAGGAAAGCACGTTTTATGCGAGAAGGCTTTCACTTTGAACGCGAGAGAAGCGAGAGAGGTACTTGAAGCCGCTCAAGAAAAAGGAGTGTTTGTAATGGAGGCTATGTGGACACGCTTCTTTCCTTTGGTTAAGACTGTCCAGAAACTGATTCATCAAGATAAGGTGATTGGAGACGTGGTCCGTCTTTTCGCTGATTTTGCCATGGACCAACATATCGAGTCATTGGCCCCTGAGCACCGCCTGCGAGATCTCTCCTTGGGGGCTGGCTCCTTGCTTGATATTGGCATCTACAGTTTGACGTGGGGTCTTCTGGGACTTGATTCAGGCGTGGGAGAGAAAGCCGCTACACCAAAAATCTGCGCCACACAAACTCTTGTCCAAGGCGTTGATATCAGTACTTCAATAATTCTTCACTATCCAGATGGAGCACAAGGCATCATAACATCAAACTCAAAAGTCAAGACACCATCTGTCTTTTGCCGTATTGAAGGAACAGAAGGGTATATCGTGGTAGAAGGCCCTACTGCTGCACCTGAAAACTTCACTGTGTATAAGGACGGAGATACGGAAGGACAGAAATACGATTTCGAGAAACCGGGCAGAGGATTCTATTGGGAGGCTGATGCAGTAGCACTTGATATTGCTGCTGGAAAGGTCCAGAGCGATGTCATGCCTTGGGCGGAAACTGTTCGTGTGATGGAAATCATGGATGAAGTCAGGAGACAGGGAGGATCCAAGTTTCCCCAGGACTAAGATTCGCATGCATAGACTTGGAATAACTGTTATTAGATATCTCCAATCGCCGAGTATGGATTTATACTGAGAAGGATTCAAAATCGGAATGCTATTCCGCGACATAGACCCAGCAGCTTAAATACAGCCGACGCTAGCCATCAGACAGCTCTTCCCAATACCACAGCTATTGGCTCTGATACCCTCTACATGATTAACACTAATAGTTGCTGCCCCCTCGTGATACTTCTTTACATAACGCCACGTGGTAGACTGCTTAGACAAGAGGCGGGGTTTGTTTGCTTTCGGTTTAGACTCCTGCGAGATAGGAATATCCATATCGGACACGACTCCCGACTTTGATTATGCGTGGGGTGCAGAAAGAAGTGAGATGATCTTGGTGTAATGGAGGGAGGGAGAAATTGTTTTTTGATGATAAATATCGGGCTACCTCTAAACCAACAGCCAGGTAGTCATCTCTTCAAAACGCATACAAGATTCAACATGTTATCGAGAACAATTCTATACCACCGAAGACACGCCCTGTCGCTATCGGCTTGTTGCCATCAACTACAACAGAGAAGTGTTGTCAATGTAGCCTTTCGACCTCAGACGAAACCGAAATCCATACCAACAACAAAGGGACCGTCATCTCTATACAAGATGCCGATAGGAGTCCTTCTACGATCAGTAGCTCTCACTACAGTCATGTCCAACCGCTGGCTCCTCCAACCTTCACTGGCATTCATATCATTGTTAACAAAGACCAACTCAGTATTCCTGAATCCTGATAAGAACCCAGTTCTAGGTCGTTTTCTACAATGGACTATATATAATCATTTCTGTGCTGGCAATAGTATTCCAGAAGTCTCCAACACAATCAAGTACATAAAAAACCTGGGATTCCACGGCATCATACTTGGATATTCAAAAGATGTCGTCTTGGATCCTCATGTAAAGCTACCACAGACTGGAGTCGAGGACTATCCTGTCGAATGCTATGCTATGATTGATGAGTGGAAGAGAGGAAACATTGAGACTCTAAACATGCTTGAGGCCAAAGACTTGTTGGCAGTCAAGTAGGTAAGCCTCTCCTTCGAGTCGGGTATCTGAACTGACCTTTATCAGAGTGACAGGCGCTGGCCCAATTGCGGTCGACGCATTACGAGCTGGTCGACCAATGAACAAGTATCTACATGAGGCTTTGAACCAAATATGTGTCGAGGCTCGGATACGAGGATGTCAACTGTGGATAGATGCAGAGCAACAAATAATGCAGCCTACTCTGGATGATTGGACCATTGTCTTGATGAAGCAGCATAACCGAAATGGGAACGCACTCGTCTATAACACTATTCAAGCCTATCTGAAAGGGGCACGACAGAACGCCCAAAGACACGTTCGATTAGCAGCTGAAGAAGGCTGGACCGTTGGTATAAAACTAGTTCGTGGTGCATATATCGAGAACGAGATCCGATCCTTGATTCATGACACAAAACAAGACACTGACGAATCATACGACGAAATCGCAAATATGATGATTTCCCAACGAATGCCCGTTGGTTCCGGAACTCTCAAGTTCCCCGACGCAGCCTTAGTATTGGCAACCCACAATGCTGAGAGTGCACATAAAGCTCTTGCGACCCACAGAGCACGTCTGGAGGCTGGTCTCCCTACAACACCGATGAAGTGTGCCCAGATCATGGGCATGGCAGATGAGTTGAGTGGTGAGCTGTTGCAGGATTATGAGGAGGCTGTGAAGGAGAACAGGGTTACTGCTGAAACTCCAAAGATCTACAAGTGTTTGCCATGGGGTTCTGTGCAGGAGTGTATCAACTATCTTTATCGACGGGCGGTAGAGAACCGTGGCGCTGTGGAAAGGACGAAACATATGGCTGTTGCCATGAGACAGGAACTTTGGCGAAGAATTACTGGCTAACAAATGTCTAAATGGAAACGTATTTCATATCAACACTTTCGAATTGTCTATCGTCTATCAAGGGAATTATTTATCTGGCTTTTCAGTCTCCAACCTGGTCAATACCTCGCTCTTTGGCTGTTCATCCACCCATCGGGTGCGTGGAAGTTCAAAAGTAGAGGTTATACGCCCATAAGACATTCCACCAAGCTGTGCGACTGGTCTCAACTTGTCAAGTTCAATATGACTGAAATCCTCATTCGTTGCGTCTTCCTGAACCCATAGCCTTGTGGCTTCGACCAAGAAGATGGCAGATCCACTCATGCCTGGTCTATGTCCTTGAAACTCTTTTATATCCACGATTTTGGCCTCGATCGAAAGAACCGACTCTTTGACTCGTGATGGTTTGACTGTTGTTGTGGGGGCTTCAGTCAAACCAGTGATGTCCCATTCTGAAATTCCATAAGGCGCATCGATAGATGAAGCGTTCACAGCTTCAATCATGTTCTCAGATACAGTGTTTATCACGCATTCTTTGGTATCTTTCATGTTCTGATATGTATCTTTGATACGGCCGTGGCGAGACGAAAAACTGACGATGAACATTGGCGGATCATGATCAACCATTTGGAAATAACTAAACGGCGCAAGGTTCTTGGTTCCGCCGTTTTTAGAAACAGTGCTGATGAAGCCGATTGGACGAGGGGCAATGCCTGAAATCAAAAGGCGATAGTTTTGACTGACAGATCTATCTGGAGAGTAGGGGTCGATTTCTTTGTGGATTTTGTTGAAGGCGGGTATCTCATCAGTACGGACACCATCTCCGTATGACCAAGATGGGTCAGGAGACTTGGTAACTTCAATAGGTTTGTTGGACTTGTCGAAATCTGGGCGATTGGCTATTCTGTCCGAGAAGTTGGTAACGGGCTGTACTGCTGAGAATGCGGGCTTAGAACTCATGGCAGCAACTGATGAGCTAAGTCTAATTTCTGAGGATGACATATTCTTAATACACTGTTGATATGCATAGAGCGGCTTTGAAAATCTATATACTGGTCAGACTCGATTCTTGCTTATAGGATCAATTGGCTTCATTTAATTTGAAAAATACTCGCTTTTGTCTTGATATGTTCCGCATGACTGAATGGGCTCTGATCGTCATAGTATTGATCGAAAGTGAGCCTTGCTATTCAACAAGGGTTCTTTGACTTACAACAGGTCAAGATTCTCAGCAGCAGAAGTCGGATTGTCACACCGATATTTAATGAGTGTGAGTACTGAGATAAGGTTTACCTAGCAGTGACCGGAACCTCGTTCCGGTCTCTTTTTCCATCTCCGATAACGCTGATAAGCTCATCTGTACTTACTCGATTAGGAAAGGCATACTAGCCGGGACATCTTTCCTCAAGTCGGAACAGCATCCCGATCTTTGATTCTGTTCCTCTTATGCCTATACCAACAATTCATTGCTTTTTCCAGTGAAAACGATGCCTAACGATCAAACGAATCACTTCCGAGTCATCAAGAAATGTGCAAAAGCGTATGTCCTCTAGAACTTGATCGTGGGAGCGTAAGCTAATCATCGTCATCAAGCTGTAAACGATGTCGGTCTATGAAGGTCAAATGTTCTGGGGCACAACCTTGCGCAAGATGTGGAAGGAAGAATGAGAGGTGTATATATGAGACGGAGGAAAAGAAGGTTACAGTCACTGAGAGGTAAGTTTGGTTCGTTGTCTTCTGTCGTGCTTTTCGCTAATCAACTACAACAGTTATCTCCGGGCATTAGAGAGGCGACAAGATGGAGATCCGTCTCCAGGAGCGCTCCGAAGCGGAATAAGATCCCGGCCGAGGCATTCCTCCGTTTCCGACTATGGCATGACGACAGTGCTTCCTCGGGAAACATTCGTGGCGGAAGCTGATGGGGGTAAGTCATCATTGCCAGGCTTGATATGTCTACTAACAAGATCACTTTGTAAGATCTTGTTCTCGGAACACCGGAAGAAAACGCGGAAGAAAGAGAAGAAAATGAAACAAGGTCTCTTTCAACAAATGATGTGCTTGAACCTGCCTTCCGTCAGAACCCGCTTGTTGACAATGACTATGTCTTTGGTCAAGCCCTAGGACGATATTGTAAGCCTTCTAAACTCAACATTCATATACATATACTAAAGCGACATTACAGGGTACATGGGTCCTGCTTCTTCATGGGCTTTCTGCAGACGAGTCCTGGCTTTGGTCGGAAAACATCTACCAGAAGCAAATAATGATCCCCCGCCATGGCATCTCGACGGCGTCGCATTCCGTCTGCAATGGAGACCACTTATGCCAGATGAACATCCCGATATCTCAAACCTACCTCCATCAGACTACGCTTTCTTTCTCATACAGACTGCACGATTCTATCTAGGTCCTTTGGCAAGTCTTATTGACGAAACTGAGTTTCTGAAGCATTTTAAAGAGCTCTACCAAGATGCCTCCACCAAAGCAGCATCGTGTAAGCTATGGTATGCTCAGTATTTACTCATGATAGCGTTCGGGAAAGCTTTTCTGGGTGCGAAGAGTAGCGATGGAAGTCCTCCGGGCCATCATTATGCTGCTAGGGCTATGCCTCTTATGCCCGAGTTGGCTGGGATTGCTCTAGATCCTATACTTTCAGCACAGGCACTAACTCTTGCAGCCATTTATTTCCAATCTATCGATATGAGAGTAGCAGCATACCAACATGTAAGTAGAGCTTAACATCAGTCCCTCCCGATTGATACTGACTAGTCGCACCGTTTACAGATAGGACAAGCCCTTCGTATCTGCGTGCTCTCTGGCTTCCATAGACACATGCCAGAAGAAGTTGTTGGGGCACAGCATTCAAAACGATGTCACATAATTTTTTGGGTAGTCTACATGCTTGACCAAGAGTTTGCGGCTCTCATTGGCGCTACGAGCGCTATAAGGGATGAGGATATCACAAACAAATTACCTTCCCAAGTTGATAACTCTTTGACATCTTTAAGTCTGACTCTTCATGTTCAGCTTGCACGTCTTATTGCACGGCTTCTAGGGAGTAAGTTCAACGTGACTGATATGAGAAGCTTCACTGACAAGATTATAGCGGTATATGGAGTTGGAAAAGACTATGACGGTACTCTTTTCAGCAACACTCAGTCTATCCTAAGAAACTTGGCTGAGCTTAGCCGTGATCTTAACAATATCATAAACAAACATTTCCGGGACTCGATTAGCAAAGCATCAAGAATCGCCACCAGGCTATTGCTCCAATATCACCATGTGAGTTGCGAGAATATCGGAGCTTAACAGCACAAACTCACAGCGTATTAGTGCGTTGTCCTCACGACAAGACCCCAAATCATGTGCGCTCTACATATGCACATTGAACAGTCCAAGACACAGATGACACACGGTTTATTGTTGTCTCCGCCAGTAGCTTCATTGATACAATCATGTGTTAGCTCCGCGCAAACGATTCTAAAGACTCTCCGTGCTCTCGCAGACGAAGATCTCATTGGTAAGACTAGCATTACGGACCCAAGAGTTCTCAACTTGACATTTCTCTAGAAGCATTTCTGCCCTTTCAAATCGAGTATGCTTCCTCATCAGCATTTCTTTTGCATCTCATCCCAATTATCTGCCCTTCCCTCCTTTCAGACGATTCATGGCAAGAAGATGCCCGCTTTGTCTTTGATACTCTCATCGCCAAAGGAAGTCTGATTGCTCCTCTGAGGAAGGTCGAATTGGAGCAATTAGAGCAGAAACTTTCTGCTCTGACACCAGCTAGCAACATTGTCAGCCCAGAGCTTCCCAAGGAGATTCGAGGAAATGACGATCCACAAGAGCATGAGAATCAAGATCAAGGTCAAGACGGGAACGATGGCCAAGATCTTCAAGAACAGCTGACTGACGAAACTGGATGGGATCTGTTCGCCGCTAATGCCATGGCTGGACTAACCCCAGGCGAGTTGTTAGATCTTGCAGAACAGCTGGACGTGGACAGCTTTCTGTATCAACCAGAGATATAGTAAAGCCTGGTGCTTCAGAGCAACATTAAAAGACGAGACAACAAAATATTATCCTAATTGGTCTCAAAAACCATGTCATCCAATTTCCAAGCGAGGGGCCTCGAACGATACACCCCGGTTCATGCTAAGCCCTGTTGGGCTGAATATTCAGAATCACGATATGTGATAGGGTAAAGACACTGTAAAAGATCCAACTCTAGGCTGACACCCAAGACTTTTGAATATCCGCTATTTTTAAGCCAAAGGGATATCCAAGTGTCATCTTTTAATTCTCTCATCATCTAAAATTTCAATATTGACGGTGGTTGGTTGAGTCAACATGTCTGAAAAGGAACCAGTGGCTAAGAAAGGCCAGGCCCGGTTGAGTTCTCTCTTCAGGCGCAAAACAGTTGCTGAAGGACACGGAGGGCCTGCTTCATCGGTCCAGGCACCAGTTGCACATTATCCAACATATATCGCCGAGTATCAGTTGAGATCACAACCTCGGTCTCTGGTATCTCCTACTCGACACTCGCAGAGTTTCAACGCTGCAAAGGGCAATTATCGTCCCTATCCAGTGCCTGTTGCGGCTCCGTTCCCTACTCCAGGGTCGTTGGTTTCTAAGATCGAGGAGCGACAGGCTATGACTCTGACGAGCTCACAAACCCCTGCTAAGGTTCAGTCTCTGTCGTCTACCGTGTCAAATACAGAAGAGGCAACTATGTCTTCCCCTTACACCGAGGCAGAAGTGTTAGGCTTCCCACCTACTAGTCGGCCCACCGATAACGTCACTCCCGTCAGTCCAGTCGCATCCAGACCGAGTGTGGTCTCTACTCTGGACTACTCTGATCAGCAAGCATATGAGTACACGCCTCTTGAGACTGGCTTCATCAGGCTCCTGAGGATTGCACCTGGTCATAAAACAATGATAGAATGTGAGATCATCCAGGCTCTTATCACTAGTGCGCCCCAATACGTTGCTGTATCATACGCATGGGGCGATGTGGGCGATACGAAAAGGATTGAAGTTCAAGGATCTCGCGTCCCAATCACAGTCAGTCTTTATGGGGCGTTAGAAGCGCTGCGACAGAAACAATCATCTGTGTTGGTCTGGGCAGATGCTCTGTGTATCGACCAGAGGAACATGGATGAGCGGAGCCAACACGTTCAACTCATGCCGCAGATTTACTCCAATGCAGCGTTTGTGGCGATATGGCTTGGGCCTGAAGACAACGACAGCACGACAGCTATAGAGCTTCTGTCTAGACTTGCGTCACCAGATTCCATGTTTGTACCAATTGACGATGTTTCTCGAATACTGGCAGATGGGGCTGCAAACGGGGGTCTCTTGGCCGCTGTGTCCCTGTTTGGGAGAGATTACTGGAGAAGGCTATGGGCTGTACAAGAGGTACACAGCGCAAAACGCATCGCTGTACATTGCGGAGGAACGTTCCTCCCTTGGCAATCATACAAGACTGCCTCTTCATTCTTCCGCCGACATCATGCGGAACTCGTTTTCAAGACCAAAGGTCCTGATATGAGAAGACCTGACAAGTTCACTTGTGTACAGACTCTGATTCACCAAGGCCCTACGAGTCTTCCAATCCTGAAGCCACAGGTTCTGAGTGGACAGAATGCCCTCCTTGAAATCTTGAGACTCACTCGAAGTCAGATGTCGTCGGATCCACGAGATAAGCTATACGGTATACTCGGTGTCTTGCCCGAGCATATTCGTCATGGGTTCCGAGTCGACTATAATCTTTCCGTAAAGGATGTTTATACCGAAATCGTGGAGTTTCTCATTCAAACTACAGAGAGGTTGGATGTTATTTGCGAGTCTATACACTTTCCTGCCAGCAGGGGATCTTCCCACTTGCCATCTTTCGTTCCAGACTGGTCCCATGTCCCGCTCACACCAGCTATGGGCCACAAGTACGGCTTCCAAGCGTCGGGCTCTACAAAAGCGATATGCAGATTTCATGATGAGCGTATGAATAAGCTTGAAATGTCGGGCATTGAAATTGATGTCGTTCAGGCCAAGGGAATGGTTGTGGGAACGTTGACAAACCTTGGAGACTTTCTCATGGCTTTTTTGCATTGGAGGGCTTTACTTCTTGCTGCTGTCGACGGACGAACGCCATATCAAGTGCAATTGGCCGAAGAGGCTCTCGCGGCGACGATATGTCTTGGTCAGATACCCACTGGATACGACAGAACACGGTGGCAGCAGGTATCGTATCACGTTATAGCGAATCTCTTTCGCGAACGTCTTTTGCATATTCCACTCGATGAGACGCTGCATTTCCATCTCGGGATTTCTACGAACATCCAGCCCGAGATGCGTAGACAGTTTTTTCAGGCAAACTTTGGTGATAGGATGATGGGAAGAACTTTCTGTCTTACGCATGACCGCAGACTTGGAGTTGGGTCTGCCGCGATGCTTCCTGGTGATATTGTAGTTGTGCCGCTAGGTTGCTCAACACCTGTGCTACTTAGACCAGAGGGGACACAGGGTGAGTATAGATATGTTGGAGATATCTACATTGAGAATTACATGTTTGGTAAAGCGGTTGATCAGTGGCAAGCTGGGCAGAGAGGGTTGAAGAAGTATGTTCTGCATTAGCTCGGGCAAAAGAAAAAGCTCGTCTGTTTTGATTTAGTACTATATTTATGCCTTTTGACGACGACTAATTGTGCAAGGGATATCTCTGTGATACATGAACCAGTTGTTCTCATATTTCCATGTATGGTTAGGGTCGGTGATTTTAACCTATGAGAACAGTCAGTGTTGAGTCTTGGAACCAGAAAGAAAATATGACTTACATCAAAGTTCACATACAACGTAGCAAACATCTTGTACATCTCGAGCTTAGACATGTACTTACCCATACAAACCCGCGACCCATGGCCAAACATTAGCTCAGTGCATTCATGCATACGTCTTACCCGGGAAGCATGCTCTTGCTCCGTCTCGTCCTTTTTGCGCAACCATCTCTCAGGACGAAACAAGTCAACATCTTCACCAAAGATATCCTTATCGTGTGTGATAACACAGGGGTTAATGCCGACATTTGTGCCAGTGGGTATAAAACGACCATCGGGGAGCTCAAGCCCTCCCTTGGGAACTTCGCGCTCGAGTATCAAACCAACAGCGGGTGAAATACGCATAGATTCGCGCATGACGGCATCAAAGTAGGGCAACTGGCTAATTTCCTTCCACTGAGGAACAGGGAGGGTGAGGTTTGCAGACCGAAGCTCAGTGACCATCTTTTCACAGACAGAAGGGTTCTTGAGGAGATGGTAAGCAGGAGCACGCATGGCACCAGCTGTGGAATCACCACCTGCAAGAACATTCATCATTAGCCAATTGATAACCTGTTGATCGTCTGCAAAGTCGACCGTTTCCTTAAGACTGTTGTACTTGTCGATGAACAAGTCCACGGGCTTACGCTTCGCGGCGCCAGAAGCCAGTTGCTGTTGGTATTCCGTAAGGATCTTGACGGTATACATGACTCCATTGACAAGAGGTCGGGGACCAATTCGCCAAACGGGGTTCTTGTCAAGCCACTCATCGAGCCAAGGAATCTGGCTCACAGGCGCAAAGTACTTGAGTCCAGCGGTACTTTCCGCAATGATGTCCTCGACATCGCCGCCCTTGTCCATAAAGCCATAGTTACGCCCAAAACTGATGTTAGCAGCCGCGTCCCAGGCGTAGTAAGAAACCCAATCGTCCATTTGGCAGACATCTCCAGTGCTGGCAAAGCGGTTGTCCAAATGAGTTATGAGTTCGCAGAGAGTTTCATCCATCAAAGGCTCAGCCTCCAACATCTTGGGAAGAGTCCAGAAACCTCTGATGGGCTTTGAGTACTTGAGGTGGAAGTCCTCATCTTGGGTATTGAAGATGTTTTGAATACGATGGCCGTTGACTAGAACATCGTTTGGGCGGTACATGTTGCTCTGCCAGTCATCAGAACGGCTCATTTACTACTAGCATTGACGTGATTGAAGACTTACCTTTCGCCAGGGGTCCCTGGTGGTATAAATGACTTTGATCAAATCCGGATCACTAATACTCACGGTATTAGGTCCTACGCGCACTGCAGTGCCCCATTTCTGATGCCATGCTCTGATGTGGCTGTCTACATGGCCTCTTGTAGTGAGATATGCTCTGTAAAAGTCCGTGTATTTTGATAGGACTGGACCTGGAATATGTTTGAGAGGCGAAATAAACAAGTCGTATAGTATGCGAGCGATGATGACCGCAACACCTGCGTGTACTAGGTAGCTCAGTGGGAGAGTGAAAATAGCCATGTTGATCTCTAGTGCATGCTTTGCCTATACAGCACTACCGTAGAATGTCCTGAACATAATCAAGGAAGAGCGAGAAAATATCATATTTTGGAAAAGGAGGAGAAACGACGTGGAATATATTGCTTTTTGGTGGCAACAGACTGAGCTGCTTACTGGATGAAAAGCGAGCTCCCCTGTTCCTGACATGCATCAGTAATCAATTAGAAGGAAATGTGATGAAAATGAACCTGTTTACTGTTTAATAAACATCCCAAGAACCTGTGCCGCGTTCCCACATGTAACCCTCGGAAACATGGCTGCAGTAGCTCTATCCGCTATCCCACTGACTATCCTCAATTAATTACGCGAACGTTTCTAAGAAAGAGAAAAGAGGAGACATGTTGAAAGGGACGGAAAGAAGGTTGAGATGACGAAACATTGAAACGAGCTGAAAAGAAAAGGATTGTGAGAAGTGACCGTCAGTCGTGAATCCACCTGTTGGTTTTTTCTGTTTATTGTCCTATTCTTGATTGATGTAAGCGTTACATTTGCAACATCTGCGGGGAAGCCTGTCTCAAGTCTTGGTTGAAAGAGATTTGATTCAACTAGAAGCCATTCATTCTCACAATCAGACAACGGATTGTTCATCAACGTCAACACTCGGAGAATTGTAGATAACTTTAACATCATCTCACTTCCCACGGTTAACATGTCTCAAGCCTTTAATTTCTGACAATTAATTACACTCACTACTCGTTTAGTTTCGGCTGGCAAAGTCGTGGCAAAGTGATAACGGAAAAGGGTAACATCGCAGAAGAAAGTGGATACAAATTTATGCGGAGGGGATTAGCAACTATGATCTATCAGATTCGCGAGGCTCTCGACGTCAACATGGCCAATGACATGGAATAGATTGTGTGATCATTCTTGTGAGAAAATAGCAGCCAATCTTGTTTATTCGATCCAGGAGACAATCCAGTTGGTGTGCGATTTGTAGACTTAGTCTTACAATTATCAGTGTCTTTGGCATCGAATAGTTTTGGATGTCTTCTACCTGAGTCAACCCATGTGCTGTACCTGTTGGTCTCGAACGTGGTTGTCTCACATCTCACTCAACACTAGTTCTTGTTGATTTGATAAATACTAAGATTGGTCACGGTACTCGGCTATTCAGCTTTTCAAAGACCCTTTCTTTGCTTTGTAGATCGGTCTCTTGGTGTCGTGTCGTATTCGATCCAATCCTTCCCCACAATGTGTGTTCACTCTGTAACATAATGGCCCATCCAATGACGAGTGATTGATGGCAATCGAAGCTTTAAATACGATATTACTTTCTTTTTTCTTTACCTGCCTTCTACTTTCCTGCCGCATTGTAAACTCTGGGTACCCAAGCCAGATATATATGCAGGAGGACGGCGCAAACATCTTTAACCAACAGCGCTGGATGCAAGCTCTTGAAACAAGTTTTCAACTCGGTTATCTATCCGGTATCGACAGGTTGTTCTGTTGTGACAATGGCATCATCAGCAACCGCTACATCACAGCTGTCTCCTGAATATCTTGCAGAAACTCGAGGGCCTGCGATCCGTACAGTCACTTGGCTCTCCGTTTTTCTTCCATTTGTCCTCGTTTCTCTTAGGATCTACACCAGGTTGTTCATACGCAAAGTATTTGGTCTTGATGACTGGGTCATTGTGCTTTCTCTAGTGAGCAGCCTACCCCCTCGACATCCCACACAAACTGACAATCGACAAAAGATCATCCTCATAGTATATGGGGCTATCATCGAAGCAGCTGTCAAACTAGGTCTCGGTCGACATCTCCAATGGCTTCTCACCGCTGCCCCGGAGAATGCCGTCCCACTCGCCTTTCTTGGCCAAATCTGTCAACCCTTTGTCGTCATGTCATGTGCTCTAGGCAAGACTTCCTTCTCAATCAGTCTCATGCGCCTGGCGGTGCAACCATTCATGCATAGATTCCTCTGGTTCATCGTCATTTCTATGCTGACGCTGCATATCCTGATCTCCATTATTGTCTTTGTAAGATGCAAAGATCCAAGAACAACCTGGAACCCGGCCATTGTGAGTGAGTGCTGGGCTCCCGAGGTTTACCTGGGATTAATGTACTTTATTGGGGGTAAGTTTCCTCGGTCCAAGTCAATATTTGCACCATGTTAACTTGATACAAGCCTACTCTGCTGCTACAGACTTCATTCTCGCTCTCCTCCCATGGGCTATGCTGTGGAACCTCAACATGAAGAACAAGGAAAAGTTTGGTGTCGCCTTCGCTATGAGCTTGGGTGTCTTGTAAGTTGCTTCTCAATGAATCACTAGGACGTTCTTGTTAACACATGTTTCAAGTGCCGGTGCCATCGCCGTAGTCAAATGCACCAAATTGAAAGCCAACGCAACAAGTGTCGATCCTACTTTCGATATTGGTGGACTTCTTCTAACAGCTGGAGCTGAAAATGCACTCATCATCATTGCCGCCTGCCTCCCAACTCTTCGACCAATCCTCCGCAAGGTCTTCCCCTCGTCGGCCAAATCAAGTGAAAACTCACACCGCTTGAAGCATATCCCAAATAACATCATGTTTGTACCAAAGAACAAATCTGGTCAATGGAGCGCCCTTGTTGAGACGGAAGTCAATCCAGACAGGCACTCCGATAACCAGAGTGATAGGAGCATTCTTAAGGAGTTCCGAGGGGTTATAGATGGACAGGGGGTCACTGACATGGCTGGTCCGGCTAGTCCACAGATACACACAACCAGGGAGGTGATTGTTTCTTTTGATAGATCTGAAAGTAGACTGGATTGAGCATACAATCAGACTAAGCATGTTAAAGTCACATATAAAATAGTAGGAAACAGTAAAAATATTTGGTCATCAGCTCAATTAACTATCTCAATCTTTGTCCCTAAGGCTATTCCATTGTCTTCTCCAAATGCCTGAATATTTCTATTCTATAAGTTCCTTCATTTTCTATCCCATCTTTTTGTTTAAAAGACAGTTCGCAGGGCCCATCGACGGTTGCTGAAGCCACGCTTGGCCTTCTTTTGTCCGTTACCACGGCCGAAGGGGAAGCCACCGTTACCGCCAAAGGGGTTGCCGCCGTTGCCACCTCTGTTTCCACCGTTACCACCCTGGTTGTTGTTGTTGTTGTCGCCTTGGGCGTTGTCGCTGTTTCCCTGGCCATTGTCACCACCGTTGTTGCCACCATTTCCACCGTTGTTGTTGTTGTTGTCATTGTTGTTATCATTGTTTCCACCATTGTTATCGCCATTGTTGTCGTTGTTGTTGTCGTTGTTGTTGTTATCACCGCCGTTGTTTCCGTTGTTGTTGTCATTGTTGCCGCCGTTGTTGTTGCCAGCCTCGCCCTCGTTGGGATCAGGAGTAGCAACAGGAGGTCGTCCAAGGACAACACTGGGAGTCTCGGTAGCAAAGGCAGAAGTCACAACGGTAGCACCTAGGAGAGCATCGACAGCAGCCTTGTTCTGGGCAGCCTCATCGGAGGTAGCGTTCTCGTTGGCAGCGACAGAGTCAGGGAAGTCCTTCTGATTCTGGAGGATCTGAGCGTTGATACCGTTCTGGGTCTGGGTGGTCTTGATGTTCTGGGGAGTGTTGGTCTTCTTGTCGGTGTCGGCCTGCTGGACGGCGAAGCAACCACCGAAAGGACCAGCGAGAGCGTTGTTGCGGCATCGAACGGTGCAAATGTTTCCGGTAGAAGCACCGAAGCAGTTCAGGTCATCAGGCATCTTGACTGTGATGTTGAAAGCCTGTGTCTTGGCCTGAGAAAGACCGTTGGTTCCAGGAACGTTGTTTGTGACGGTGAGGTTCTGGATGTTGGTGTTTGTATTACTGCTCTCGTCGAGATCACAGACATAAGGACCAGCACCGTCGGCATTGACCTGGTGAATGGTGACAGTGAGTTCACCACCAGCCTCAACCTGAGTGACCTGGTTGGCAGCGATGGCGTTCTCAGTGTTCTCACCGACGTCGATGTTACCGGAGATCTCAGTACGGCCACACTGGTTCACAATGTTTGCAGTGATCTCGGCATCTCGGATGATGGTAGCATCCTGCTGGCAGGGGTTGATGGTGATGCAGTTGCGAGCAATCTCAGGATCGACTTGGAATCCGATACTGTTGGGCGAAGTATCAAGACCCTGAGCACCGAGAATGACCGAGTGAGCCTGGGTCAAGGCGAAAAGAGAAGAAGAAAGGAGAATATTGAAGGAATGCATCTTGACTTGAGTTGTAGGAGAAATGTGCCGGCACAATAATAGGGATGCAAAGAAGGAGTAGTGAAAAAGATAGTACAAAGAAAAGAGACGATCACCAGGATCTTGAAAGAAAGAAGAAAAGACTTGATTGCTTGTTCAAAAGACTGAAGCTGATGATGGCGAGAGGGAAAAGAGAAACGTACGAGTTGGTCTCGAGAGTATATATACGCATTTTTTTCGTGATGGAATCCCTATCGTTTGACGAGTATATGCTACGGTCCCTGTATCATAACAAAGTGGGGGTCGTGTTAAGGGGACAGGGGGGCGCTGTAGACACTGAACCGTCAGGGGACAAATAAGTGGAATCGTTTTCCAGACCGTTAGACACATGTTTCACTGCAATCTTTAACCCGGCTATTATTGGCCTTGGCAATATCAACAGTTTATATAGCCAAATATCGCATGAAAGATCAACTGCAAGCAATCTTTCGGTTATACTGCCTCGAAACAATCCTATATCCGAGGAAAATCGAACCATGATCATGTCACTTACAATGGCCACATTTAGTAGCACCAAGAGATTCGAAGTAACGCTGAAGCCCCTTTCACTGTATCACCACGGAGATTTCAAAGCATTAGTCTATCAACAAGCCTAAACCAGATCGATTTTGACCAGAATTCCATAGTTCTTTTTCTTGGCAGGCCATCAGCTCCATAGTAAACGCTCTCCCATCAAGTCCCGCGGGTAATAGCCGCCTTTGCTTGGCGTCGCGAGTGCACAGACTTCGACACATTCAAAGTAGCAGTTGGGTGACGGAGATGAAATTCGTCCAATTTGGGTAATGCGGGAATGGAGCCAATCCAAGCGGCCTCGGCCTTATATGCAGGCACAACATGGGTAGTGACATATTAGGCCATTTTGGGTCAACCGCTTTCGAGACCGTAGGTCGAAACGCAGGCCTACAGTGCCAGCCGGCCAAGGTGAAGGCATGGCTTTTTTGTACACTGGCGGTAACAATTTCCATATTCGTCTGGATGAGTCACGTCTTAGAAGTAATCTGGAGGTGAACAGGAAATAGGTATAAGGAGGATTTTCTATGAAGTTGTATTGTTTAAGAATAGTTACTAAATGGTAAGAACGACTACGCGAGACACAATTGAAAACTGTTAGAGTCAATCAGTTCTACACTCCACTAGAATCATAGATCATGAGATTCTCAATTCACAATCTTACGAGGTGTCCAAAGGCCAGATGAAGAAAGATAAGCTTAAATCTACCCGGGAGCCAACATGCAAATTCCAAGCAACTGCCGCATGAACTCCTAGCTGAGTTGTTAAGAATAAAAAATAACCTAACAAGTTTTAAATATTACAATTCGGAAGTTGTCCAATGGTTCTTTGTTGTTTAACTCGTAAATGAGGCTGTGCTCAGTTCATTGTTGCAGTCTTGTCTTCTTATTGGCCTGTTTTTAAGCACGCTCAGACAATCAACCCCAACCGACGGTGCGATAGATCAATAAACCTTAAAGGCTTACCCGAGAGCTCTCGGACGTCTAATTAAAGAGACGAAAAACGTCATCCTGAAGTTGATGTCTTTCATCGCCAGATAATCCGCTTTGACTTGATTTGTGACTTTAACAAGGACAAACGTTTGGAGTCTGGGTTTGGCCATCTATCCAAAAGCTGGAATCTACATAAAACTTTGTAAACTGGATAGAGAGCCTTTCAACCTCATGACGTAACGTCTCGTATGAAGTCAAGTTTTATTTTCAGATTCATGATTTTTCCTCTAACCAGTGTAAAGGACAAGACTCTCGGATTCAATTTCCTTGGTGTTCATCGTCCTATCTCTTCCTAACTTGCATAACCATGCTACCCACACGAATCACATCTGGGACATACCAACAAACCGTGTCTGGTAGCATCAGCATTCACTGAAATCTTTTGAGAACTTCAAATTCATGGTACATGGGGGTAAATTAGCTAAAACATGTGGCGTCGCAAAGAAACTTCAGCTCATCGCTGTCAAGGTCAGACATGACTTCGTTTCAAACATCAGCTGACGTTCTGGGAACTTGCATGACTCGCGAGTCGGGTAATATTGCTAGATCACGGCAGATTTCGCTACTAAAAGCGCTTACATGCAGGTGATGTTCTGGAGACCTTTCTCACGGGTTTAAGCCACAGCAACACTCACCACTTTACACATCAGCTCAAACAGCGTCTTACTCCGGGACTACTGCCAAGTGCTTTCAAAACATGATTCGGGATTATCTTATCAAGTGTTGGTGGAACACAACACTGCTCAAACTGGGTTATCGTGATGATCAATCCTGTTCCTGGCAATGATAAACTCAGGGATATTGTTGGTGATACCCTCAGCCTGCCCCATAAGTCTGAAGGAAGTCATATTCCCAGAACCATGGTATGCCGTCATTTCTCAAGTATGTCATCAACAATATTTCCAAAAATGCCATTGACCCTCTCATCCAAAACAAGATGACAAAACTAGCGCGCCCATGAAATCCAAAGCACCCATGACATTGGATGCGGCTCAGAGGCGAAAAGGTTGAGGTAGTTTCAGGCGTTTCAATTCCTATACGTGACCATGTCTCATTTTCGAAAGTTCTTTCACTGGGCATATCTTATCTTGACAATTCGGGTATATCCGCCTTGTCTGTTACCTCAATCGGGCAAGTTGTGATATAACAAGACTGTAAGGATATAGTAATAGCTCGGCTGAATCCGACAATGTATCGAATGACAGACAAGGCAAAAAAAGCCACCAATGAGATGTGGGCAGTCGATCAAGAAAAACATGCCATGCCTCGCTAAACGCCAATCTGGAAACACTTCTCTAACAAAGTTTTGTCCGACTTAACCGGCGTGGCAGCCCGTTTTGTTTTGGCTGTCGGGGTCTTTGCAGTTTCGGCCGAATGGGGATTTTTATCTCTCATTAGCCTATCAGTCTAAAGTGACAAGGTTCTACGATGACAGCCACCAGGGATCAAGGATCACCATGTTTCAAGGGGGTATTCTATAACACAGCAGTGATATCGCATTCAAGTTGGGTAGCATTCTAGGCGGGAAAGTAATGGAATTAGCTTAGAGGGAAACGAATCGGCGAATTAAATGTAATAGTAAGGATTAATATACGAGAAGAGCCTGCATCTAAAATAACAATATCTTAGTATGGTTATTATTAACCATAAGCCCACGGCTCTACAGACCAGGAGCTGAAATGCATGCAACGCTTGCGGCGAGTCGGTCAATTCTCTGATGAGCCAGGTTCACTTGACTTTGAAAATAAAGAAGAGAATAGATCAATGCAAGTACCCAAGTCCCACCAAACGCTCGTTTTCCCACTCGCGATACATGGCTTCCCATTCATAAAACTCCCCTTCAGTCGAGTAATACGCATCGTCTTTGTATGTCTCCTCGATGCTAGTTCTCGCGTACTCGATTCCCATGCAGAGTGGGCAAAGCGATTCTGTGTAGGTGCTGAGGCATTGTCCGTTCCAACACCTCCATTCGTCAATGATTTTCGGCCAGGATCTCCCCGATGCCTTGGCAAAACCCCGATTGTTATCGCAGAGGCCGCATTCTCCGTCTTCGCACCAGGCAATCATATCTGGAGCGGTGACATCGTAATACAGAAAAGCATTCTCGGCACACAAATGAGAAGTTGGGATTGTGCACGACTTGTCTGGAAGCCCCGTTCGGGAGAGTTGGAAGGGACACTCGACAATGCAATCTCCCTCTTCAAAGCCTTTGGGTTCGTAAGAGAGGTTCTTGAGATAGTTTTCGCAATGTTCCAACACCGTGACTTCCTCAATGTCGCCAAATGACCACCATGTGTTGATAATTTTGCAAACCAAAGCAGGTTCTGGGCCTGTGCCGTTGAGTTGAGCAGAGCACAGGCCGACCGCGTATACAGGCCTGCAAAAATGGCCTTCCCAATCGTCTTCCACCAAGGATAGGACTCGGTGCCAAAGGTTCGTTGGTAGGGTCTTGCTACCCGTATTTGTGGTGATACAACTGGAATCGTGGTTGACTATGTTGCGCATATAGTTGACAGTCCATTGAGTGAAGTCAAGAATCAGGACGGAATTCTCACCCACCAGGGACTCAAGATGACGGGTTTTGCTTATAAATGGCTGCATTGTGTCTGAAAATGTTGAGATTTTCGGTTGGTATGATTTGGAAAGTTTGTCTCGTAGTTACAGGATAATCAAGAAATTAAATCAGAAGATAGTATAGAAGATATTCTCTCTTTATATAGATATATCTTCGAGTACCTCAACTCTGACAGCGAGGTGGCGAAAAGAAACTAAGTTAGTGAGTATATTATTACGGTGAGTTTATTCGATTGAAATGGCTTCGAGTATGTTACTAGTTTGTACTTATCAACCTAATATTCTTATATGAACAATAGAGAAAGTTTTACAGACTCTAAGACTGTCTTTTTTGTCCTCCTGGACTTAGGTTTTTCAACTTTAGAAAAGAAACCCAAGAAGAGGTCTATTTAATCTGGTATAACTTTCATGGGTGTACTAGACTTATATGTCGTAAACTTTAACTTGAAGAAACAAACATGCTTCAGAGTTTATTGATATCAAGCTCAGCAGAAACACAGAACACAACTTAATTTACAAAGTATCGTGGCAATTTTAAACAACAGATATGGCACTAGCTCATGCCTCACACGAAAATGGCGTACGGAAAGCTCCAATCTCATAGTGATGTCGCTAAGATGTATGTCAGTTTCATCCAGTATCGCACACGTCACAAGACTTACAATATCGAGAGCCGTAGCATATGTTCCTCCAACCAAGACCAAGAGTCCAAAGAGGAAGGTGAAGATACAAGCGACAGCATGCAAGATATTCTCTCTCGCATACCATTTACCCCTGCAGATAAGCTTGTACCACATGATGGCAGGGAAATAGAGAATGAAGCCAGACACGAACAGTGCTGAGCTGAGTGATAGAAGGTCATTAAAGAAGGGGATGGCTTCGCCGAGAACCCACGAGATGATGGTTATGCCCGCAAGTGTAAGAAGCCAAGTGACCCAGCCTTTGGGCGTGTTGACGAAACGCACGACGGAATTTCTGTAGAAGCGAAGATGAACATATTTCGCCGTAACAGTATTTCCAATAGCTCCTGAGATGAAGACCATAGGGAGTGCTATGCCAAAAGCCACCTTTGGCAGAACACCAGGAAGTGACTCGAGAGCTGGACTGGCCACGTCTTTACCAACAAAAACGTAGATGAGTGATCCAGTCAGTGTGTAGATGAAGATTTCGACACTGCCGAGTGTCCAAACCGACTTCATAAAGTCCTCTGGTGTGTGCATCTCAGACATGAAGGGAGTCATGTACATGGCGAAGCAGTATGCAAAGATGATATTGCAGATAGCCACCATGCCATCCTTGAAGGTTGCATCAGGGTCGGGCCAGGCTGACCAGTCTGAAGATGCCAGACCACCAGGTTGGTTCGCAGCGTTGACTCCAGATCCGATAACTGCGATACCAATGGCAGTCATGACGCATACCAGGTCGATGTAACCAAGGATGGCAGCCTCTGTGAACGAAGGCATAACAGCAAGGATAAAAAGCATAAAACCTGATACGGCACTGAAGATGAGACCACACACCTTATCTTCGGCCAGGACATTCATGGCAATGCTTCCAGTGAGGACGAACGAGGCGGTAATAAGGATCAACTGAAGCACATACATGGCTCCAAACACTTCCTCACCAATCTTGCCCGCGAGCAAGCCGCCGATATCTCCATAATGTTCGATGGATGGGTACAAGATCTTGATCTTTCCGATGATCCACGCCGTGTAAATGGCCATGAAGCCAAGAGCAATGCAGCAGATGACACCCGCCACTATGCCGAGTGTCGCAAAGGCACCAGGAAGACTGAATGTTCCCAAGCCGATGGCCTCGACAATGAGGATAACGGCGAGACGCTTCCATCCGAGACGACGGAAGTGAGCTTCGCCTTCAGCGGTCTTTTGTTTCTCGAATTCGGTGACTGTACCGATGGCTCGGTCGTAGGTTTGGTCGATACGGGCGATCTGGTCAGGGTCTAGGTTGTTGTCTTTGGCAGCATTGTGCAACTGTGGCGTGGTTGTGTCCATGCTGAGTATCAACAAAGAAGGTATAGTATAGTAGTTGTAAGAGAATAATGATCAAGTCAGAATAGACTACCTCGACCGTTGAAGAATCCAGTGGTTCTCCCCCAACTTTTATATGAATTCTATCACGTAAAGACGCGCCAAGGTCTGGGGAAACAGAAATTTCCCCAGGCCAAGAATCAAATTTGACAGCCTGCCATGTCCATCCCACGATAGTGTACGTAAAATTTGTTCGATATAGAGCATTCCATTATCAAATATCTTTCAATTGTGGAGTTTTTGGTATAAAAGTTACGTTATACGGCGGAGAGCCCCGTTGGCCGAGGCTCAGCTCAGGGCACTAACATGCCCCAATGACGATGCCCGTGAAGCCGAATAGGGAGATTTGTCGTCTAGTCGGCATATCTTGTCGCTTCATCATTCTGTATCTGGCACATTTCCCCTCATTCTAGAGAATAGATCGCCGCGTCTAATGCAAGCTTACTTGAATAAAGTGTATATAAGTATGTAGTAACGGGGTGCATTCCTTAGAGTAGAGTGAGTGGAAGATTTAGCCACAGTGGAAGAAATAGTCGGGCCGAAGATAGGGGAAATTCATCTAACGAATTAAAAACACTCTTTCTTTGCAGTTTATATGACTTCACAATTTATTACGCCCGTTACCTATCAAACCCATGCGATTGTAGCCGCTCAAGCCGTAGTTACCCGCGCCAGTCACAACTCCGGCTTCGAGACTTCCTCGCAAACACAACAGGAACAGACTTATAAACACTGATTTTTGAAAGATTGTAGCAACCTGGTTTTAACCTTTGTTGCTATTAGTTGAAAATGGCGGCTCACGACGACTGAAGAGATAATTTATACAAGGCGGCAGCTTCCCTTGTAATAACTACAGTGGTTTCTCGGAGTTTAATTATTTGGGCAGAAATGTGATCGTTATGGCATAAGCTCTGAAACGGATGCAAAAGAGGATATCGTGACCACATAGAGACAATAATCATCTTGTGTGTATTTAAGGTCAGGAAGATGAATATTGTCTACCTTTGTTCGCCTCCGGACCAACTTCAGCCCCCAGCAGCGGCTCCAGCTCCTTTCTCTATCTCCTTCGCCTCGCCTGGCATTTTCCCAGTATTACCTTAGACAAGATCTAATGCTTCTCGGTGGTCTCGTCCTTAGCCTCTCCAGGGAACATACCAAGCATGGCGTTAGAGTAGGTCTGACGCTTTTCAACGGTCTCATCCTTGGCCTCGCCAGGATACATTCCGAGCATAGAGTTAGAGTAGGTTTGGCGTTTCTCGACTGTCTCATCCTTGGCCTCTCCGGGGAAAACACCAAGCATGGGGTCAGAGTAGGTCTGACGCTTTTCAACGGTCTCACCCTTGGCCTCGCCAGGGTACATTCCGAGCATGGAGTTGGAGTAGGTTTGGCGTCCCTTAAGGTCACCCTGGATTGCAATCATTAACCAGCATGCTCTGTCTTGGAGTGATATAGGTTGAGGTTGACGCTTCGTCATGACTTACAGTTGGGGCAGCAGTAGCCACAGCGCAGATACTTGCAATAGCAGCAAATGAGAAACGCATCTTGTCTTAGAGGTTTGTAAGAGGTTTGAGTGTAATAGGTAATTGATAATAGCTAATCCTGAAGGTTTCCTGGTGTGATTTGTACGAGTTGACAGAGAGACGGGAGGGTTATGTACTTGATATAAGGACACAGAACATCATTACGTCGTGATAGCATTCGCAACATCAAAGATCCACAACTCACGATCTGCCTCACGTATGAGGCAGGAGGATCCATAGTGAGAAAGTAGAATATCAGATACGGAAGGTCGCTTACTCGTTTAACCAAAGTGTAATGGACGACTTGTGGCATATTGCCTCGATAAGTGATCATGAGGTATGTAGCAACTTGGAAAACGATACGAAATCCTTGGCCTCATAGCTTAGCTAATAGCACGGTTCGGACTATCGGGCCAGGTATTGGCTCGGCCACATATGATTAGAACCTTTCATCCCGCAGCGGGAGGATGTCTTATTAGCAGAAGGATTTTTAAGCATAAACGGCAAAATAAAGCTGACTGCCAAGGTTGGAATAAGCATGCGCCAGGGTTGTTTTCGAAGACTCTGCACAGAAGGTGTAAGCTGGCATGGATGTGAGAAATGTGATGACTCGGCCTTGAGGGGGTGTCCCTATTGTCAAGCTGACTGAACATTGAGTGATATGAAATGCCATGTAAATGGCATTTGTCAACCAGCAGTACTCTGCAATACACTCTCAGCACTATTCCCTCGCGACAATACTTCATTGTCATTCATTTTCATTTCTTCTGACCTCAGTACTCCTAATACTCCAGTCTTGAGGCTAAACCCGCTGCCCCAACCTCATTATGAAATCAGAACACCCACACGAAGAAGAGCTTGTTCTGGCTCCCGCCGCAAGCGACTCTGTCCGAGCTTCGGAGTCATCTGACGAGAAGCATCTTCTCTTAGGGGATGATACGCCATACCTTGAAAGCAGCACAATGTATTCACGACGGCAAGGTACTAGAACTTCATGGCTGATAGTCATGTCCGTTGGAAATGTCCTGATGAGCATCATCTCAATCTCTTTGTTTTCCATTTGGTACTACAATACACACTTCCTTCTGAACGCTCGGCTCCGACAGGTCTCAAGCTACAGTAAGTGCCATATACTCTATCGGCGTAGGTTGTCTACTAATCAAGTCTGACCTAGGCCCTATACTAGATCGCGTTGACCTTCCAATGTCACTCATGAAAATAAATGGCACCCTCTATCCAAACAAAGAACCATCAATCGCCCGCCAGATGCCCAACAAGAAGGCAGACCGTGCTTGGCTCGAGTATGAATGGGACCGTGTTATCCCTGTTACGGCTGATGACATCCGAAAGATGGGGAAAGACCCGTCAACTGTTGCAAAGCTCGAGAACGAGATCTACGGTCTCGGCGATGACGCCTATGCAACCATCTTTGACGTGTATCACCAATTGCATTGTCTCAATCGTCTACGTCGTCAACTCTACCCTGATCGGTATGACGACAAAGAGGACAAGCACTTCCTCAACGCTGTAAAAGGCATGAGGGAGATACATATGAATCATTGTGTTGATCTTCTCTTCCAAACTATCAGATGCTCTGGCAATCTCAACCTAATCACGATGCACTGGGTGGAGCAGGAACCATGGCCTTTTCCAGACATGAGCGTCAACCGTCAGTGCATTGACTTTGACCAGCTTACTGAATGGAGGCTTCAGAACTCTGTGGACTTGGACACATACATCGAAAACTCGGCCAAGCCGCCAGGAGTTAAGCAGTTGCCTGCGCCAGATGCATACTACAAATTCTTCAACCCCAATAATCTGACAAATCCAAACCACATTAACGGGGCTCATCCGGACGAAGATTTCAATCTCTGAGGCAGAATTATCGATGTATCTTATATCTAGTTCTCTATGTTAGACTATCTTTCATGGATGTCTCGAGAGCAGCTTGCTCAAAGTAGACACATGCGAATATGACAACTGATGTGTGAGCGTATGATTCCTTAGTCATTTACTATACATAGTATTGCTAGCTTGTGTGTTGTAACGAAAACTGGTCCCGCTTGATCGAATGTTCCCCGTCTGAGATGTCTGCCTGACCGTACCAGACCTGGCAAACGTTTACTAACACTGTTGACTTTGCACGTTTATGGCTTATCATATTGAGAAGGTAGAAAACAAGGTCAAATTCTATAATACCAGAGGAGGCCAGGCAAGTGAAAAGATCTATTTTGCTAATCAGAACGAAATGACACGCCCGCCCTAGCCCCTTTATCATCCACTGCTGTATGCAGAAGCACTGAGCCGCAATGAATTACATGTTCCTCATTGTCGAACCGTGGCTCAATGATAACACCAGAAATGTGAGATCGGAACATCTTCCTCCAGAAGAAGGCGCAGTGAACACGATGCCATTCGGCAGTGGTATAGAACCTGAAGCTTGGATCGTCGCCCTTTTTGCCTAGTTCCTCTAGGGACAGCTCTTGGGTATGATTTAAATCGGCCCAATAGCTCCATTGCCCGTTTGGGGCATCGCCTGATCTCTCAAACTCCGCCGTCAGGGCGTCATCGCGGCAGGGCTCTGGCAGCCACGCGGCAGCTAGAGAGTCGTATTTACACCCGAGAGACAAAGCTTCTGCAACAGAGCTTCCACAGTTGCAAATTGTTGGGTCGACAGAGGACTTGAGTGTCGATACTGAGCTAGAAACTCCTTCGCACACTAGAGCAGGACGTAAAAGCGATATTAAGCCTGGGACAGCCAGGCTGAGTAAAACGACATCCTTCGCCAGTCGGAGAAGGGAATAGGAGTGTGGGCTCAAAGTAGGGAGATGCCGCGTGAGCCCCGAAGACTTTTCCAGATCTAGGGGTTGGTATTGTGTCGCCATTTTGACATGAGGCAAGTTCAACAAGAATGCGCGATGGGGAGCCCCATTTGGATATCGAGTTGGCCCTGAAGTATATGTAGAATTTAGGGGGGTGGCTAATGGGAACAATATGCCCTACTCGTCTTTCAGGATAGTCTCTTCCTTGATGACTTACTGATTACTCCGTAATAAGGTTAAGAGGTCATTAAAGAACAGGGGCTTGGGTGTGCTCCATGCATATAAGCTGACCATGGGGTGTACGGTTTGAGGAGTGTTGACCCGAGTTATAATACCTTATCTCTTGGCAACTCCGACCACCGCCAAGGTCCGGTGATGTCCGCGGCCCCACTACGGTGCCGCCTGGCCGTGCAATAGTTGACTCGTATCCGTATGGGAACTTTCACGTTCGAACACAGACGAAACTCTTACTAGTTTGTCCCAAGTTACTGCGAGATCTTCCTGTCAGCTGATGTAATTGACAGGACAGGAAGGTTGATTATCTTGCACGTAGTAAATCCACAAGACTGTACAGATACCCATCCATGTGACATACGTCCTCAGTGCTATGACAAGCGCCATGTCTTGGCCTCGTGATATCGAACCGGCCATCTCGGCATAAGATAGAGAGGTTTAATCAGTCACACCGAAGAGAACCAGTTTATACTTTCTCGATCTTACGGCCTTTCCTCTCTGCTTTGACAGTATTGGACTGAAAGTTGTTCAAGGCAAAATCGACAGCGAAGGCCACGACAATACCATCATGATCTCTACACGATCACTCGGATTGCCAAAGGCAGGACTTGCATATCTGCTGCTGTTCAGTCTCTTTGGATCCGCATTTGGCTTCGCGCAGTACTGTCATGACCCTGCTCCCAGGGAGCACTTTGCTTTTTGCGTGGCTGTTGATGCCAGGCTAAATGCATCCTCTTCTTCAACGGATCTGACAGTCACTTTCGGATACCAGAAGAGTAACTTTGGAGGATGGACTGCTATAGGACAAGGAAGTGGCATGTACGGTGCCTTGATGTTCATCTTGTATGCTGATACAGCGTTACAAAACAGTATTGTTCCCCCTCTTCCTTTTTTCTCCTCTCTTTACTTTGTCAAGGAAAGACGGAATTGTTTAGTGACTGATACTGTTTTACATTAGAGGCGTATGTCAGTGTTCGCCGCGGACAGTAAGAAGCCTTAAATCTGTACTGAATCAGTGGATGTTCTAACTTAGCCAGGGGTCATTTCGAACCCCAACCCGAGCTATCAGCATCTTTGGTCGAGACGCTGTCGATAAAATCTAACCAGACGGGTTGGGTTGAAGCGAGCTTTGACTGCTACGGATGCGGCGGCAGCTATGAGGCAAATGAGCCGCAGCCCTGGATCTGGGCCGCCAAGAAGAAGCAACAGCTGAACCATGCTTCTGTAGAGTCTACGCTGGACATCCACGATCATTACGGACGGTTCAAGCTAGTTCTTCCTCAGCCCCATGACAAATCGCGAGTTATTCCTGTCATCGACCACAGTATTCCCAACCAAGAACACGCAGATAGCTCTGGACATTTGACAATGCTGAAAGAACGACACGCGCTCGTTCATGGAACATTGACTACTGTTTCCATTGCTTTCCTGATTCCACTAGGTATGCTCATCATGAAAGCACGAGCCAAGATCTCCCTAAGACTGCATATCTTGCTCCAACTCTCAGGGTCAATAGGTTGTCTTTTGGGCGTTGGTTTTGTCGTCACAAAACTAGAAGGGCCATTTCCCGTAAGTATCAGCTTGGTGCACAGTATCGGCCGGTCAGAAAGTACATGCACTAAATCAAAATTCTAGCTGTTCGAACCACATGTCCTCATCGGAACTTTGGTGGTTTGTGCTATTCTCTTCCAGCCAGTGCTGGGGTGGGTGCATCATCAGGGATTCGTTAAAGGCGTACAAACACCAAAAGCAACGACAGGGCATTTCTGGATCGGAAGAACAGTTATAGTGGCTGGATGTGTCAATGCGGCAATGTAAGTCATGGATCGTTACTATTCCTCCTTTTCTATCTACCTGAGAGGGTTTACTAAGCTATAGCAGTGGCCTTCACATGCGGTCTGCATCACTTATTTACGTTGCCTACTTTGCTGCTCTGGCAGTGATCTGGGCTTTAGCGTCGCTGTATCTTTCACAGAGACCTCCTGCTTCAGCGGAGGAGGATAAAGAGGTAGATGAGCCATTTCTGTAATAAGGCCTGGAGGGAGCAATGCCGCAATGTGGTGCGAATACGTGAGGAAGCACAAGACTTTTATTTTTTTCCCTTCTTCCCTCCATCTACCTTTCTTCTTCTTGAAAAGAATAGGGACAGTAATCCCGTCTGGGAGACAATATTGCGATGAAACCCCGAAAACCATTGTAATAGAGAATACTTCTTATGTAACCTAGGCCGACAACAGACAGAAGCTTTCATTGTCAGACTCGCAAGCAGACATCCATCAAGATTAGATCCGATGATAGAAGAACCATGTATAGCAAGATTGGGTTTGGGTAAAGAGAAGTACAGGTCCAGTGCGGCAATAATGCTAATATCACTCCATCCATATCACAAGCGACTTCCATGTCACCTGACTAGGTAGCAGCCCAATAGGACCTTGTTCTCCGTGATGGATCTAGTTACCCCACTGACCCGCCAGTGCTAGGAAGCCGACGAAATGACGATGGGCAGTTCAATAGCGGGCAATAATAATACGAGTCAAGACAACCGACGAGCCAAGCAAAGTCTGCATAGTAAATAAGATAATGGGTATAGCAAGTGAGTAGTAGCAGGTAGTTATAGAAGCTAGTGGATTGCAATGAATTGTATGTCTTCATCTACAAACAAGACAACAATAAAATAAAGAAGTGGACCTCCCCCATATCATCTTTCAGTGTGCGTAATTATGGCAATCTAGTACCTGACTAGCAACGTAGCATTAAGAAAACGCCTCCAATGATCATGTAGAACAGAAGAAGAAAAAAACGCCGAGCCTATGGCTAAAAGCAAAGCTAACGGGACAGTGCAGATAGCCTAGCGTAGTGTGATGGTGGCTGCAGTTGTTTGTGGGGGACAAAAAAGAAAAGTCCGTGGTGCCGTATTGGCGGGTGCTGGTTTGTTTGTTTGTTTGTTTGTTTGTAGTAATTCTTGTCGTCATGGTGTCAATTATTGCTGTTTAGAATGACAGCACTTCCATGATATCGCCCATCGGGCTCTCTTCCCTTTGTGGTCTGCCAAAGACCAGTGGTGCAAGCGAATCAACGCCCGAGTCCTCAGCCTCGAGGCTTAGAGTAGAGCTGCTGGATATCGATCTTGATGGGGAAAAGGTTTTAGGTGATGACGAAGGTGGTGCAGGTGAAAGATATGCCGATAATAAAGCATCCAGGTCTGGACCGTTTGAGAGCGTCGGCAGTACAGGTCGACTGATTCGTCGGTAGTGTTTTGTAGCCGGCGGCAAACCGGTCTTGGGGCGCGATATCGGTGCCGAAGCAGATCTCTTACTCGGCGTGCGCGTAAACAATCGAGGCAGCTTGAAGTTCTTTCGGATCGATGATGTTCTAGCAGGAGCTGCTGTTGTCGTTGTCGTCGTCGGTGTAGTCTTTGCTCTTACCACAGAGTTCGGGTGCTCGAAAAACTCGATTCCATGGGAGACGGGAACATTGCTCGTGACGGTATTATTGAAATCTTGGAGTAAGGAGTGAATCTGAGTCTCATCAAGACCCTCGACCAGCTCAAAAAGCTGGTCTACCGACCCGCGGCGGTTAAGGTGATGAGTATAGGTAGCGTCGTCCATGTTCGCCTTCTCTCACATAGAGAATCGAATCGGTCGGTGGGGGAGAGAAGTGAACGATTGGTCAAAGCCCAGTTTTAAAAAGAGAGAGAGAGCTGGGCTGGGCGGCTGCACAAGTTTAAGGAGTAGAGACGAGACGAGTGGGTGCAAGATGGGATGGCAGGGATGTTTCAGACGAAATTAAACAAGCCATGGCTTTTTCCTGCAATTGGCTAGTCCCCATTTCAAGGGGAATTAGGCGAGCCTCACTAAAGTTGATGGGACATGACAATGTTTTCGTCAAGCATTACATCAACAAGGCGTTGCTGATGATGAGGTTGTTCCTTGTTGCCATGTAGGTAGGTTTGTTGCTGGAATGCCGTCTTGAGAAGATCAAATCCATAGCAAGCCACATTATCAGCGCCATGAATCAATCCCTGTGCATAAGATAGATATTCAGGGTCTTTTTAACTAAATTTTTGACTAGACAAATTGATGTAAATTAGTATTCAGCGCTTTGATAGAAAGAATGACACTACTTCGAGCCCCATCTTGTTAAAATAGCCGCCTCGCGCTTACTGAGTACTAAAATATTACATCGGTAATCTGGAAGTGTGAGGCGATATGTAATTCTCGCAATTGCATAAAGGGCATTGATTGTTACTGTTAGTCTCAACAATGCTAATCGCGTGGCTTCTAATAATATCTCAATAGTCTTTTATGTTTGTTTTAGACTGCACCAAATAACACAATAAAGCACATGCCTAAATCTCCCTACCTACTAGCCAAGGCCGCCCTTGGGCACTATGAGACCCTTGACTAGGTACCTATCTTTATGATGTCAGCCCTACGATTGGGTTTGGGCAAATTTTTCAATGTCTGATGACATATTGGAATTTTGCTAGTGAAAGAAGAGAGATATTGTGGCAGATGTTGATCTAAAAGTCTGGTTATTGATGGCCAGTCACCACTGATATTAAAACCTGAACGAGAAGCATTTGTCTAGAAATGGTTGAAAGACTTCGATGATGGTATCAATAATCCATGGGTAAGTAGGCTACCGTCATTGGGTATAACATGTTTTCTTCGAGACATCTCGAGGAAATACCAGGGTGGTCACATATTTCCATACGCGATAATTCCTTTTCTATATTCTTATAGTCAGAAAATATATCAACTGCAACAAACATTACTTCTTCCTCAGTGATGCTGGAAGCTACAGGCCAAGCTTCCTGAAACGCTGGATCGTGGCGCAGCTCAGCCATCAAACTAAACTGTATTGATACAATCACAGAAATCAACAGCCTGTAAGATCCAGGCTAATTTCAACGTCAACTGAACTTTGTTTCTCTTTCCACCAACTCCACCTCACTTGATCAACGGTTTTGATAGGGATAAGGATAAGCTCAAAGACCTCAAGGCGTGCACAGTATGTGCAAATGCAAAAGTTCGCTGCGATATGATGCTTGGGCAGAAGCGATGTGTAAGGTATTCGATAATCGTGTTTAAGGTTATGAACAACACTAACGATGAGCATCTCAAGATGTGAGCGATTGAACAAGAAGTGCCAGTCACAACCCAGAGGAAGTCATCGCCGATCAAGCCACTCGAAAAAAGAGTCAGTTTTGGAAATTCTCAACTCTGGTTAACCACTAGCTAACATGCACCAGTGGCTTCGTAAGACTGAAGTCCAGGTTTGATTCAGCTGCGAATCTATCATCAATGACAGCGATAACTTCCCAATTGCCCGCTTCGACAACATCACACTCAACAAAAGCTCCATCCAGCGTAAGCTCATATTCGCATCCCCCGCCAGACACTCTACCACCTCTCCACGCTTTGTTCACATTCCCACTTACATCTGGACCTTATCATATGGCCAAGAAAATGCTTGGAATATACCTCCAAGAAATGATACCGCTGTTTCCGTTCGTGTGGATTAGCCCAGGTGAGACTCCTGAAAATCTTTTTCGGGAAAGGCCCATGCTCTATATGGCCATTATGGTAGTAGCATGTCAAGAGGATATCGACACACAGCTACAGCTCGCACAAAGGTGGCGAGATGAACTAGGGAGGAGGCTGTGGACAAATGGAGAGAAGAACCTTCAACTTTTACAGGGAATCTTGGTTTACCTGGCTTGGTAAGTTTTTACCGCTGTAACACATTTCAGCGAGTAGCTGACATTATTGTAGGAATCAAACCCATCGTGTCCTCGGGGACCAGATCAATAATCTAATGTACACGGCCATGTCATTGGTTACAGAGCTCAAACTCGACAAAGGGCCTTCAAGTAGCACAGCCTTCACTGGACTTTTGAACAATACTGCCAAAGGGAGGCCATCTCAAGATTCAAGAACTAATGATGAGCGGAGATGTCACCTAGGGGTCTTTTGGTTGAATTCCACGTGAGTACATCAGTACCGCATTCGCCATCAGAGTTGACTTTAGCTGCCTACAGGATAAAGACATGTGGCGGAAACATAGTAGCCATGCTATCGAATGTCGGCATACACGAGAGCTGCTCCTCCTTGGAAGCCAAAATGGAGTCACCATGGGATTCTTATCTTGTTCAGTTGATTAAAATACAACAACTTGCTAGTAGTATCACTACAACGATCTACGAAGATTCAAGTGCGAAAGAATCACAGACTAGATATTTCTTGCTTGAGGCGATTTCAAATATTGAACGACGAACCGAGGAGCTTGGGGTCACTCTACATCAACAGCCCCTATTACAAGGTAGGACCATCATAGTTATCTGCCTTTTCAAAAGCCATCTGACTATCTGCAGCACCATTAGCAATGTCCTTTCATACGCTACAAATATTGTTATACAAGATCAGTATGGATGAACGACTGAAAGAACCAGAACTCCAAATCGATCCCTCCCCTCATGGCTTACGAACTTCATATCTACTGGTATCATGTCTCAATTCCGTCAAGGCCGTCATTAAAAACTTCCTTCTCCTGACAACCTCAACCGTCCTATCACTCCCTTATCTATACTGGATCCAGGTAGACCGTTCCATCAACATGTTCTCGCGGTTACTTGTTGAACACCCTACGTTATGGGATCCAAGTCTCAACGTTGGGATATACGAGTTTACTTCAACACTAGAGCAGATATCGCACAAGATCGAGTGTGGATCGAGTATAGGGTCGAACATGTCACCACCTAGATATCTGCCTTACCCACTTGAAGAGATGAACAAGGTACTCAAGGACATGTACACCAAAGTCGGTGAAAGCTCTAAAGCCATGACAGAGCGGCCTCACGGTAGTGGGGCTGTAGCATCATCCACAGCAAAATCGTTTGATATGAAGAATATGGTTCTCAACAAACGAATCGAAGCCTTACTCCTGCGCTTCATGGAGAGAGGAAGCTTTACATGACAGCCTGAGCATTCTGATTCTAAATCTAATCATATAGAGGGCGAGTGGTCTAGTGGTATGACGTCACAAGCTCCTGGTTGACTGGCGCTCGTTGAGCCCAGTAGATACTATTGTGAAGGTCTAGGTTCGAATCCTTGGTCGTCCATCTCTTTTGATATTGTGTTTGAGCTAGTCACGATGGCTTGAATTATATCAAGATTTCGCTTTAACTGTATAATCTTACATATCTCACTGGATAGAATATCTAACTAAGATTAAGGGAGCCAGCAGGATCACATAGCATTTGCGCGGGTAGCAACTCTTCAACACATACTGGAGCTTCTCAATCCAAGAAGCGATGAATTTCTTGCTCAAACAATCCTGCAATCAAAGCATGCACCTCCTTACCAGGGTGATAAGAGTCAAAAAATACATGCTTCTGAGGATCGCTACACAAGTGCCGTGGTACACCTTCACTTGTATAAACACCTGTCAGACAAGCCGTAGGCGGGTTCACATACTTCTCAGCGAAACCATAAGCTTCAGGATCCGAAGTGATGTTCTTAAACAATCCACCCACGTCTATCACAGCTGTCTGAGCATATGCAGAATACGCGGCAGCGATATTCTTTAGACCTTGTGTCAGATCGCTGCTGAAGACTTCAACGCTGGGGATGTTATAGTCGGGGGAATTGTAGGTAGCCGGGAACGTCGTGGCTTTAAGATAGTTGGCCAAGATGATTTTGGTAGCGCCTGGATTCGGGTCAGCAAACGTATTTCAAAACCAGCCATTGAATTGGAGGGTACTTCACCAGCATGATATAATCGTTCAACATTCTCGTTGATCAGACTCGTAACCTGTCCTCCAGTAATGCTCGTGTTAAACAGGATATCGTTGGCACCAATCCAATGAACAAAGACATCATTTGCCCGAGGCTTGTCCCACGATAAGAATGACACAACTTGGTCTGCGGCTGAAGGAACAGGAATAATCGACTGAGGACCTGTACCTCCAGCGACGAAATCGTTGTTAGTCGTCGCTCCGCCAGTTGCGAGATTAATCAGCTCAAGACCGAGATCCTTGGCCACTAGATCGTTCCATTTCAATCCATTCCTTTACCATATCAGTACATATACCACTCATCACAAAGATATTACATACGAGAATGAGTGCCCGTAGTAAGCTGGGTCCGCTGGCCACGAACCATTGCTCACTATCCAAGAGCCATTGCCATTATCGCTGAAGCTATCCCCAAAAATGATTAGGCGTGAGAACTTGGCGGTAGAAGCATCAGGTAGAGGAGCGGCATGTGCCACAAGGCTGGCATAAAATCCAATTATCCAAAAAATCAACATTGTTGACGATGGAGTTTGAAGGTGGTTAGTTTACGATCAAGGGATAAAAGTTGAGGGAGTGTGCGCCTAACCTCGGTAAATGAGCTACCACGGGTATGCTGTGTCTTATTACCATTCAAACATCACCAATTGTGTCGCAGCATAGAGCTGAGAGGGTTTGATTGTTCTCATTGGCTTGGTTCGTAATCAGAGCCCGGACTAATATGTCAAGCACTCTCAGAGGACTTTACAACTACAAGCCTATAAGCCCAGTCAAGTACAATCGAGGAAACGGTGACAATGGAGAATTTCATAACTTTTGCTTTATCTTTTCATGTCATATTTTTACATAACAATCCGAAAATACACCTAATATACAAAGTCTTATCCCTCGCATCTTACAGTGCATCCCTCGTCAAACCCGTATCCGAAGTAGCCACCATGCTTTTTCTATAAATCTCTCCCAGCCAGAAGAAGATTATGACCACAGGCTCTCATGAACCTGGCGCAAAAAATTACAAGACATTAATTAGTGGAGATGTGCTTGCACCTCGCTGATCACCCCTGTGCTTAGGCCTTCTTCTCAGGCGGGTTGTTACCGCCGAACCAGCCACCGAAAGAGCCCATCATGCTGTTCATGGCCTCCTTCTGGGCAGCCTCCATCATAGCAGCCTCCTCCTTGAGCCACTTCTCTCCATTCTCACGAATCTGTTTCTCAAGCTCCATGTAGTTCCTCTGGCCGCGCTCACGGGCGACATCCTGCAGCATCTTGCCTTGAGCGAAAGCCTCGGCAGGGTTCTGCTCGCCGTCGGGGGACACCATCATGTTCATGTTGCTGGGGTTGAGACCGAGCATGTTGCCCAGAGCACCGACACCAGAGCCGTGTCTGTGCTTGTGGGCGAGCTGCTTAGCCTGGAACTCCTTGCGGGCAATAGCCTCGCGGCGGGCGAACTCGGTGGGGATGTCCTTGCCATCAAAGGACTTGATGACTTTTCGGACGTCGGAGTACTGCATCGTATGGATGTACTCAAGGAAGGGGATAAGGTTGACGAGCTCCTTGTCGTTTCGGTCACCCTTCCAAGGCTTGAGAACAATGGCGTTCTCGGGCTGGTTGCGGACATGCTTGGCCTTGGTGTCAATGATGATCACCTTGGACAGGTCACGGTTAAGGTAGGAGAGGTCCTGAATTGTTAGCCCAGACGAGGTGATGGTTGAAAGAGGTTCTTACCTTGACGATCTCGCCATTCTCAAACTTGGTAGCCTCTCGGTAGAGGGGCCACATGATCAAGCGGAAGGGGTCCAACTTCCTCATGATAGGCTCGCCGGTAGCGTAAGGGGTAGAGGTAAAGAGAACCAGCTCGTAGTACTGGCTGAGGTATCGGACAAAGTAGTCCACACCAGGTCGCTTGGCAATTCTCCATCCGTGCTCACGAGTCCACTCACTGTGAATGAGAAGGTCGTCCAAACTCAAGCAAAGGGTATAAGGGCGCTCGAAAGTAGGGTCAGGGTCGGGCAGGAGCTTCTCGAAGGCAGGCTCCTGGTAATAGGTAACGGATTCGGTCATACGAGCCTTGGCACGCTTCCACCACAAACCGGGAGAGGGACCGTTGGGAACATCAGGGTGACGCTCAGCCTCGATGGAATCCTCCCAGTTACGGCCCATATATAGAAGACTCAAGGTACCACCCGCAGCTGTCGTAATAAGCATAACTCTTGTCCACCACTTGCGGTTTCGCTCAGAGGTGGAAACATATTCGGAACGTTCCCGCTCACCACCCTTGGACTCAGCCTCCTCCAGTTCTTCCAAAGCCTGCTGCTCCTTCTTCTTGTCACCACCCAGTTCCTCGAAAAGTGTTGAAGGAATACCCTGTGTTAAGTCGGGAAGCTTGTGGAAAGGTATTTGCTCCCCCTCCTTAGGAGCCTCGGGCGATTGCTCGCTAGCTTTCTTAACGTCATTCTCGGTGGGCTGCTCGGGCGCTTTCGCAGCCTCGGCATCGCTTTGCGCCTGCGAAGGCTTGTTTTTCGACTCTTTGGGTGGTTGGCCGGATGAACGCTTGGAGTATGATCGAGGCCATGGAGAGGCAAAGTGAGGAGCAGCAGCGGGAATCGCTCGGAGGGGAGATGCGACAGGCTGTGACAGACGGGCTGTCATCAAGCCCAAGCGCGAAGCCTGGGCTACTCTAGACAACATTTCGAAGGATGGGAGGTTATGTTGCTAGACTTGAAGCGATTGCTGGAGTTTGTGGGTGGTGGAGTGAAGGATCGAACTTCAATGACCTAGGGTATGGACGTAAAGCTTGACGAAGTTGGTCTGATGCTCCGCCATAGCCATAGCATCGCGCAGTCGGCTATGGAAAAAAAAATCGCACGGTTCTTCGAGCCAAAGTGGAGCTTTCCAACGCAATGGCACCGCGGATTAGCCGAAAGGCTTCTGATAAGCCAATGTCGTCATATCGTGATCACTGCATCACGTGAACCGTCTCCGGTCATACTCCGATCTGAAGACGCCCCGCGCCCCTCATGACATCCAGTCAAAATCCCTACTCTGCTTCAGATTGAAGGCGGTGCTTGAATAGCGAGGTTCATTAGCAAGCATTGTATTGCCATTCAGTGTCGAGTTTTCCGGTGGTCATCCAGTGCGTCTTCGAGAGTATTCTTCAGACGCTTCTCCAACAATAGATAATTTTTCTATACTTTGCCACAGTCAAATAAAGTCCCGGCGATTATTCCGATTAGCGACCCCGAAACTAACAATGGATGTCGCCCGCGCCGTCGTCTAAAGCGGATTCTTTTCAATTGCTACCGACCTACACCATGACACACCTCATGACAAGCCTCACCCCAAAAAATTGAATGAACAATTAGGCGATCAATCGCTAAACCAGACTATCGTCATCTAACAGAGATTCATGAATACACGGCCAGCCTTATCCTAAATCGAAATTCTCCTCATCGCCACCTCGAATTCTTCATCTACATCACAACTCATACCCATCATGGCACGACGTGCTAGCAAGAGTTCGGCTTCTAGGCCAGCGGGATCAATACGCATTGTGATGCCCTCATCCAGCCAAGCACCTCCCGCTGCTCCTGCGCCCGAAACAGCTGTTACCGATGAGGATGTTGACAAGCTCAACATCGCCGACCTCACGCTTGATGTACCTCTGATTCCCTTTAGAACGAAGCGCCGAGTACCCAAGACACCGTTTCATTTCCTTTCTCTACCCGCCGAAGTACGCATCCAGATATACACATACTTCTTCGATGATGTTCCTACACTTCTGGATCTTGGTCCTGGCAACTACAAGCGTGTACACAAGAAGCTTGGCCTTATGCGAGTCTGCAAGCAGGTCCATGATGAAGCAACATTTGCCTTCTACAGCACGCGAACCTTTCGTCTATTTCCTACCTATCCTGGCAAATACTTCAAGAGTAAGAAGCCTCTGTTGGCAAGGTTGAAGCCGCAGCAGCGACGTTGCGTTACATCTCTCGAATTGCGCCTTGGACCCGGATGGAATGCTCCGCCTCGTGGATGGGTAGTCAACCCAGCGCTAGGTCTCTCGGATTGCAAGGATGTCGAGCGCCTCAACGTGTTTGTCGAGTGCGACCCCAGCGATAACATATTCCAAGGCTGGCGTCGATCAGAGGGCTTTTACGAGGGTTTCAGCAGGAACCTTCTCACCGATGTGTTGGAAGCACTGCCTTCCCTTCAGACTGTTCAGTTTGATGGCTGGACTAGCGTCAAGAAATCCGGAGACATGATGCAAGGTCTCATGCAAATTGTCGAGCAACACGGTCTTGGCATTGAATGGGGCCCCGAAAGAGGATGGACGGACGCCGATGATGATGAGGACGAGGGGACTGAGCCAGTGGGTTATCCTGAAGGATTCCCCCACCCTGGATATGAAGCGCATGGACTGCTGGCTTTGGCATAAAACCATGTAGCGTGGGCTTTTTTTCATTGGTTTTGATGAGTTTTACGACAAGCACGTTTTCATTTATATACAATAATGCAGTATATGGCTTCTATACTCTAGCTGTATCCATGCAGTGAAATGCTATCAAGTTCAATGCTATTCCTACCCGTGGTATTGTCCATATCTATACTTCGTAAAGTCAAAACAAAGTCTTACTGAGCGCCAAGCATGGCGAGCGCATTGCGCAGCTCTTTGACCGCTGTAGGCACATCCTCAAAGTTCAACGCCGATATCGCCCATTTGGCGTGCTTCTGAGCCTGGTTGATATCTTTCTGGTCTGTTGAGTAATTTGTGCTCTGCACCGGAGCAGGCGCAGATGTAGGTATTGATGCTGGAGGCTCAGGAGCCGGCGAGTTCCCTGGATGTGAAGAGGCAAGATGTGGCATCATCGGTCTGATAGGTGCAACAGCTGGAGGTACTGGGGTTTCAGAGACTGATCCCTTTCCAGGAGGTGCAGAAGCGAGATGCGGTAGCCATGGTCTTGCAGCTGCTGCGGCGTTGAGCGGGTTTACAGGTCCAGGAACGGGACCTCTTGGAGGGACTGGTCCGTTTCCAACGGCTGAAGAAGTCAGATGGGGCAAGAAGGGCCTTGCGCTGGCAGCAGCTTCTAGAGGTGATGATGAATCAACGTCTGGCGCCCTGGGGTGTGATGAAGCTAGGTGAGGCAAGAATGGTCTGGCAGCCGCCGCAGCCGAGAGCGGTGCTGGTGAGTCCATGCCTGGGGGCTTTCCGGGATGCGATGAAGTAAGGTGGGGCATCATAGGTCTCGGAGGAGCGGTAGGCTCTTCGGAATTCTCCGTAGAGGGAGCATTAGTTGCGGGCTGTGCTGGAGACTCTACCGCGGGGGACACATCGGGCGGTAGACCGACTGGTGGGCGGCTGAGATCGCCAGCTGGGGTAGAACTTGTGCTCATAGGCGATGGGACAAAGGGCTCTGGTGCCTGACCCTCTGGTTCAGTTTGGGGTGGGAAATAACTAGGATCAGTTGGGTCTTTTGAAGGTGCCTCTGTGGGTGTAGGAATCCTAGACGACTCTCCACCCTCTGGTGCATCTTCAACTGTAGCCCTCTGGCCTCCCGTTAATAGCTGGACCTCAGAGTCGGAAGGGTCGAGGCTGACGCTTGGCTCAGGCTCAGGAGCCTTCGGGTTCGTCTCATTGGGATCTTTGCCCTCGCGAATGGCCTTTAGGATTCGAGCGGCGTTCCACTTTGCGAACTTGATCTTTTTGACAACCTCGGGGTCGGGCTCACCCCATTCGCGGGTAAGATCAAAGAAAGTTGCAGCGGCATCGAATGTATCAGCCGTTTGTCTAGGATAAGTCAGTTTTACATGTTTGAGGATAAGACAGAAACCAGGGCATACCTCGTCACCTTGTCGGCTCGCAGGGTGCGCTCAGCGCGATCAAATGTCTGCTGGGCGAATTGCTCGACGTAGGCTTGTCCCGCAGCATTGTCGATAATCGCTTCGTCGTCGGCGCGCTCTGTCTTTGTCGTCTCGAGGCGCTCGATCAGGGTCTTTGTGAACTCAAAGGCTTCGTCGTCTGAGTTGTGCAGGCCTTTGCCTACGATCTGGTTGACAGCATGGTATTCACCTGCAGTCAAAGTTTTAGCGACTTTGTGTACTAGGTCGAAATTTTGTGGTTGGGTTGTTGCCTACACCAGTATGCCAGGGCGGGTTTGATGGTTCTGAGCTGGTTCGCGCGGTTGATGAAGCGGCTCACTTCGGGGATTTTGAGCACGGCTGGTAGTGGCTCGGCCATGTTGTGCGGTATTTTGACAGGTTTGACAGGTTTGACAGTTTCTCGAAATCCCTCAGATTCAAAGAGAGGGATAATTCTTTAAAAGTCGGGCACTAAATTGGGATGACGCAAGTAGAATGTCAACTCCAAGTTGTTTTGGAGATCCCTACCCCACCTCCATCTCGATCTCCTCATTCTCTTGTCTTCTGCCTACGCGTTGACGTAACGGTTTTAGTGGTTGAACCACACAGCCACATAGTTTCCCCGGATTTGGTCAGCTCGCGCCACATGTGGCTCAAGCTGACGTCTAGACCATCGAATCAGAAGACCCAGCTTCACTTTACGTTGTCTGATCACCGTGGCTTTTTCTCCGAAGATGCCACTTTGTTCTTGACGACGACCACGAGTGACACTGATTTCTTGTCATTGGGCCCGTTGAATACGACTCAACTTCAAGACCGATCAGTCTTCGAGCAATACTCTTGCATCCTCCTCTCTTTTACATCGTCAACTTTGCATTCATCTTCACAATGCATAACCCCACATCTCTGCTGGTGACTTTGACAGCAGCCCTTGCGGCCCTGCCTGAGGCCCAAGCTGCCATCTACACCAAGAACTCTCCTGTTCTTCAGTTGAACGCTCGCAGCTATGACAAGCTCATTGCAAAGTCTAACTACACCTCGGTGAGTTTACCCCTACTCGCTGCTGTGAATCTCCACTTATACCTTCCAGATCGTCGAGTTCTACGCTCCTTGGTGCGGCCACTGTCAGAATCTCAAGCCTGCTTATGAGAAAGCAGCCAAGAACCTCGATGGTCTTGCTCAAGTTGCTGCCATTGACTGTGACGATGAGTCCAACAAGCAGTTCTGTGGCTCCATGGGTGTCCAGGGTTTTCCCACTCTCAAGATCGTCCGTCCTGGCAAGAAGTCTGGTAAGCCTGTCGTCGAGGACTACCAGGGCCAGCGAAGTGCCGGTGCTATTCAAGAGGCCGTCATGAGCAAGATCAACAACCACGTTACACGTTTGAGTGACAAGGACCTGGATTCTTTCCTCGCGGGTGATAAACCCAAGGCTATTCTCTTCACTCAAAAGGGAACTACCAGCGCGCTCATTCGAAGCATCGCCATTGACTTCCTTGATGTCATCTCTGTGGGTCAGATCCGTGATAAGGAAACAGGCGCTGTTAAAAAGTTTGGCATTGAAAAGTTCCCGGCTCTTGTCCTTATCCCTGGTGAAGGCAAGGATCCTATTGTCTACGATGGCGAGATGGCCAAGAAGGACATTGTCAAGTTCCTTACTCAAGCCGGACAACCTAACCCTGTCCACGCTTCTGGTAACGCCAAAAGCACCAAGGCCAAGAAGGACGACACCAAGAGTGCTAAGAAGAACAAGCCCACTGAAGCTGCCCAGGAGCCTGCTGCCGAATCAAAGGAATCCACTGCCGAGGCTGTCCCATCTATTGTTCCTATCGCTACTATCAACAGTTTGGAGAAGCTCACTGAGGAGTGCCTCACTCCCAAGTCCCACACCTGCGTCCTTCTCTTCACTCCTGGCGAAGCTGGCGAGAAGGCTGCCGACTCACTCTCTCACCTCAACACCAAGTACGTCCACGGAGGCCGCAACACCTTTCCCTTCATCGCCGTCCCCAGCGATAGTGAGGCCGCTTCCACTCTCCCCAAGGCCCTTGGACTCAGCGACAAGGTTAATCTTATCGCTATCAACACCCGCCGCAATTGGTGGCGCCAGTACGATGGCGACTTCAGCCTCTCAAGCGTTGAAAGCTGGATCGATGCCATCCGCATGGGTGAGGGTTCCAAGAAGAAGCTTCCCGAGGGTGTCGTCGTTGAGAAGAAGGCCGAGTCTTCCCAGTCTTCTCAGGATGAGTCCACTCAGGCCACCGAGCCCGAGCCTGAGATCGAGACTGATGGTCCCGAGGATGTCAAGACCGTTATCGAGACTGAAATTGAGACTAAGTACGAGACTGTAACCGGCGCCGACGGAGAGGAGACCCAGACAATCATCGAAATCGAGACTGAGTACGAGACTCAGACTGAGACGGAGCACGTTGAGGGGACCGCCGAACCTGAGGCCCAGCCTGTCGCCGAGTCCGAAGCCGAGCCCAAGACCAAGGACGAAATCAAGCACGAGGAGCTGTAAAGACGACATGTGTCTTCTTCGTAATGTTACAATTAGCCCGTTACACTATGATATATAGCGCTGGAGACATACCTGTAGCATAAAACTAGCAGATCAAACAAAGAACTCCAAACACAATTTTTCTGACCCGATGCAAATTCCTTGGTATCAATATTCTATGCATCCAAATCCATCATTGCGTCACTCTTTTCCGCAGCGCCCTCCTTGACCATTTCCGCACCCTTGTCTTTCACCACTTGATCCAGGAATTGCTTCACCTGCTTACATCCATCCACGCCTACTACCAACATACCTTCCAGTCTGCTGACTTGCACACGACTCTCGCATACCAATACTGCCACTCGGTCGGTGGCGCCGTGGGTCGCGACAGTGAGGAACGGGAGTTCCTGCTCCTCCTGGTTGTTCAAGTCGAGCAGGGGGTCGGCCGTGTCGTCGCCAGCAGCGTATGTGGAGGTAGAGCCCGCCGTGCATGCGGCGATGTAGTCCGTCATGGGAATACCAGCATCGATAAGCGCAAGTGTCGTGGCATTGAGTAGAGCAGCGAGTAGCGATCCGTCTTGTGAAAGGACGTGAAGTGAGATTGAAATTGAGGAGTGAGGGAATAAATGCGTATGTAAGTTGGAGGCCAATGCATTAGCAATCGTAGTTTCGATCTCCTGTATGCGCCTATGGAAACATGTTAGTCCACCGCCAGAAAAACAGCAATCGTCATGGAAAGAAAAGCTCACTTGTCATTGCGCCCTCTCTTCTTGCGATCCACGCTCGAGAACCCAGCAACCACAACATTGACGTTGATCGCGGCTGATTCGCGATGAGCCTGCTGTCCGCCGCGTCGTTGCTGTTGCTGCTCCGAAGGACCTGTCACGACACACATGACTTTTGTATGGCCCATTTCGAGATATGATGAACCGTCAGCAGCATCTTGGGTCCTGATCTGGGCGTGAAGACGTCGGAGTTCATTCCATCTTCGTCCATCGACGCGCAGAAGCGCTAATGAGTACGTTGAGGTGTCGAGAGGCATCGTTTCGTTATGTTTTTGTATGTATGATTTGAGCTTCAATTGCAGGGCTGCGCATCACCAAAGGCTGCTCATGGTGGGGGAAATTTTCTATACAAGACTGTGGCGTTTGAAGTGTGGCTGGAGCTATCGCAAGGTTTATCTCGGATCATCTTAGCCTTCGGATTAACCAGCAAAACAATCTGAACCAATCAAGAACCGTCGGTTTTGGAACATTTACTGCTTTCATCTCCGACAGCACACTTACGGGATTTGTGCTTGGAGATTAGATATCCGAATACAACAGCAGAGCTGCCTTCATGCAAGTCGGTGATGTAATACTCAACGCCATAAACCCGCGCATTATCCAATAACGCTCGGGATTCAGCGACACTAGAGTTTACTCCGCTGTGGGAAAGGCAAGCGTCTTGTTATTAATGCTTGCTAATTGCAGCCATGACGGAATTAAGCGTTTCTGAGAGACCGGTCTTTACGATGTTTCATCGATAGCGTCAACTGCGATGGCTAATGCATCCGGAGCTCCAGTGTTTAATAGTTCTTGGTTATATATAAGTTATGATTTCTCCCCGTCTATAGATCTGGATACTCCCATCACTCTCGCAACAGTACACTCTCATCTATAACATCAATTGAGTCTTCTAATATCCTCTTAAACCTAATTCATATCATAAACATCATGTCTTCTCTTCCCCAAACATACAAGGCCTGTGTTCTTGAAAAGGCCAATGCTCCCTTTACTCTCAGCGATGTTCCCCTTAAGCATCCATCAAACGGGCAGATCCTCGTCAAAGTCCTCGCCTGTGGTGTCTGTTTCTCGGACGTGGACGTGGGCGCAGGCCACTTTGGCGACGTCTTTCCCCGCGTTCCCGGTCATGAAATTATCGGTGATGTCGTTGAAGTAGGCGAAGGTGTCGACAACTTCAAGAACGGCGACCGTGTTGGTGGACCTTGGCACGGCGGCCATGATCGAACTTGCCGACAGTGTCAGCGAGCGCAATTCCAAATGTGCGACCACAAAGAAGTCAACGGTGTAAGCCGCGATGGTGGCTACGCTGAATATGTCCTCCTCCGCTCAGAAGCTGTGGTGCGCGTGCCCAAAGAGCTTGATCCTGCCGAAGCTGCTCCTCTTCTTTGCGCTGGTGTCACTGTCTTCAATGGCATTCGCAAGATGCACGTTGAGCAGGGCCGCATCGTCGCAGTTCAGGGTCTGGGTGGTCTGGGCCATCTTGCAGTACAATACGCCAACAAGATGGGATATGAAGTCGCTGTTCTCTCCTCGAGTGACGACAAGGCCGACTTCGCCAAGAAGCTCGGTGCTCACCACTACATCAATACCAAGAAGAGCGACGTCGCCGAAGAACTCAACAAACTCGGAGGTGCCTCTATCATCGTACAGACAGCACCCAATCCCAAGGCTGTGTCCCCACTCGTTGAAGGCCTCGCCCCCGAGGGCAAGTTGCTTAATCTTGCATCCGTTGGTCCTGCAGAGGTCAATACTCTGACTTTAGTGCTGAAGGGTGCCAGTGTTGTCGGCTGGCCCAGTGGTCATGCTCTCGACTCCGAAGAAGCCCTGCGTTTCTCCTTGACGCATGGTGTGAAGTGTATGACCGAGAAGTATCCATTGGACAAGGTACAGGATGCAGTCGATAGCTTGAAGGCTGGCAAGCCTCGATTCAGGAATGTTCTGGTTATGCAGTAGAGAATGTTAGCGTTGTTGTTGTTCGCTTTGAAGAATGATGTTGGAGTATATGCTGGCCATGAGACCGAACATACTAGTTGTAATTTGGCAATCAAAGAGAATTATCTAAGAATTATATGTTTTTGGTTGACAAACTCAAATTCATGTCCCCATGGGGTATCTTTCTTTCCTAGTAGTTCAATGCCCATCTTTATGAAGTCTATCACAGTCATAAATACTCTCGACCAAACGAGTGAGTTATTATTCATTCTTTTTGCTCAATTATCCGATAAAGGTACATCTACAACCAAAACACCGTTTAATTGACTGTTCAAAGTAGACCTCAGCATTCCTGCGTTGCTCGTCACGTCGTCGCTCCCGGGGTATCCACTGCACGCATATCTTCATTAAGCAATCGAGGTTTAATTCTCATTGTTCTTCTCGTCCATGCAAATACACAACGCCGCCATGAGCGCCATATCGACGCCGGGCGCGACCATTAGAGCATAGGTCTGCTGACCGAAGATCATGTCACGACCGCTGAGGATCTTACGATCGATGCGCGCGACGACAGTATTTGTAGACTTGTCAAAGATATCAGCTGCGTAATCGAACCAATTTCCCTTCATTTCTAGAACCTCTGCAGTGCCGTCGCTGGAGGTGAAGGTAGCAGTAGCCTTGGAGCCCATAACTAAGCAAGCAACAGTCAGGACACGACTCTTCATAATTGGATAAGTACGGGAGAAAACTCACGCTTGAAGCTATTCTTAACTTCCATAATCTTAACACCCTGGGGATCCTCGACGGCGTAAGTAGCATGGATGTGCATAAGCTCCTTGACAATGGAAAAGAGGTGGTTGCCCTGCATGTCAAAGACCTTTTTGCGGCCCGAGATGCTCATGACCTTTCCCTCGACTTTGAGGATAGGTTGGCCGTTGGCAAGCTTGATGTCGAAGCTGTCGCCTGTTAGAGACATGACCTTTTCTCTGAGGACAAGTGTCTCGGTTTGGGCGGCTATGAGGTTCTTGAAGACGCCAACCTGGCGAGGTGCGGTTTGTAGTTGAACGGCAGCCATGTTTATTTTGTGTAGGATTAAAAAATGAGGGGTAGTAATAACGTTGTAGAGGATAACGGAACGATTTTAACAATGTTCTCAGAATGTTGTTGGGCTTGTGGTATTTATACAGGTCTACTGTCAGCAAATCGAGGGGACCCTTGTGGCACAAACGTCACATGTAACTTCCTCAACAAACACTGCAGCCACTATAGGACCCCTCATGATAGCGGAAGCTGAGGACATTCAGTGATAGGATTGATGGCTTAAGGCTGAAGGGATGGTACTGTGGCCCACAAACAAGGCGCAGTGCCGGCAAGGCTAATCAACCTCAAAGGATGCCTAGAACTTCTAGATGAGTGGCCCTTGATGGATACAAATCCATCATGAGGATTTCGGGATTGCGTCATAGACATCATGATAGGAAACCTGGAAGCTCTTTTAGCGACAATGATCGTCAAAGAAAAGAATCCTTTTGCATTCACAGCCCCCAAGTCACAATTGATCAGCATAAATCAGGTTCGCGTAGATATTAATCATTCCGTCAGTGAACGGAAAGAGAAGTGACCGTGAGAAGGATATTCATGTTAGGAGTTGCTTATTCGTCAATCCATTCTGCCGGTATTTTTTGCTCGTCAGAAACGGGCGGAGCGTTTTGCTTAATTAGTCGATTAAGCATCACTCAGTTGAACGCCATGGTGACAGAAACTAAACAGCAAGAGTCATCCAGATATGGTTAAACAATAGCCACATTATTTTGTCACTACCGCTCGTCATGTCAGGCTTTCTTCTATCTATAGACTTTACGTATTAACTTATCGTGGGTTAAGGATTTCAATTTTTACAGGTCCCTATATGCACACCGATGAGGAGATAATAGTACAGGGCACATTAGGGATATGTCAAACGACAAGTTATGATGTACAGGTAGGTATCGCTAGTAGTATTAAAACAAGAGGCAGCCAACGCCGTTTCAAACGTCTAATAACACTCCATGTTGGATTCAGTGTCTGTACTTACAACACAAATCTTGACTAATTAATCACAAGATCAGAAGAACAGAAAGAATTGTCTTTATATCCCCGTTGTTACATAATCTACCAGACGATAGTAGATAAAACTTCAATCCTGTCGCTCCCACCCTAGAGTCCGCTAGCGTTACCAGTTAGCAACATAATTTCCAAATCGGCATGTTCTCAGCATCAAACAATCACGTGATTCATGTGATTCACATATCCGGTCTGGTGGTCTAGTGGTATGATTCTCGCTTAGGGAAAACCCTATAGCATTGCTTGCGAGAGGTCCCGGGTTCAATCCCCGGCCAGACCCTTCCTTTTGCTGATCAATCTAAGGTCCTATGTAGAAGTTGTTCTTTTTTGTAAAGAATATTAGCAAAAGGCATCACACTCCGTCCGTTCTGAAGTATGGTGAATTGACTTCTTTTATTTTAGCAAGAGATGGTGGCTGACCGTAGACGCAGACGAAGCCATCCATGGTAACCATTGAGCCTACTTACCTAGCTTGTGATATGCTTTTGAGCATCGACCGTTAAAGTAAATAGTTCACGAGTGGCTTCACTTCAGTCATAAATAAATACGATTTCAGAAAGGCACGATATACTGTGGAATATAAGCCAAAAATTGTCTATCCGTAATCTATCCATAAACTATTACAAGAAACAGATCTCGGGCGCGAGAAAAAATAAAAAAAGACACGCTAATGGGCGTCATTCAACCCAGGATCCATTTAGGACATTTACAGAGCAAGCATGGCAAAGAAGGCAAGGGCGGCAGCAGAGATGGTCAAACCAGCAGCACCGTTGACGGTGCTAGGGGTCTCGGCAGGGGCAGACTCGGAGCTGGAACCAGCCTCGGTGCCAGACTCGGAGCTGGAGCCAGAGCCGGAGGAAGAACCGGAGCCAGAGGAGCCAGAAGAGCCAGACTCGGAGGCGTCACCAGAGCTTGAACCAGAGCCTGAGGTAGGCTTGGTCTGAGAACCGGTACCGGTAGCAGTAGAGTCCTCGCTGTCAGAGCCACTGGTAGCAGAAGCAGTAGATGTGACAAAGGTGGCGGTGGAGTGAGAATCGTCGGTAGCCTTGGAAGCACTGGTGGCGGTCTTGGTCTTGGACTCGGCGGAGCTGGAGGTCTCCTCATCAACCTTGTCACAAGAGAGATCGAAGAGAGGAGTGGTGGAGAGGTTCTCGGTAATGGCGAACTTCATCTTGTTGTCGGGGTTGGAGTCACGGAGGTTGTACCAGAAGGTGGGGGTCTTGTTGAAGAGGCTCTTGCAACCGACCTCGCGCCAGTACTTCTGGGCGTTCTTGACGCTGGGAACAGCCTCATCCCAATCGGGACCCTTGTAGGGCCATCCGGTCTCGGTAACCCAGACGGGCTTGCCACCAGCGGCGGAGATGGTGGCCTCGTAGGCCTTGTTGAAGAGCTTGGCAGCGTTGTCGATGCTGTTGCCCTTGCCGTTCTCGTAGTAGGGGTACTCATCGACACCGATGAAGTCGATGGCGTCGAGGACAGGCTTGTTGGTGGCGTTACCCCAGACATCCCAGGTGTCGACGTGGCCGAGGGGAACCTTGGAGATGGGAGTGCCCTTGAAGGCCTTGCGGAAGTCACCGATGAAGTCAACGAGAGCATCGGGCTGGACACCGACACCACCCTTGTTCTTGACACCAGTAACGGAGTTACGGTAGAGATCCTCGCTACCGACAGAGACACCAATGATGAGGTCGGTCAGGTCGGTGCCGTACTTCTCGATGGCCTTCTTGAGGGCGCTGATCTCCTTGTCGATGGTGTCAGTGCCAGAGGTCCAGACACCGAGGAGGATCTGGGTCTTGGTATCGATGGCAGCCTCGAAAGCCTCGATGGGGTCATCCTCGGAGTAGGCCTGGATGTTGGTGTAAAGACGGACGGCGCTGAAGTCACCGGGGGCGGTCTTGAGGTTCTGAGCAGTCTCGAACTCAGCCTGGAAGTCGGCCTTGAACTTGGCCTCTCGGTTGGCGAGGGTAGCGCCAGAGTTGAAACCAAGGTAGTTCTTGGCCTCAACGCCCATGGCGAGGGCACCAGCAGCGACGGCAGCGGATGAAACCTTCATATTGACGGGTTTTGTAGATTATCGATTCTCGGTCGATTTGTGGCTATACTTTATCTGGTACAACGTTGAGCACGGTTACACCACGTTAGACTGCTACAAAGTCTATCAAAAAGGAGTGTGAGTTTAAATTCGAAAAGTTGATAAAAGGCCGTTGGGGCAAAAGAGAGTGACGAGGAAATAAGAATGTCTACCCAAAAAAAGAGAGAGAAGATAGACGACGAAAAGGGAATGATGGACGGAAAAAGAAGAATTGTCTGGATGAAGTAAGAGAAAGAGTCGTCTTTTGTTTTTGCTTTCGGAACGCGCTGAGATTAGGTAGGGGCCGTTCGGTTGCAGCGGACGTGGGGCCGTCACGTGCCGGACAAGCACTAAGTGCCCGGTTTTCCAGGGGAATGCTTACGACGCTGGCCCACTAAGTTATGGTTAAACCGCTAAGAATAGCATGCGATGTCTTGGGTAGCGGTGCTGATTGGCCGTCAACCCCAGCTTCTCCTGTCTCATGCCCAACTAGTAATCTTCCAATATGATCGTCGATAAACAATCAAAAGATGAATGATAGCTCACCACGTATTCAAGGAGTTGTGCATGTTTATCCAGATACCTGGTACCCTCATCCTTACATTAGCATCTCGTACTGTTAGATTTGATACGACCTTGTTACTCGGTTTATGTTTTTTTGAAGCTATCCGAGTCCCTTTGTCTCACAGAAAACTGTGTGCGCCATTGACTAAAAAAAACAGTGGACGGGTGGTGGCACTTTTATGCAAGGAACAGCACAGCCCGAAACATACCAATCAGTGAGAACAGATGAAAGCTAAACAAGCTGAATAAAGTTTATCATCGTCCCAAAATTGAATATATTGACAACTAGGATCCGATGCTGGGATTAATTCCTTGGACCAATCTCTTCATACGAAGCCAAGGATAAAGAGATTCGATAATTTTCTGTACAGTGTATACGTATAATAAATATCGAATCATTACCTCTACAGTATATACTTCTCCAGCCTCTCAAGATCTATGCTATGACGCTTCCTTTCAGCTCGTTTCTCTACATAAAACACTGCGTAAAGAAGTAATTCTTCGCTGAGGCCGGAGAATTCCTTGGCAGCCCTTGGCGGCTCCAGCCCTGGGGCAAAAGACGCTAAATTAGATGCGACTGGACTGTCTCTTTCTCCCCCTTGAAGTGGATAAGACGGCTCTTGGCTGACACGGCTCTGAGGCCGTCCGATCCGTTACTGGAAGTGGCTTAGAGATGAACAAAGAGCGTTATGCTGTGAAGTCATAGCAAATGAGTCGATTTCTTGGAATGAGAGACTATCACAAAGGGTATTCCGACATGTGAATGTCATGAAGTCACGACAGCCGTGTCCATGCGGTAGTACTCGCAGGGATGTTGCAGGACAGGAAGTGGACAGACTTGACTTGTATTCCGATACGAGAAAGAAGAGAATAGTCCTGGTATGGGGTATTCTTCAAGAAATGCAAGTTTTGACCTGAGCGCTGCACTGTAGACTGTCATGACTTAGGCGCTGACCGAGGGTCCAACGTCTCACCACGACATTCCGCTATGACTTCGGTTGGTTGCTAGTTTAGCATCCATTGTTTCAACACGACTAACCAATGATGATCGCCATGAAAATACGAATAATAAATTGGAACTCGAACATGATGGTTTTGAAAAATTATGTCATGCTATGGACAAAAACCCACTTCTCAAATCCCTTCAGGCCTCCAGTTACCTAGTTAGCGCTTCTCTGCCTCAGGCCTTTCATGAGCCATGAAGAACTCGTCCTCGTTAATCTGGTACTTGGCAGACTTGCGTGCCGAAACACCCTTTTGGAACTGTTCAATCTCATCAGCTTGCTTTCTTTACTGGTTCGACACAGACCGTTACTTACCATGTAGTCCATTTCACCAAATGTGCGATCCTTTGTCTCAAACATGCGGAAGTATCCCCAAGTGAGAGTCAGAGTGGCCAAGCCCGCCCAGAAGAAAGCCTGTATCGTTCGTTAGCGTGCATTCAATATCTCATCTTACGCCAGGACTCACAGTTTTCCCCTTGAGGTTCCAAGAGCCAGGCGACAACATCTCGGGCTGGATCAGCCCTCCGCAAATAATGTTGCCAACGTAGTAGGTCGAACGAGCCAGCACAATCGTCTGGGTTCGCAGACGAGTCGAACCAATCTCGGCGACGATGGTGTAAATGATGGGACCAACGCTCATGGAGTATGCTCCTAGCCACACCACACATAAAATTGACTGCGCCCAGGCCAAAGGCTGGTTCTGCTTGGGCAGAGCGAGAAAGCCAATGGTCCAAAGGATGACGACGAGGAATGAGAAGCCAGTGAGCCAGATGGTCCTTCGACCAAACTTGTATATGTAGAACCAGGAGATGATGGTGCCCACGAAGGCGATGCCAGTTCCACCCAGGGCAATACCGTACGAAGCCTCAGGACTGATACCTGTCTGTTGGAAGAAGAAAGATCCACTGTAGCAAAGGGCACCGCCATTCGTGATCTGAGACAGGAATCCCATGCAAGCGATCTCAGTACGTCGGAGGTTGCTGCCTCGGAAACAGTCCCAGTACGAGGTGCCCGATCGCTCTTCGATCTCCAGCTTATTAGTGTGAACCATCAAAGCAACGGCATTGTCGTAGTTGATGTTGTGCTCAGGATTGGATAGCCGCTCGAGGGAAACCTTGGCCTTCTCGAGTTGGTTCGTACGGACGAGATACCAGGGCGACTCGGGGGCAAGAAATGCGGCGATAGCTAGGGGAATCGGCCAAACCCACTGAATCGCGAACGGGATCTTATACGACCATGGGGTAGGGTTGTTGACGAGGCCCCTAAGCACACCAGCTGAGATAAACTGACCAATGCACCAGCACAGGTTGACATAGGCAGTAAGATATCCTCGGATGGCTAGGGGAGTGACCTCGGCGGCGTAGGCGGGACCAGTCGTGGCAAAGATGCCCCAGGGGATGTTGCAAAGGAATTGACCGACGAGCAGGACCTCGATGTTTGGCGCAAAGAAGACGACAAAGATAAAGGCGGACAGCCAGAAGAGGCCACTGATGAGGACGACGCGGTGTCCCCAACGGGACGTCGCCCATCCGTTGAGCATGGCGCCGATGATGTTAGCCAGCGCGCCAAGGCAGTTGAAGCGCTGCTGCCAATTGGCTGAGATCTGATATCCGTTGTCCTCATCGAGCCAGACGCCGTACTTTTCTCTGAATCGTGGGTAACCGTAGAAAGAACCTAGGAGGGTAACGTCGTAGCCCTCCATGATGACAGTCGTCGAGATGACTTTACCATGGTCAGCTACACAAATACACGCAATCACGCAGGAGAGGGAAGAAACGTACGGATGGACCAAAAAGCAGCGGCCTTGTACGTCTTGAAACCCTGTATTACGCCATAGCTGTGCTCATCAGCGGTGGCCTCGAGAGCTTCGTTGGCGAGGGCTTTGTCGTGAAGGTCGACGTTCTTGAGATGGTCGAGACCAGCATCTGTGCTCTCGATGTGGGGATTGATCTCCCCAGTCTGCTTTGAGGTAGTCATATTTGTTTCCTTCTGCGGCTTCAAAGCAGCGGAACTACTCTACTGAAGTGGAAATGGTAGGAAGCCCATACCATGATGGGCTGGGCATGACGAGTAGTTATATCTTGCCTCAATTGAGTACGGGCAAGGATGGTAAAATGCTTCTCCTCATGCATGCTGTTACATGAGGAGAAGCGTGCATCGTAAAGCCAGGAACTCTGGTCATTGAAGCCTGAGATCCGGTTCAAGTGGTCTAGTGTCTGCAAGAAATAGGATCGACGGCCCGTCGATGTTAGTCAACTCTGAAGCCACCTCCCCAGACAGATCCCAACTATTGGTGGAATATTCTGCAAGGTGATTTCGCCGTTGTCTTCGAAGGATGCATCACGTCGATCGTAAATGGACCGGATAATGCTGAAGAGAACATCTGACCATTCAGAGTCAACCTTGTCCTCCCCAGACTGTAGGTGGGGAAATCTGGGGTAGTTTCTGGGGGGAGATGAACCTAATAATGGTGTTGATCAGCGGCTTTCTCTCATCGCTCGCAAGGTTTCAGTCCGCTTCTCTAGGATCAAAGATACTTTCATGCCAAGTGATTGATTGCTGCTTATTTCCAGCCTCCGGATAAATGCAATTGTCGTCTGCTGTCGTCGCAATCGGCAGATCTTCAACCTCTCTCCACTTTGATCATGAGCAGAGTTGATGCCCAGTGACCAGGGCCCCTTGAATGCCACCGCACTGCATCTGCGCCATTGATTCGTGAATGCAATCCCATTACTACTACACCCATTCGCATCCATACGTAAAGGTGATCACCTTGTCTTAAGCTTGGAGCTATATGCCTTCACATAAGCTACCACGATTACGATGCTTATCTTGCAGAGGCAACCCCCACTGCACTTGAGGTATTGGGGGCCTTCAAAGTCCTCTGTTTGGCGATCTCCAATAACTTCGTCTTAAGCAACGCTCTCGACTTAATGCTGACAACGGTTCAAAACTACTTTCCCGTTTCTCCTCACTTAAACCTCTTCCGCCTAGAACAAACTTCAAAGCCTGTTCTTTGCTTCAGACCTGGTCACCCCATTTGATCGAAACCGTAGGGTTGCATATTGACTTGACAGGTAGGGCCTACCCCCATTCATCAATGCACCGAAGCGGCGTTGGCCAACTCAGGCTAATTTCGTCCAAAAGTAGTCCGGGCAAAGCAAAAGATGATTGGATGATCCATCTGAAAACTCAGAGTTAACCGCCGTTCGGTCGATCTTGACCCGAGACTGTGGTACCAAAGCTGCAAAGACAACCACTGAGCCATGTCTGGCTCGTCATGATCTGAGCACCAAAGACATCAGGTGAACCTGTAAAAACAGTAGTCTCCTGCTAGGTTTCATGCCTGCATTCAGTTCTGCTTAGTTTGAGGCATTGTTCGGTTAACGGGTGGCACTGCCGTTAGCTCAATATGCAAGTCCCCAGCATGAACCGGACCAAGCTGGACGATGAACCTCAAGTCCTCTAATTCCCATTGCTATATCCATACTTACCCCAGACTTTGCAGAAAACTGTCAATTGATCTGGGCAGTCCTGTGCTAAAGACTCTGTACTCAGAGGTGACATGCACGTTTGTCTCTTGAGCCAGCTTCCAACAAGTCGCCTCGTATCAGTAAAATTGATGAATGCTACCCAAAACAGGCCATAGCCTGTGACAATGTTAAGATTGACAAACGTATATAGACCAAGGTATCCGAAAATCGCCAACTATCATTACTCTTTTAAATATTACTCTTTAAATATGTGGCCTTACACCCTGGGCTCACGGGGCTGTTGCATCATAGACGCCGCCATCTTCAGTCTGTTCCTCGCCTCAGACAGAAGTTCCCAATTTGTGTTCGTCAGAGCGTCGTCAACAATACTCAACAGACCGATAATCTTATTTCGATTTCCCACCACGCCAGCTTGATTCTGGTGCAAGTGGAAAGCCTTGATGGAGTCGATGGTGGGAGGGATCATGATTTGTAGATATGTTCGGAGATCCTCGTGGCGGTCGCGCTTTAGTGTTTCGTAGTCCGTGTTAGACGACATGGGAGTCTTCTCGACCTGAGATCCTTGAGGGGTACTGATAGAACCTTGATTGGAGATTGAACGAGCGCTTGGGTCTGTGGTTATTATTGGAATCTCCATGCTGCTGGAAGGATATTGCAGGTGGTCCGGGAATGGCTCGATGTTTCCATCTTGCACGAACCCATATGCCCACAGTACCAATGCTGCATAATATAGAGCCCAAGGCCTGACGAGTAGTTTATCACTTCCAGCATCGTACTTGGGGTAATTCGATGGAAAGAATACCGATGGTATGCCACTGGCTTCGCTAGCCACGCCTCCTCTTTTGGGTTCCTCTTTGAGAAGAATGAGCCGTATGAGCTGCAACGCGTGATAAACTCCACCAATGGCTCCAGGAGATGCCACCCACTCCTTGATCTTGGCTTCTGTCCTCCTCCAATCCACAGAAGAAACGGTTCTGCCAAGGATCTGTGGGACGCCAGCAAAGATGCAAAGTTCCGGCATGCTGATGTAGACCGTGATGTGGCCTAAATGGTAGAGCACTGTCCCCAACGTTTCCATAGCGTCACCATCGTCGCTTCCGCCTCTGTTGCTCAATCCTAATCTCTGCCAATCAAACGCAGCATGTTTAACATGGGCGACGCCATCATCATAGTCCTTCTTCCACCAATCAAAAGCTCTAAGCAACTTCGGACGCCAGCGTTCTTGAACACCAGGTATCGTGTCGGTCCCAAGAGTTGAGCGGTCCAGGTCTCTTTGATGCATCTGCCACGTCACAGAAAGCAGCGCAGCTAGAAGTGCTATTCTTCCAAATGGACTCGTTCGTACCCTTTGACCATTAAGCGTTCGTTGTAGGCCGTCGAGAAAAGTGACTGGCGTGACACCATTAGCATGAAGACTTGACTCGACGCAGCCAATTTCTGACGGTGAATCTGAAGACCATAGAGTGTTGTCGCAAGGAAGAGGTAGTTTGATCTCATGAATGACAAGTGTAGGTGTATGTCCAAACAAAGCAGCGTGTGTGGCATCGATGATGAATGCGGCCAAAGCGGCTCGTCGAGTAGCTTCCTGCGCAATCCAATGATCCCACCATTTCTCAGGTGACGAGTTGAAGCCTGGTCGATTCGACCCGGGAAACATTTTAGATGATCCCATTTTGGGGCTTCCCAGAGGGGTTGGAACTCTTGACACATATGAGGATTGTTTTCCCGTTAAAGCACTTCCTCTTCGCATGAGAGACAGTGTCGTAGGGAAATAAATATGGGCACGCTCGTGAAGGACACGGGTTGCATTCATCTTCTCGTACACTTCCAGAATCAACAATGTCTGTATAACCCAAAGCTTGGCGGGTGGATGAGAGTCAGCATGCATGAAAACCTGCCAGCGGAGATTCCATGAGACAAAGGTGGTAAACTTTGAAATTTTCTCCACCGTGTCTTGGGGTGCACCCTTTTTATCAACCATGGAAGCACCCATGATGAGCACAGCCAGCAGAAGAAAGTCATTTGCAGTTTCGGGTATGAATGTTGGACGATGAAGGATAGGCAGTTGATCGTGAAAGTTGTCCCAATATGAGTTAAGATAACGTTCAACATTGACGTGACTGAGAACATGGTTCTCGGCGTCAGTATCACTTCCAAATATCTCACCCTTGATATCCGCGGCTGATCTACTACCGTGCAGGCTAATCTCGTTAAAACGCTGCATCATATAGTGTAGTAGTGCTTGTCGTTTGTGTTCTGAAAGGCTGTTCTTTCCAAACTGCGATATGTCCACTACTGGTGTTTCCATAGTCAATGGTTCTGATTGGAACCAAAGACTATTGATAGGCTCAACATAGGAACCCCCCATCAGGCCTGGCTGAGCTGTGTAATCGGTACATAGCTGTCCAAAGTTATTTGAGTATCCTGCCATGCCGAAATTATTGGGCACGAAGTTGTAGCTAGGACCCTGCCCCTGGCCTGCAAACAGCCAAGTGGTAAACTCATCCGTACTTGATGGAGAGAGTCCGAAATGCTGTTCCTCCATGTTGACGTGCTCGGTATTTGTCGCTGGTATTCCGTTAGGGATAGCATAAGACTGAGTTCGAGCACGTTCTGGGCGACCAGTCAATTCAGAGTTTGTCAGGGGCATAGATATATCAGCAGACGGTATCTGATCAATCCGGAATGGTACAGAGTTCATGGTCTGTTTTTCAGGTGATGATTCACGACTGCGTAGATGTCGTTGATCTCCGTAGTATCCGCGGGATCCATCCAATTCGTTGCGTTGACCAGAATCCTGGCGAAATAACCCTCCTTCAACTTGAAATTGCTTCAAGCTGCTAGATTCAAGTTTTGATGCATCCATCGATGGCCGGGCCGATGAATCTTGTCGTTCCTTTTCTGATTCTTCTCTTGGCTCTTCCTGGGTGTCGCTCCAAGCTGAGCCATCTTCACTAAAAGAATAACGCTCACTGCGTTGCCTGGGCAATTGCGAAAACTCTTTCTGGGGTCTTTGAGATAGACGACCGTTGCCGTACTGCTGCACTTGACGCTCATGTCTCAGTTTATGACGGGCGAAGAGATCTTTCCTGACGAATGTGAATGAGCAGTCAGGATAGTCACAGTAGTAAATCTCTTTAGGGGAGTCTATAAGTGTGTTAGTGTTTTATCATTGCCTGATCAAGGGTTTTCTTACGATTGAGTTGATGCCTTTGAAGATGTTCGGCACGTGAGTATGTCCTCCCGCAGCCTTCGTGGGTGCACTGGAATTCTTTGCACGAAGCCTTGCGGCGTTTCTGGCGCGGGGGTGATGAAGCCATCGTGGCTCGTGATCTTTTATTGACCTCGGCTAGACGTATACTTTTCCCTAGAGTCTGTATTCGAGTATTGCGCGTGTCTGGGCGGTCCAAGTCGTGGTAGACGCGCTACACAGACGAAGCAAAACTCACGAGTCAATGCTCAAGTTGACCCCAGATCTCAAAATTCGAGATTTTGGGGGTGAGTGTGACCATGCCATGCCTGCGACTTACCTCCTTCCTATAATACTGGGTCACCTGATGAACCGAACCATCCCATTGTCGCTGCCATCCCCGCGATTTCCCCGCCTCCGGGAGATTGCCAATTGCGGGGATTTTATCCGAAGCTGACTGGGTAGATCTTGTGGTACAGGGTAAGTTATATGGTCTTGACATGACTTTCTTTTCTTCTTCTTCCCAATCAAGGTTACATTAATGCGGGCGTATCGGAACGGAGAGTTTTCTACTGCCAACTTCCGTGAACGACTGGTGGTGTCATGTCTCACTATCGGTGAGACATTGTATGCAGGCGCCATTGGCTCGCAGACTTGAGACATGTTCTTGAATACACACTGGCAATTGTGTTTCAAGTTATGATAATTTATTCTATAGGCGTTACTATCCAGATTTAAACAACTGCGCCGTTATACTACATGCACCGCGCCACCGGCACCTGTCTACTAAAACTGCATGCTCTCTACCAGATGGAAGATTGCCAATTCAAGGGTTCACGATCCTCTCAAGGACATTACAAAACTCCCGTACCTCCTCCACGGTGTTATAATGCACAAAACTGATTCTGATAAGACCGTCATCGTCCAACTTGAGTACATCATGAGTTGGTCTAGGTGCCCAACAGTGTCCGGCCACAATTCTGAACTTTCCTTGGCGATTGACCTTGTTCATGACATCTTGGGAAGACTGGCCGATGACCTGGAACGTGATGACCGCCACTCGCTTCTCAGGATCAGACGTCCTCTCGCCAAAGATCCGGAACACAGTTGGGTGCCGGTTGAGATATGACAGAAGCACCTCTTGAAGAACCGTCTCTTGAGCAATAATCTTGTCCCAGCTGATCTCCGTTAGATATCGTGTGATGGGAACAAGAGCTTCCTCCAACTCAAAAGCATTGGAGCCAAGTCGAAGTCTCCAATCCAGTCCGGGCCAGCCACTGAGGAAGAAGTGAGCAATACTCGTTATCATCCGCTGCTGAACACTTCGTCGACCGTAAAGCTGAGCCATGTGTGGACCAAACACTTTATACCAGCTAAAACAGTAAAAGTCCACGTCAAGAGCTTTCACATCAATGGGACGGTGAGGTGCCCAAGCGACACCATCAACGATGAGTATGGCCCCGGGGATGGCATGGACGGCGTCGGCGATTTGCTTGATAGGGTGAATGGTTCCCACGACGTTGGAGACGTGGTTGCATGCCACGATGCGGGTTTTGGGGGTGAGGAGAGGCTTGAGTGTTTCGAGAGAAAGACAAGGGTCGTCGCCGGCGGGTGGCATCCACCACTTGATGGCGATTCCAAGGTCGGCTGCCAGGGCTCGCCAAGCACCTGCGCTTCCTTCGTGACAGAGGCTAGAGACAATCATCTCACAGTCGGAATTTAGAGAAGGTTTGAGGGCTTGGCCAAGAGTACGTAGGATCATGGTTGTCGATTGTCCGAAAGCTGTGTTCGTTAGCATCTTGTTGTCCTGCTTCAAGACTACCCCCATGGGTTGTGGAACACTGTAGTCGGAACTTACCAATCTCATCGGCATCAGCATTCATGAACGCCGCCAACTCTGCCACCTTTTCCATCATCCTCTTCGTCTTTGCCTGGCTCTGCGGATCATCCAAGCCAAGCTCAACTGGAAATGCGGACATGTATTTGTGAGTGTTGTCGATAGCCCCTTGGTAGACTGCAGTGCCAGCCGCGTTGTTAAATGCCACTAAGCCAGTATGAAGAGCTGGAAATTGTCTTCGTACACTCTGAACGTCTAAAACGTCCTGCGCGTTTGACATGTTTGTTGTAGATGTGGATGGCGTCAGGCAGACATCTGATCCTGGGGCAACGAAGAATCTTTGATCTATCAGATTGTTGATGTTGGCTCGCAAGGCTTCCTTGACGCCCGTGGATGGTTGATCCGGCCCATTCGACACGCCGAATGGCTGATGATCCGTCGTCTCGAGCATGTACATGAGTGGAAACATGACATGCTGCTCTCGTTTGGCAGCAACACTCTGTCGTAGCTGTTGCATCCACTCATCTCGACGCAGGGGTCGCATCACGACGCCATGCGCCTCTTGAAGTAGCTGACAGATATCCCGAAATTGTATCCCATCTTGGACTCTTACCGAGATTGCCTCGTTTGGTTCAAAGGCTGCTTTGCAAATGACCTCTGAGACGCGGCCAACGTCACTCAAGAATAGCCACCCCTTCGCGCTATCCTGGTCATAAGCTCCGAGCTCAACAGATGCTGCGATGTAGCGCCAGATAAAGTCGCCCTTATTAGCCATACCTGTCTTTGAATCACCCATGATGTATCCCGGCTTAATAATCTGGACGTGCTTGACCTTGCCCTCTGCCTGTTCGGCAAACCTCCTTACCAACATCTCCGACATGGCTTTGGAGCGCGCATAGCCAGATCTTTGAAGTGCTTTTTGTATAATAGACTCTTCATCCTCGGAATTGAAGCTCAGAGGCTGTCCACCAGATACATATACAAAACTCTGTAGCGGGTTGGTGCGGTTGTTGATAGCTTGGAGTATTTGGACAGTCGATGTTACGTTCGTGGCTTTCAGTGTGTCGTAGTCCATATGATAATGAACTTTTGCGCCGTTTTGGATGATGCAATCGATGGCATTTGGCCCCTTTCCCTCAAGTCTACTCCATGCAGTGGTGTCGAGTCCAAGTTGAGGTTGTGAGAGATCACCCAACCAAGCATGGATGCGAGACTCGTACTCGCTTTTCCACCAAGATGCGTCGGTGAATTTTTGAAGTAAGTAATCGTGTCCCGCCTGGCCAGATGATGCCCGAACGAGAGCATGTATCTGACAGTCTGAATGCGTGAGTAGTTGTCGTACAATCTCTGTACCTACGTAGCCAGATGCCCCAGTAACAAAGACGTGGCGTATGTCCGAGTTACGCAGCTGCTTTGTACGAGGGCTTAGGACAGATTCGAGGAGGCCGTCAATGTCGTCGTTTGTATTGGGAGATAAATCATGATTCTTGGTTGCTTTCAGACTCTGGCCTGCGTCAACTATAGCTGCCAGTGTTCGAATCGTTGATCTCGAGCTTAGCATTTGGTCCACAGGGATTTGTACCGCGAACTTCTGCTTGATAGCCTCCGAGAACAACATGACCTGGATAGAGTCGATACCTCCGGATTGGAGATTGAAGTTGACGCCTTCCAACTGCTTACGATGACCCTGATCTTGGCCAGCGACAATCTCGATGTATAGCTCAGAAATCTTCTTGGCGGTTCGTTCAGTAGGAAGTAGTTGTCCAGGCTCTGATGTTGCAAGTAAAAGATTAGGAACAGCTGCCTGCTTGGTCGAATGGCTGATGATCCATTTCTGGATAGCCGCTCTATCCAACTTCATGGATGCGTTGAGAGGGAGACCCTTGACTATAAGAATCTTGCCAGGAATCATATACCTCGGCAAACGGGATGAAAGAAATTCAGTGATTTTCTCCTGAATGTCGACAGAATCTCTATGCTCGATGCTATCAGCCGAAGTTCTATGGTGGGTTGATGTGCCAACTTGCACCACGGCAACAAGCTGACCGCTCCATGGGCCTTCTTTAATAAGAGTTGCCATGGAGTGACTGACATCAGGGAACAAGCCCAAGTTGTGCTCAACTTCACCCAGCTCGATGCGTTGACCATGGTACTTGACTTGTCCGTCTGTTCGATCAACAAACTCTAGGCTTCCGTCGAGCGTGTCTATGTTGTAGCGCAAAAGGTCACCCGTTTTGTAGAATCTTGTCTCTCCAACTCCGAGTTCCGAAAGCCATGGCGGGTTCTGCACCACAACTGCATCGGTTCGAGCTGGATCTTTGATATACTCTTGAAGCAGGCCCGGGCCAGCAACTAGAAGCTCGCCAACTGCTCCGACGGGCACCAACCTGTTGTGGTTCTTAGGGTCAACCAGCACGCAGATGTACTCCTTGACAGCATGACCAATAACCTCGGCGCGATTGGTAAGTGGTCCGATGATACAGCCACCTGTTTCCGCCGGACCGTAGCCTTGGTAAAGTGAAAGTCCACTTTGCGACGACCAGTGGGCAACGACATCTTTTCGAAGTGCTTCTCCAGAGAAAATGAGTGTTTTCAAGGTAGGGAATGAAGCAGGCGACAACGTGTTTGCCAGTGATGGCGTAACGATGGCGAGTGTCACTTTGCGGTTGGTGCAGAACTCAGCAAGGTTGAAGAGGCGATCCTGTTCACTTGGTATGCAAACGCAACCTTGGTGTAGAAGAGTTGCGAAAATGTCGGTAATGAAAATGTCCCAAGTTGAGGCAGCAAACTGGAGAGCTCGAGCTCCTCTATAGCCAAGAGCGCCCCCTTCAGCTAGCATTCGAGTGGTTAACGCTTGATGCTGAACAACGATTCCCTTGGGCTTTCCTGTTGACCCTGACGTAAAGATGCACACCGCTGGGTCGTTAGGTAGGACAAGAGGAAGGCGCCTGGAGTGATGGGTGTCGTCGTCGTCGTCTGCTGTGGTCTGGGAGACTTGCAGAACATCCAAGCCCATTTGTGTAAATCTCTTGCTTTGACTCGGCGAGGCGACAATGAGCCTGGAGTCGATCTGGCTGATGATATCTTTCGCTCTGGCCTCTGGCTGAGATGGGTCAACTGCCACGAAGGCAGCTCCGGCCTTGAGAATGGCCAATACAGATACCACCATCCAGACAATTTTCTCGAATGAGAAAGGGACAAAGTCTCCGGTTCTGACCCCTTTTGACAGTAACCGGAGTGCAAGCTTCTCGGCGGCGTCATCCAGCTCGTTGTAGGTCAAAGTACCGTCCCAAGCGTCGATGGAGGGAGCACGTGGAGCGGTGCGGACTGATTCGCGCCAGAGATCGATGATGGAGGATTGTGTTTTTGTTGGTGTACGAGGTAGGAAAGATTGTAAGAGGCTTTTGTCCGTATTACTGGCAAGTACTCTGCGCCAGTCGCGGGGAGACGGGCTCAACAAATCCAGGTGAATCTCCTGGAAAGTCTTCCACAAGACAGACGCAAACTGTGATGGGACACGAGTTTTGCCAGTGTACAGACATATATTTCTGGTAGTTACTTGTACATGGTACTGGACTGTTCCATCAACTTGGTCAATTGCATGTCCATCTTGTTCTGTAAATCCCACAGAGCTGTTGATAAGATGACGATGCTTCTTGGCTTCGAATGGTCTTATAGTGAGTTGAGGTTGAGCATTGGAATCGAAAGATCCAGATGGAACAGAAAGTGGCCAGTGAGAGTAGATGAGAACTTGGTCGCGAGGTTCAGCCTTGAGACCTGATGCGAGAAACGCTACCTGATCTGATACGAGATACAGATGCAGCGCGATAGCCCATGCCTTGAGCAGGTGCTTTTCTTGCTTCGCGAATAGCATTACTATCAGCTCTGTAGATGAGGCTGACTGGTGAGATAGAACGAGCGCCTCTGAGGATGGCTTCTCATCATGATGGGGAGTCCTGGTAGGCAAAAGACCTGCAGCAGTCTCCATGTCGAAGTCGTAGATAGAATCTGGCCGTGATGAGTCTGACATTGTGTGAAGCTAGAACCAAAGATGAAGACCAGGAAGAAGGTGGTTTTGAATGGTGATTTATGTTTCTGGTGGCTGATAATCATTCACATCTACAACAAAAATGTCGGTTGCACAATCCTCTTGACATATAATATAACTAGAGTCTACACAGTTACGGCGAAGGATGCCATATTCGTTTCCAAGTGTGATTGTGTCCTACCAACATCATCAGTTGCACCAAGTTGTCGCATCACATCTTCGGACCGCTTCTGGCTGTCCCCTTGGACCTGGATATGCATAACTGGAGATGAAATAATTGACCTGCACAGCAAATAGGTTACGCTGTGCAAAACATGAATCCGGGGTCAATCGGGGACCGGTGCTCAATCCATCGGCCCGCTGCTGGGAGCGATCAGGGATGATTATTAGCCCAACAACCAATACTAGGTTCTTGAACTCTCCGAAATTCGTTGGTCATAGATTCACACCTGGCCCTTAACTTATTCAAGTTGTCCCTTGTCAACGACCTTGTCATAAGCTTGTCAAACTGCACTTTTGTTTCAACGTCTCCTTCCTAATTAGATATCACGCAAGAAAATACATTACTTGACTACCGGCTAGGTAATCGTGTGATTACGTGATTGTTGGTTGTACATAACCAACAGCCAAGTACACGAGGTGACTCAGCATCGGCTGCTGGCTTGAGGCGGGTTATTCTTTATCTCATTAACAAAGTCACATACATTGAGAAACCTGTAGCTTATCGTACAAGATTGAATCATTGCACTTTACCGAGTCTCTTCTCGGTAACTCGAATATCTTGCTAAAAATGGCCAAACTTCCTCTTATCCAAGTATGGCACGACCAAGGTAAACCCGCACTTCTCATTTCCATAATAGCTTGCTAACCTAGACTCCAGATCTAATCAGTGAAAGTACCTGGAAGGTCTCACATATCTCGTACTGGGAAGAATACCGATGGCAATCGTTTGACTTGACCATCACCAACCTCGGTCAGCACAAATCACCAACTGCTGACAAGGGTCTGCGACTCATTCTGGTCCAAGAGGGGAGATCGACGCCTCTCGAGCCAACATCCTTGGGGTCAAATGAGGCCCATGACTTCTTGCTTCGGATACTCCTGGTACCAATAGCTCAAGGTCAAAACCATCTCATCAAACTCATCGTGCCACGATCAACTGGCTACATCACGCGATCGGACATCATTCCTCTGCGCCTCCACGATTGTCCACATGTGGAAGTTGTGAGATCCTTCGCTCAACCTCTTCGAGCTTACAAACAATCAGCAGTCGTATTGGACAAACAAGAAGTCAGCTTATCAGGCATATTTAAAGAGTCTGTAGCAGGTCTCTTAGTCTTCTTGGACCACAACTCAGACCTTCAGATCATCTCATCTGAGCTAGAACATGAGCTAGGCAATCGTCTATCATTCCCCTGGCTTGTTCAAGAGACACCCCGTGAGCGGACCCTCGTTCTTGTTGAAGCAAACAGCTCTCATCCCCAAGATGGACTTGGCCTGTACACGGCAGCTAAAGCCCTGGGTATCAAGCTGGTGGTCTTGGATGAAGCCGATCATTGGCTCGCCAGCCACGAGGGAGACGACTTTCGTGAGGCATTCATTCCAATAACGCTCACCAACCCGCCTAAGCCAGAACTTACAGACCATATTCTCACTGCTCTGAAATCCTATGGCAAGTCTATCGATGGTATTATGACAACCGCGGATACGTACTGGCCCTTTGTCGCCGAGGCGGCTATAGCCTTGGGTCTCCCTACAGCATCACCAGAGGCGTTCCAGATCGCCACCAACAAGTACAAGACCAGCGTTTTTGCTGGCCATCAAGCACACCACGCCTCCAACCCCGAAGAGGCCGCGTTAATAGCTCAGAGGGACGACCTACCTTACCCCCTAATTGCCAAACCATGTGGAGGATGGAGCTCCGAGGCAGTCTATCGTGTTGACTCTCCCGATGCTTTGAAAAAGGCTATCAGTGCGATTTTCTCATCTCGACATGGCCATGAGCTTGTGATTGAACCATACTGTGACGGACCCGAAGTTGATGTTAATCTCGTCCTGCAAGATGGACAACTCCTCTTCTTTGAAGTTTGCGACGACTTGCCCAAATCGGCGGATGTCAATGGGCCAAAGGTTGGATCACTGTTTACTTTTCACGAACTTTGCAGCGTTTACCCATCTGAGCTGCCGAAACCTGAGATTGAGCTATTGCGCGATACTTTTGTGGATATCTTGCTGTCACTCGGACTTCGCGGCGGCGTGTTCCATCTCGAAGGGCGCGTAGAGAAATCCGCAGTCGTGTACAAGGAGCAAGCCAACGGTAACATGGAGCTCACCGCAAGTGAAGTGCGGAATGGTCAAGTCAAGGGGCCAAAAGCATGGCTTATCGAGATCAATCCTCGTCCTTTGGGGATGACCGGCTCTCAAATCATTGAGCACACTTACGGCATCGACTACTGGGGTCTAGCTCTGCTACTCACCATAGGCGACACCACTCGCTCTCGCGCACTTGCTCTTCCCTTCAAAAATGGTCCTCAGTACACCAGTGCAATGGTCTTTATACCCGCCGACTTTCCGTCATCTTGTCAGGGGGTCTTTGACTCGGATGACATTTGCAAAGAGCTGTTCTCACGTAGACCTGATCTCGAAGCATTTGTGAGTCGGTGTGGATGTTTGGTCAAGCGCGGACAGAAGGTTCCTCATCCCAGTGAGGGACGCAACACGTTTGTTGCTTACTTCAACGTCTTTTCTCGAACGGGTCGTCAAGAGGCGATGGATATTGCGAGACAGATCCGAGAGGAAGTCCGATACCATTTCAAGTAGTTTTCAAATGCATCTTTTTATGTGCTAGACTGCATGATTCCATTTAGACATCGGCTTTTATCTAAAATTGTTCCCTTTTTCATGCATTGCTAGAAAGCAGAAGTCATACTCGTTCCTGTATTCTGATCGTATCTCTGCAGTGTTGTCGCCAGAAGTGCTGCTCTATGATCCAGATGCGCGCACGAAGTTCGTAATCGTTCCACGGGCAGCTTTACGCTGTGTCTAGGATCGTCAAGATGGCCATTTAACCCCTGGATCAACTTCCGTACCCGCTTGAGTTCGGCAATAATGATGTTTCTCCATATTACATCTGCCTCCTCACCATCTGCCTTGTAATGACCCAGCAGAAGTTGGTCGCGCTGACCATTTCCGCTGTCACTTAACCTTGGAGTGTCAGGATAAGAATCTTGAAAGTTTTGTTGGCCCAGTTCAGTGGTTCTACATTCCCTCCATTGCGAGATTATACTTTCGATAAGTATCAGAATCATATCAATAGACACAAGTGCCAGCATAGGCCCAGCAATTCCCAACTGGGTTAGCGGGCACTGTGATACTCGGTGTACCGACTTTGTGCTTGTGTTTACAACATGCATCGTCCTATCGATGCTGGGTGATCGATTACCGAGCTCGGTCTCGAGGGCGGATAGGACCTTAACAAAGACACCGATACCTGGCCGACTGGCTGATATGGTAACGTCCACTGACCCATTTGACTGTGGTTGTCGAAGCTGGGACATGAGGTTACTGCTAACAGTTGCAGGTACAGCTCCGAAAGAAGAGTAAGGATTTGTAGGTCGCTTTGCGCGGCCTGCAGCTGACGCTGGTGGCGATGGCAGAGCTGTAGTAGGAAATGTGGAAGCCATAGACAGGCCAGGTGCGGATGTTTCGAAAGGGCTGGGCATGTCCAGATTGTCCATGTTGCTCCAAAGAGTGTCGTCAGTATTAAATTGACTGAGATCCGACATCATGTCAATGCTGTTCCCATCCTCGGCTGCCATTTCGAGATGATCGTTCTCAGAAAATAACCGCCAGTCGATAAAGGGAGGCTCATGTAATACGCGGTGGATACTGTGCAGGGTGTTAGTGGTTCATTACCCAAGCGAGCAGGGAATGATAAGCAGGCTTACGACCAAAGACACCAGAGCCAACGATGATGATACGGTGGGGGATAGCCATGATGTCTACGTGCAGTCGTGTGAATAAGTTGATGTGATGGGGTAACTGATCATCTTAGCGATGTCTATGGGGGTACTAGTAGTTGATTCCATGTTCTACTTGATCATCATCCTTCATGTCAGTACGAGCTGACAATTCAGTCGTTCGTCAGGGGTCATGCATTATACGGACCGATGCAGATCACCTTTATCTCCGATGTTTTGAGGGGGGAGTTAATCTCACTAGCTCCGACACTATCCACGGTACGGGCCGTAACAAGTCGCGGAAGCTTGAAACTGGTCCGAGTAAGCTTATGCGTAGCAGTGACTGACTGACTTACCCTGTAGCCATAGTGAAGCATGCTTGGAACGATGAAGTGAACGGTTTGATGTCCAGAGAGAAACTTCGACAAAGTATAGATGAATTGTAATCACTTTGTACTAATAATTCGATGTCATTGAAGAATATTTCCCTGTCAATGAGTATTAGACATAATGAAATGGACATGATAAAACAGCTGGGCCTGCGCCCGGCATAAACAAGATGTCATATTGAACTTGGCATTCCATTATTGTAGATACACGGGTATTACCGCCTAGAATAAAAGGGAAACTTAAACAAAATGACTGGGAGTTGATTTGATTGGTAGTAAGCTTATTCAAGTCACATGCATTTTTTATGGGAAGAAACGTCATGATAATCGAGTAGAGTCTGGTCATGGTACAATTCATCTATTCTAACCGAGGTGGACAAGCATTTCATTTCATACAATTCACTGAATAATGCCATAGTCCGAATCTAATTCGTGTTCGTGCTTAATCCTTTGAAGTAACAGCCTACTCGCTCCTCCTTAGTTCTTGCTAACATCTCTCACCAGACGAGGAGTAACCCAGGGATAGGGGTAATCCACCTGCCACCAGTTCAAGCTGCAATCCATCAGTACAACTCAAGAGGCAATGGGAGAGTGACTTACAATGACTTGCGTCCCGAGATTCGTGGATGAACAGCCCACGATCCGCCAGCAATAGCCTTGTGCTTTCCATGCATGAAATCAGCTACAGAATATGCAAGTCAGTATACATCAAGATAGAAATGGCATAGGGCACTAGAATATATACCGCTATAGCCAGGATAGATGTCCATAGGCTTAAAGTTCGGCTGAGGGGCAAACCATGAACTTGACCACTCCCAAGCACCGCCCATATCTCCAAGGCCTGACAGACGCCCACCGTTCTGAGTCACAGGAGTAGGATGGAAATTCTGGAGTCCTATATTGCAACCTGTAAGATCAACAAAGATCTCTTCAGGATCAAGTCTCTTGTTCTCAACTTCAATGTCGTTATGCGCAAGAGTAGCCTTCTTTTGCTTCTCGACATGCTCATGAATGCTGCGCACCTCGTGTAGAGTTGGGATTCGAGCACCAACCCATTCGGCATAGGATTCAGCTTCTTGATATGAGGACATGAGGGGCCAGTCTAGAGCTAAGTTGAGAGGGACAGGGCCATAGACAGTCTTGATGGCGTGAGTGTTAATGAACTGCTGGAGAGCGTCATTCTTGACTCCATTTCCATTAGTGGAGTGACCATTGACTCCATTATTACCATTAATGGCATGTCTGTTAAAAGAATTGGGTAGTTTGACCCAGCAAACTGGGATCGTCTCTGTTTTACCCGTTGAGACAAGGTAGGTCGCATACTCCTCATTGCAGACCGGACGAGCCTGAGCCTCAAACTCGGGCATGGCCACAGAATAAGGTTCTCGCTCATTATCCCAAGCAAAGAACCGATCAGGGCCATCGTCACTCTCTGGATCGTCAAAGCCAATAGTAAACTCCTGGGCAGGAATTCGGAACCATTGATTCTCAACGCGTTCAAGGTAGGCTTTCTTGGCCAAAGCTGCGAAGTCAGGGGCTGGACCTGGTGGAGGCTTTATATTGGGGCTCTGAAGAGTCATGTATAGAAATGTCTCAAGGTGAAGAGCTATTATAATTAGTTTATCTATACAGTAAGGTAGCACATGGCTGCAGTAGAGACTCACCTTCATGCTCAAACCCAATCCAGATAGCCCGCTCGATAGTTCGGTTACCAAACGTCTTTGGATCATCATATAAGCCAATAATCCTCTGATTGACACGATCACGGTAACCAAGGATCTCTTGTAATGAAGGCCACGTCTTCGGAAGTTCGCTGTGGTCATGACACTGGGTAGGATCGTTCACATCAGGATCGATGCCTCTTCCAAAATAGTCATGATAGACGGCTGGCTCGACGGGCTTGTCGTTTGTGGCTCGTGTGAGGTGAATGTCTTCAATTGACAAATATTAGCATTCTCACATATGAGTAACGAGCGAAGAGACTTTACTCACAACGCTGGAATGTGACCAAGGTAGAAGAGAAGAGGATTCCGAAGAGGAATTGGCTGCTCCATTAGCGCATCAGCGGGAACCATCCTTGTCGTAACAAGATGCCATGCTGCCCACAAGTCTTTCCATTCTTGAAGAGAGGGAAGAGGCTTTGCGGCATAGTCCTTGGGCTTGAGAGGAAAAGCGTATGACTTTGAGGTAAGTGATCCGATTGCCATGTTGAGAGGATATCGCTAGAATGATGCTTTTTGGAAATTTCTTTGAGTCTGAATGTTGAATACAATCACATAGACATGTTTCAAGCAACAGTTAATTGGAAATTAAGTACTCACAGATATATAGTCATGGCTCCCATTTTGGTATCATGACACTAGATATTAGCAAGAGACTGCGAAATCGCATAATTGCCCATTGATTTCATTAACTCTTACATCTGCTATGATGATGATGTTGCCTGTCAACTCGGTGCCCGTCCTTTGTCTTTGTCAGAGAACGACGTCCCGATATCCCATCGCGTACTATAATCGGTAGTCTCATCGGCTGCCGATGGCCCGGATGTGTTATGCTGCCGATGCAGTCAGATCCAGCGCAATCTCAGGGATATCCTATTGCCAGTGTCTCAGTTGCTGCACTACCGGGAGTTCCGTTGACATAAACACCTTCCTCTTGCAGTATACCAGACAGGGGTCATCAGCATTGACACCCTGTAATCATCGCCATATTCACACCTGAACAAACATACTGAGATGATAGCGACAGGCTGTGGGATGTTCTACAAGGGCCCGACTTTTGACAAGCAGCAAAATACACAACCAACAGATATGTTCTGCAGGATGTTCTGTAGGGGACTGACTCATCTCATTCAGCACCGACGCGCTGAGCCAACATGAATCCTCCAAGTCTTCTTCCTCTATGATTCTGTATCGATTGTATACAATTATCTGACAGCTCTGACAAGCCGCTGGCCAAGCCAATCGTCTGCCATGGCCTCCGCTCAAGCTTCTGCGGCTGACCATCAACGCGCTGTTCTTGAACGACAATTGCATGGTCTACCGAATGATGCAGCCCAGCCGAATTCTAAGCGAAACATCACAATCTACGCGACAAAACTCGATAAAGTCATTCTCAGCTTAAGCTCAATCTGTGCCATCATTGCTGGTGCTCTGAATCCTCTTGTTCCTGTATGTTCATCCTCCGTACTAAATTACAATACAACGTACTGATCACTTCACCTTAGGTTATCTATGGTCTCCTTGTCAACGTATTCAATGGCTTCAGCAATGGATCAGTTGAAGCGTCTAAGCTACGCTCAGAGATTTCCACCTTTAGTCTCTACTATGTCTACCTAAGCATTGCTCTTTTCGTCTTCACTTACCTGGGCACCCTCGGCTTCTACTTCAGCGGCGACCGCATCGCCAGAGCCTTACGCATAGCCTACCTCGAGGCTGTCATACGTCAAAACATGGCCTTCTTTGATGTTTTGCGCCCTGGAGAGATCTCTAACCGTATCATGTCCGATATGGGCATTCTTCAGGAAGCAATCACGAGTAAAACATCAATCATGCTCAGCGCCGTAGCCACGTTCTGTGCTGCTTTCATCATTTCGTTCATCATGTACTGGAAGACCGCTCTGATACTGAGTCCCTTTTTCGTTACCATGCTTCTCATGTTTTCTGTCGGTGGTTCATATAGTGTCAAGCATCAGAAAGTGTCTAGACAAAAGTACAGTCATGCGGCTGGCATCCCGGAAGAAGCCTTTGGCGCTATCAGGCAAGTAGCTGCTTTTGGGATGCAGTCCTTTGTGAAAGAGAAGTACTCGCAGAGCCTGAAGGAAGCGGCAGTAGCAGAAAGAAGGGCACAGAACATCGTCGCTTGTTTGATCGCGTCCATGTGCGCCATGCCGTGTCTCATCTACTCTCTTTCGTTCTGGACAGGATCAATCTTCTTGGTCAGGGGCGAGACTTCCGTTACTGCCATCACATCGACTACACTGGCAGTAACGATTGGTATGTTTGCCATAATTCGCATTGCTCCCTCCATGCAAGCACTCGTTTCTGGTATCGCTATCTCTGGATCTTTGTTCGAGACGATATCCAGAAGATCTCCCCAGGATCCTTTGGAAGATAAGGGAGAGATTCTGGGGTCCTTACTTGGAAACGTCCAATTAAACAATGTCGACCTTGTCTACCCTTCTAGAGACCAGGCAAAGGTACTGGATAGCGTCACTTTGCAGTTCTCTGCCAACAAGACGACTGCCATAGTCGGTCCATCTGGAGGTGGAAAGAGTAGCATCTTGGGTCTTGTTGAACGATTCTATGAGCCCACCAGTGGTTCAATTTGTATGTTGAATCCCCCTTCTTAGATCTGATGCGCCCACTGACCGACCCTTAGCTGCGGATGGAAATGACATCCAGTCCCTCAATCTGCGCTGGCTCCGGCAACAGATTGGGCTGGTCGACCAAGACCCCGTTCTTCTCGATGCTTCCATTTCCGAGAATATCTGGTACGGCTGTGCAGATGCAAATGACACAACACCTGAGAACAAGCGCCTTGACATGGTTATCGACGCGGCCAGGAAGGCGTATGCTCACGACTTCATCATGGCTTCACCTAACGGATACCAGACCCGTGTTGGTGAGAAAGGGATGCAGTTGTCGGGGGGTCAAAGACAACGGATTGCAATCGCTCGTGCCCTCATTCGGGACCCAAAAATTCTTCTTTTGGATGAAGCCACTTCTGCTCTCGACTCAGCATCCGAAAAGGCCATCCAGGCCGCTATCGATATTGCATCCAAGTACCGTACGACAATCATCATTGCTCATAGACTGTCAACCATTAGGAACGCCGACCTGATTGTTGTGCTGAACCGAGGCCAGGTTGCTGATCAGGGCACTCACGATGAACTCATGGCTCGAAATGGGGTGTACGCAGACCTGATCGAGAAGCAGAAGATCAAAGAAGAGAGCCAGCAAGAGGCTGGTGCTTCAATCGGCCAGGATGAGGTCGATGTAATGGTGTCTAGAACACAAGGGGCTACTCTAGGATCGGAGAATGAGAAGGCTCGAACCACAGAGACAACAAGACTCGAAGGTACAACGAATGAAACCCCTTCTTTATCTGTGCCCAACAGAAAAGGTGCTTTCTCGTTCCTGCTCGACATGAGTAAACCAGATTGGAAGGTTCTAATAATCGGTCTCATCTGCTCTATCCTCGCAGGATTGGAAATCCCAGCGTATGTGATCTCAAGCTTTATCCCTCCGGACCTCAGTCTGACTAATATATGATAGGGAATCTATCTTCTTCGCCAAGCTCCTCACAATCATTGGCCTCCCTGAGAACCAACACTACCAACTCAGGAGAGATGTAAACCTGTGGTCTGGCCTCTACGTTGCCCTTGCAGCGGCAGGATTTGCATTCTGGTTGGGTGTTGGAACAACTCTGGCATATGCTACACAGAAACTCTCGAAACGCGTCCGAGAAACATGTTGTGACAAAATCACTGTTCAAAGTATGGAATTCTTTGATGAGGCCAAGAACTCTCCCAGTGCACTTTCCAATGCCCTCTCAAAAAGCACAGATGACCTCGCCGGGATGGGCGGTCCAGTCATGGGTGGCATTCTGACATTCACATCTACCATTATCGGCGGTATTGCTGTCTCTCTCGCTGTTGGATGGAAGTTGGCCCTGGTATGTACAGCCACGATCCCAGTCGTTGTGGCCTGTGGATGGCTACGTCTCCAAGTCCTTGCTGCGTTTGACGCTCGCATCAGACAAAGTGGAGTGGACTCTGCAGCATACGCCGGCCAGATCGTGAGATCAATGAGGGCTGTGGCCTCGTTAGGCCTTGAAAAGCGAGTACTTGGTATGTACAGCGGGTTCCTCTCCAACCATGCAGCCAAGTCTCTCCGATCAATACTTGTCACAGCTGCATTGTATGCTGCCTCCCAATCTGTCGTCTACTTGTGTGCCGCGTTGGGTTTCTGGTACGGTGGAACTCTGATCGCCAATGGAGAGTATTCTGCTTTTCAAGTCTACGTCTGTTTCGTCTGTCTTATCTCAGGATCGCAAATTGCTGGATCCATATTCACTTTTGCCCCTGACGCTGGCAAGGCAATACACGCCGCTCAAGAACTTCAGAAGATTGCGGAGCTTCCAGACAGTGAGAAGGAAACACAGCCATTCCATGCCACCGAGGACACTCACGGGAAGAGAGCAGTGCCAAACCAACTTCTTGATGGACCTGACCCTTGGCAGGTGAAATTCCAGGACGTCTCATTTGCATACCCTTCACGTCCTCACAAGCCCGCTCTCAATCGCTTCACAGTCTCCGTTGAACCAGGGAAAACACTTGCTCTGGTCGGTCAAAGTGGCAGTGGTAAGAGTACTTGTCTTGCTTTACTGGAGCGCTTCTACGCACTACAGCACGGGCAGATTCTCGTTGACGGGCGAGACATCCGCAGCCTCGATTTGAACAGTTATCGACTAGCAATCTCACTAATCAGTCAAGAAGCCGTCATCTTCTCAAGTTCTATGAGGGACAATATCGCAGTTGGCGCTGTGGGACAAGACGTCAGTGACGATGAGATTCTGGCCGCATGTCGTCAAGCAAATATTCTTGACTTCATCAATTCCCTACCGTAAGTACTACGCCTCTCCGCATTATGTTGTCAGAATTAACGGAATTTAGTGACGGACTCGCATCATCAGTAGGAACAGGCGGTAGTATGCTCAGCGGCGGCCAAAAACAACGCATCGCCATCGCCAGAGCATTTTTGCGAAAGTCTAAGCTACTCCTGCTTGATGAAGCTACATCTGCATTAGACAGTGAATCCGAGGCAGTCGTGCAAACAGCCATTGAAGCTGTCAAGAAGAATCGGACAACAATCATGGTAGCTCATCGATTGAGCACAGTTATGAGTGCTGACGTGATATGTGTCATGCGTGAAGGATCTGTAGCTGAGATAGGTAGTCCGCAGCAGTTATTGGCAAGGAGGGGATTGTTTTGGGAGATGGTGAATATGCAGAGTCTGAACTGATAGACATAAGAACTCAGAGAGAGCTTCAATAGACAGACAGTACTCATGTAGTTACCAGATTAGTATAGAACTGAGCTGCAACGAAGAACACCTAGATCCAAGAGCGTACCCATCCGATATCATCCCGAGTCGATATGCCTGTACATAATCCTTAAGACTTGTTTGAATCCTGCATAGGCAAAAATACACAACAGGTAGTAAAGGACCGTACCGGCGTTTAAGTGAGTACACATGGCCAGGCTCGGTCACCGACAGGTTCAAATTTGCACCAGGTAAAGCTCCTCATTCGACGTTGCCAGTAAACAGTCAGCAATAACCTAGTCTCCAAATCCTGTCCGGTGTCGAGTTTCTATGGTCCTACTGATTAACGATAGTCAAGCAGCTTATTGTCCTCATAGTGAGAGAGAACCTCTACATCAAGTTTAGCAGAAAACACACATTCATTCACTCATCCCATATATCGATTGTTGACAAGACGATGTTTGAGACACCCACAATCATGAACCCAGGTCCAAAGTCGCCAGTCGATGGGGACGATGCGTCCCACAAGCGGAGGATGGAATATTGGACTCGACAACTCGAGAAGAGCAACCCAGCTGAATTTTTACTCGACAAGCCACGACCAAGAGTGCTCTCTACAAGCAACATTAGTAAACAGGAGCTCGAGATCACCGGCTCACTCTACGACCACCTTCAGCGGTTCTGCAGGGACAATCAAGTGTCCCTTCTTTCCATTCTGCTCGCCGCATTCAGGGTGACTCACTACAGACTCAGTGGTACCGAAGATGCTACCATTGGAACCAACAAGTCTGGAATAAGCCCTAGTCCGGAAGATGCTGATACTAAGCAGTCTCTCAACACTCGACTATCCTCGAGAGACCTGCAGTGCATTCAAATCAAAGTTGGAGACGAGCTCACATTCGAGCAAGTTGTACGATTAGTCAATGAAACTTTGATGAATGCACATCCCAATCAACAAATTTCGTTCGAGGATCTCGTCTCTGAGATATCTCTCCAAGGATCAGATCTGTCTCGACATCCCCTGATTCAGACGGCATTATCTTTGGACTTTACACGTCCAATTGAAGCCCCTGTCATATCAAATGGTCACACAGTCGAGATGCGTTCAAGCAATCTCCCCATGTTGGATTTTGAATTCTGTCTATCACAAGCTCCCAGAGGTCTCTATGGACACGTCTTTTTCTGTCAGGACCTCTTCCATGAAGAAACTATTCGCGCCATCATCAAAGTCTTCTACGAGGTCCTGACCCGCGGAATGGAGGAGCCCCAGACGCCTATTACTTCGTTGTGGATAAGCGGAAATATCACCCCTGACATAAACGCGATATCGTCCGACTCTGGATACTCTCGCGACTCAAGCATCATTGAAGTCTTTCAACGTCAAGTAATGGCTACGCCTGCTTCCGTAGCCGTTAAAGATTCACTCCAGCAGATGACGTACGACGAACTTGACAAAGCCTCCGACATTATTGAGGTATGGCTGAGAAACAAAAGACTTGCGCCAGAGACTCTTGTTGGCGTTTTGGCATCACGCTCTTGTCGGGCAGTTGTTGCCATCCTGGGTATTCTCAAGGCCAACCTGGCTTATATGCCTCTGGATGTCAAGGCGCCAGCGTCTCGCATTAGCGCAATTCTCTCGGCGGCTCCGGGTCATAGACTGATTCTTGTCGGTCCTGATGTGGCATTCCCCGAGTTACCACAAGCAGACGTCACACTTGTCTCGATTCCGGACATCCTCAAAGCCCGACGGTCTGAGACCATCGCGGAAGCGACAAAACCCTCAGCAACAAGTCTGGCATATGTCATGTTTACATCTGGATCAACCGGCCAACCCAAAGGTGTTATGATCGAGCACCGCGGTGTTGTACGTGCTGCTTCTGTTCTTTCGCCAATTTGGGGTACATGTCCCGTGGCACATATAGCAAATATTGCCTTTGACACGTCCACGTCTGAGATATACACCCCTCTATTCAACGGTGGCACAATCATATGCGTTGATGATGTAGTTGCTGTCGACGCACCCCGTCTAGGAGTGCTTTTTCACAAAGAAAAGGTCGAAGTTGCGGTATTAGCCCCAGCGTTATTGAAGCAGTGTCTCTTTGCTTCTCCATCAACCTTGGAGGCGCTGCATATACTATTCACGGCTGGAGATCGACTGGATACCCAAGATGCGAGAAGAGTACTGGATTTAGTTCGTGGAGGTGTCTTTAATTCTTACGGACCTACCGAGAACTCGGTTTTGAGCACCTTGTATCAACTGAGAAAGGAAGACGACTATGCCAACGGTGTTCCTATCGGACGGCCTGTCGCATACTCTGGCGCATACGTCGTGGACCGTGAGTTGCGATTAGTTGCACCAGGAGTGATTGGAGAGCTCCTAGTTACTGGAGATGGCATTGCCCGCGGCTACACAGACCCAGTGCGAGACGAAGGTCGGTTCGTCAGCATTGTCCTCATTGAAGGACACGAACCGGTGAGGGCATACCGGACTGGGGACTGTGTTCGGTGCCGCCCCGTTGATGGGCAGCTGGAATTCTTCGGACGTCTGGACTACCAAGTCAAGATCAGGGGCCACCGTGTCGAGTTACCGGAGGTAGAACAGGCTCTGATGACGGCAGATGAGACTGTCATTGATGCCGTGACAGTCGTTCGTGAAGTTGGAGAAGAGCGTGTTCGAGATGTCGAGCTTGTCAGTTTCGTCACAATCTCCGAAGCGGATGTGACAGAGAGTAGCCACACAAATGGGGAGATCTCAGGCACATTGGCTGCGGAGGACAAAACGGAGCAGGGACAAATCGACGTGTGGAAAGAACATTTTCACAAGTCATCATACGCTGACATCGAAAGCCACATCGATACTGACAAGCTGGGAAGAGACTTTGTCGGGTGGACTTCCATGTATGATGGGAAGCCCATCAAGTTGAACGAGATGAACGAATGGTTGGACGATACCATGACAACACTTCTCGGTGGTGGTGAGCCTAGTAATGTTCTTGAGATCGGGACTGGAAGTGGCATGATCCTGTTCAACCTCTCCCAATCTATACAAAGCTACGTTGGTCTCGAACTGTCAGAGCAGGCGGCTTCTTTCGCGAATAAAGCAGCCAATACGATTCCGGCTCTACGAGGGAAAGTCGATGTGCATGTCGGCACAATTACTGACCTTACCTCGATCGATCGCCCTCGCTTTAACAACCCAGATTTGGTCGTCATCAACTCCACAGTTCAGTACTTTCCCGGACCAGAATATCTTCTGAAGGCGATCAGGAATCTCCTACAGTTGGGTAATGTTGAAAGACTGTTTGTCGGTGACGTGCGCTCGTATGCCATGTATCGAGAGTTCCAAGTCAGCAAAGCACTTCATGGTGGTAAAGCCGGAACCAGTCTCGATTCTCTTCGACAGAGTATGGCGGCTATCGAGCGTGCGTAAGAGGAGTTACTTATCGACCCGGCGTTCTTCACTGCACTCAAAGAGAGACTACCGCATCTGATTGAACACGTTGAGATTTTGCCCAAGCGTATGGTGGCTACCAACGAGCTGAGCTGTTATCGGTATGCCGTTGTGATACATGGCAAACCTGTCTCTTTAACAGCCAACAAACTTCAGGTGCGAGAGCTTGGAGACGGTCAGTGGATTGACTTCCAGAAGAACCAGTTAACTCGCCAGTCGCTCCTCGATATGCTTGACAGTCGTGCTAACACAAACTCTGACCCGGAGCTTGACATTGTTGCCATCAGCAACATTCCATTCAGCAAGGTCATGTTTGAGCGTGGCGTTCTCGAACACCTTGATGATGGCAATGGCCGCAAAAGAACAGACTCAGCAGACTGGGTCGAAGTTTGCCGCGTTTCTGCTACTATTTCGATAGATACCGGCAGCTCCCTCTCAGCTGTAGATCTACATGAAATCGCTGATTCTGCAGGGTACTTCATCCAAATCAGCTGCGCTCGACAGGCGTCTCAAAATGGTGGCATTGATGCTGTTTTCTACCGTGACCCTTCTCCTGAAAGAGCATCCCGAATTCGATTCAACTTCCCGACCGACCACCAAGGACGTGACTGGAAGTCGTTCACGAACAACCCGCTACATCAACGACACTGGAGGCAAGTTGAAGAGAAACTTCGGTCACATCTCAAAGCACGTCTGCCATCATATATGGTACCCTCTGTCGTTCGGGTCCTGGAAGCTATGCCCCTGAATGACAACGGCAAAGTCGACCGTCGAGAGTTGACGAATAAATCACAGACTCTGGTGATTTCGAAGTCATTCTCTGGTAGTTCATCAGCCTCTAAGTCCAGGGATCCTCCACAAACTGAACTTCAACGCGCAGTGTGTGATGAGTTCGCAAGTGTCCTCGGTCTCAGTCATGATGATGTTGGCATTTCTGACGACTTTTATCACTTGGGCGGACACTCACTCCAGGCTGCCAGAATGGTGTCACGTTTGAACCAGAGGCTTGGCTGTCGACTATATGTGTCGGATCTAGTCCGCTCACCGACACCAATGGCACTTGGTTCGCTGATAGCCAACTTGCCGACGAATACCTCCAACGGCAACGGAGTAAAGGGCGACAAGGGTGATGGGACAAAGCTGGATATCAGCGGGGAGATCGATAACAACCTGGAGCCACCAAGAGGGTTCTCGGAACTAAATAGTCGACCCCAGTCCAAGTTCACCATTGTCCTGATCCATGGCCTTTGGGGTCAGGGCAGTGTCTTCACACCCATGATTCCTTTTCTTGATCCTCTGTTTGACGTCTTGGTTCTCAACGACCCCTTTTTTGGTCAAGCTCGAGGACCTGAGTCAATTCAACAATGGGCCGAGATCTATCTGGACCATGTACAGGAGCGACTAGGCAACCGACCTGGAAGCACTCTCATGTTTGGAGGGTACTCCCTTGGTGGACTTATTGCATATGAGATGGCTTCGCTTTGGCATTCGAGACATGATGAGTATCAGGCTTTGCTGCTTCTTCTTGATGCAGCGATGTATGTGTCATATGAAGGCAACGATAATGAGCTCGAGTATGGTCTCGCTCTGTTCGGACAGGAGCAGGAACAGATGGTACACGATCATTACTCCAAAATTTCCCCATTGACCAAGCGAGAGCCGTCTACATTCAAGCCATACCTCGGTTCTTGCTTTTGCTTGTTGACTCCTGAATCTGATGACAAAGGGGCTGCAGCATGGTGGTCAAAACGATGCCCAAACCTCCAAGTAGACTCGATAGACTGTTCGCACCATGACTTGGTTGGTAAACTTTCGATAGGCGAGGTCGGACGGAGAGTGAATCAACGATGTACAGAGGTATTGAAGAGTTAGAGTCGGTAAATTAAGGCGCGGACATCTTTGGACTTTGTAGATATAAAGATTTTATATAAGATGACTCTCCCAGCTACTGAATCAGTGAACGCTCACTTATATACCAAGACAGCCCGGTGAGATCCATGGCAACCATCAATAGACACCATTGGAAAGTAACCAATACTGTGAAGTATAGGGTCAAGTAAGCCTTGCACCGCCCTAACTATAATTTCGACTCTTCAACTCATCCAGGTGACCCCTCAAATCCCTTACCGCATCGCCATCAAGCAACACTCCATTCTCAAGTGACCTGCCCTGATGGATCATATTTCTCTGTGTTGGCCAAAAGTACGATGAGCCCAAATACGCAAGACTCCCGTCTGCAATTATAACGTTGTAATGCGGTCTAGGTTCCCAGCTGCTGACGTCCTCAACGGATATGCGTTTCCCATAGCGTCGCATCGCCTGTGCGAGGATTCTGGATGAGACATGGTCTATCTCGCGCACCTGAATTGTTACTGTGACACCGTTTGCTACACGTCGGACAAGAAGCTTGGCGATCTTTGGGTCAACCAGTTCTGACACACTGACTAACAAGTCGCGACGCGCACCACGGAGCAAGGTATGTTGTGCTCGGCTGATGTAGGTCAAACTGGCGATTGGATCATTTATCACCACGCCTAGACTAGCCAGCCTGGCTGTAAGTCTTGCTCTTCTTTCGTCGCTTGCACCACCAAGAATGGCGTTCTGTACATACGCCTGGAAGGCCTCTGCGGCAGCGGGAGGGAGCTCGATAGAGAAATCCGCCTTATCGATGGGTTTGGTGTCTACAATAGCACCCGTGCTGAAAAGTGTTTTGTCGTCAATCGTGACTGCTTTGGCATGCACTACCTGGCGTGTTGGCCCTTCGGCACCAGTAAACATATCGACGTGGATACGGTTTTCTTCCAGAAGCTTGACGTATCTGCGGTACCCCGGTGTATCCATATAGGCCGTTGGTCCTAGTTTTGATACCACAATTGACATCTTAGCGTCTGGGTTGTGTTTTCGAAAGTCAAATAGAGCATCCACCACGGTCTTGGCGTCGCCCTGGTCGCACATGGATAAGTTCAGAATAGTCAATTGTCGCGGTCTTTGCTTTCCAGAGGCTCGAATTGTGTTGCAGCGAATGAATCTCTCAAACACCTCAAGATGGTGTAATCCGTTAGTGAGAAGAGGCGCTTGGCCTGGACAGAGTATGCCAAACATGATGGTTTGGTCGTTAGTTGGCCGGGGAGCTTTGATGGCCTTCACACTCATTGCCCGACAACGCAATTTGTCTTCCAGGTACAGAAACGAATCAATGTCGAAGCAGCCACCAAAGTCAGGGCAGTTGACTCTCGCATACGATGGCGCGATATCTTCAGGTTCGACCGCCAACATGGCAAGGCAGCCACCACTAGAAACATTGTTGGCTATCAAGCGTCCATCCTTTGTGACCTCAATCTGGAAAGGACCATCGAGCTCACGGCCACGCAATCGTGCTTCGAACTGTTGTCCTGATTCTAAAGGCTTGAGTACCCTTCGGCGAGAGGCTGTTGGGATCATGCGAACAATTCCATGCTTGACGGGACCCAGCGTATGCTCTCCCTTGGAGCTTGGGAATATTGCACGCAAGTTGTCTGGTTCATCAATATCTGCACGAATCTCCCCTAAGCTGGTCCATCGCTTGAGATGAAGCACTCGTCGAGGCGGTTTTGTGAAGTCCAACGGATCTGGAAGAGCCGCAAGATGATCGACTCGCCATGTGATGCCATCAAATACGACGACACGCTCCGCGAAACACTCGATGCGAATATCGAGGTGCAGGGCGCTCTGGTCTCTCAAAACTAGTTGACGGGAAGAGTTGACTCCTACTAAAACATGTGGACTTCCATTGTGCTCAATGGGTTTGGGAGGTCTGGACCGCTCGTAACGAGATCTTGCGTAGAGGGGGGACAGGGGATCCAGAGAATCGAGTTTCAATCTCGAAAATGATTTGGGATTATAGATGCATCCAAAGTTTTGGGGCTTGGCTTGGCTATCATATCTCATGATGTTAGTTGTGGTGATGTTTGGCCGATTACAGGAGTTCTGAGAGCCCTCGGGACTCGTTCGAGGGGCCTACCACCTACCTACATAGTCGGCAAGTGCTCGTGTGAGGAAGAGCAAGAACCAGCTTATTACAATACACGGATAGGGCCGTGCTGAAGCTTCTCAGACAGTTGGCTTAGATCGGCGTTACTCTACCATTCCACTGACCAATGATTGTCTAAGAAATCGTTGTACGAGACAATGATCTATGCAGTGATTGCCGATTGAACAATAGTCACGTCATACGGTCGACGGATCCAGCTTCTTAGCAGCTTCCCGCCATCTATAGCTGAAGTGATAGAGTTCAGTATTGCTGCAGCAAGCCGTCACGACCAGTAGCTGTCAGCAATGTCTAAATATTCTTGATTACGTTGCAAGACAGATCTGCGGTACCCCACAAGAAGGCGTCGATAGCGTCGATTCACCGCCGTCAGCTGAGAACTATCGAGTTTAGCCGTGTAGATCATGCATGGTGATGTTACTCTCTGCGTGAGTCTCGGGCTTTGGCTTCATGAGGATGAGCTAGAAATCCGAATTCGTATTAAACCCTGGCGTCACGTAGCATGTTGTGTCACAATATACATTGTCGATTCCACCCTGCCATGAAGAAGGGTATAGAAAATAATGCCTACCATAGAAACTCATGAAATTGGGTAGTGCATGTGGATGTAGCGCGAGTAAATGCGCTGTGCTGATATTCAATTGTGCACTATTTGGTGTGGTGTCGGGTATTTTTTACTGCCTTTCAGCCAGTCGGGCATTTTAAATGAGCTAGTGCGTATCCATGTTAAGCTGACTGCTGACCGTACATGTTCAGAACAATGGCATGCTAAGCACAGGAGGTCAAGAGCTATACTTCAAATTACCATGATAAAATAGCATTCTTTTTTCTTGGAAAGCTTTTGTGTATTTAGATAATATTGATTAGAAGGTATAATAAGTGAAGAATTGCAAATTGGATGGTGTGGTAATTAATTGACAATTGAGAGAATGCATGATTGCAGAACGCGCAAAGACATGTCTTGTTAGACATTGCATCACGAATTATTAGTAGTTATTTAACTTGTAAGGATCTTATACATATATATATTTATATATATAATTCATTACTAGATCCTTACCAACATGAAAGAAACAATGTTCTAATCATTATGATAAAAAGATTGTTACACCCCAGCCTGACTTTAGGGTAGCCTAGGCGCCACGACCACGTGACGGGTCCGACCCAGCCACAACTCAGCCACGACACCACGATATTTTCTAGATCTTCCTGCTAGAGGAAGGAGACTTTTCCCCTTTAACAACCTTGAAAGCTTTAGTGGAATAGCACTATTGAGCCTACCTGGCCTTCCTTTTTAATCGCAACATATCCTCTGACGAACTCAGTCCACTTTGTTAGCCGATGTTTCTTCCATGTTTCTTCCCGCTGGATCATCTGTTGCAAGATATCCTTGGCATTGATCACTACTGGATGGGAATACGATCAATTGCATCAAGATCAAGATCGAGTTCCAACAGATTTATCATCAAGTGTCAGAACCTACCTACGCTTGACAATCAGTTGACAGCGACAGAAGCTGTGGAGCGATCCACCATCAGCGCTGCGACATTAACGGTGCCCGCTTAGCAACATGATCCATTATAGACCCTCCAGTTCGCATTTGTTGAGTCTAGGTTGCGCCTGCGAGTGATTGCAGAACCCACATACTGTCACCGTTTAGCCGCCTTGGCCGAGTCGAGTGGCATGGCTGACAGCTTCAGTGCAACGGCAACAGACATCGGGCAATTTCCTTTTTGTTCTTTTGCTTTTTTACAGGAGTCATGCAAATCTCAAGGCTTGGCTAGAACCGCGGAATCCTAAATCTGGGGTGATGCAGCCATCGATCGCAGTTGCACGTGGTCTCGCCCTTGTAAACTCTATAAGCGATGTCAGTCGATCATGAATGTGTTTCAGTCCAGACCCTTTTCTGACCTATAGAATTATCTGATCTACTACTGTATTGGAGAAGGGAGGGAAAAAAGAGGCTTCAGCCATTTGCGTGATATTTTGACTTGACGCAAAACTCTGTGTGTAAAAGACTACGAGTGACCAACATGGCAAGCCGCAAGAGAGATTTGAAAGACTGTGAAACACTGGCGGGAATTACGCTGTCGCCGTGCAAGTCGTATTTTCTGTGTCTATGTACAGTACTTACAAGGGCAAGGTTTTGCTCAGGCAATAGCGAAATATTTAAATGTCATTGGAGTCATCTCTTGTATGCGCGTATTTGTATCAATAGCAATGATCGCCGACTATCCACTACCGATACAATGCTGCGAGGCAGAAGGGGGAAAGTGGATGGAAAACTGAGGCTCTAGATCACCAGGGTGATGGATGATCACCACTTTGTTCGGTTGTAGTCAGGAGAAAAAACCTGGCCAAGTCGGAGAATCAGGTCCCCACAGCCACGATTTGTAGAGCGATCAAGAGCTGCGAGGGCAGGGGATGTACAGTGCCGGTAATTGTCTTCAAGGGTTCGCCGGAGAGAATGTCAAGCAGGTCTGACATGGATGTTGGTAGAGTATCAGATAGTTAGCGGAAGTTGTTTGCCACCTATTATGGCGGAATATTCTTTCTCCATCGCTTGCATTGTTCAATCTGGGAATAGATTGAACTTGGCGGGAATACGATGCAAGATTCTTGACACGGACGGTCCCTTGATATTTTTGCATGATTCATGGTTGATGACAGCTCATGCCAAGCTTTTTACTACTGAAAGCTACCGAGAGCTATGGTACTGTACTACTGTACGTTTTATGACAAGACTGCCAGACTTTAAAATTATTCATGCTAACTGCGGGCGGGCGCTTTTTTCAGTGTCAGAAGAGCTTTTAGAACATCACCTACCGGCTTCCCCGCCCGACAATGTACAGTGCTACTGATGTTCTCGTGTTAGCTAGCGTCGGCTTAAACCTTTTTATCCTTATAAACCTTTGATTTGATAAGAAACGGTTCAAGAACTTTTCAATGAGACAAACAGGGTTCTTAGTGGCAACCGGTTTGCTAAAGTTCTTCAATAAAAAGGCTAAAAGTGAATTCTCATCCCTTTTTAGTTATCCTGAAAAGGGAGTTGAAAAGAATGGTGTAGGTAGTGGTAGAGATTATCTCGGCGCTGCTAGCGACTCGCTTTCCCCTTTTGGAAGTCAACATCCGTTGTCCCTCGGCTCAAGATTTTAGTGCTATACACCCATTACTCGCAGAATAGGACCATTGTTCTAATTATCTAGACCAAGGTCAGCCTCGTCAGGTAAATACATGCTCGTTCAATTCTCAATACGGATTAGCAGTGGACTGTGATCAGACTTTATTTGCTTTTCCGCATCGTCTACTTGGAGTCTAATAGAGGCTACACAACACTAACGTCAGTGCTCGGGCTTCCTCATTCTTTTTTATCCTTCTCTCTTCGAGGCGAGGACCCCTTGCATCCCCTTCTTGATGGATGTACAGTACTTTGCTTAGTGCACGTATTATAGCCCCGTCTCCGAGTCCCCGGGCGTGCTAATTGTCTTCCCCGTCCAAGTTGCCCCTCGGGCGAGACTCAAAGCGAGTTATCATTGTGGACCTTGGACGTCAATCCCGCGAATAGCGTTGCTGCCCAAGTCCGTATCGGTACTTACCAAGTCGATCAGAATATGTATTCTCCCCAGGGTTCCCCTACGAAATCAGACCAAGTTCCGGGGCTCAGTAACCTCATCCGGTAAAATCTGTAATGGCGCCGTCTCTTCACAAAGGCCCGCAGTGGGAATCCGGTCCCAGGATATTGGTTTCATGGGAGCAGAACCTGGATCCAATCAGAAACAATCGAAACCTACCGGTCTCTCGGTTCCTGTTCTCATATATGTGCGACAAACTCCAGTTCGTTCCCTGACGGCCCGCTCCTCCCGGTCCTGGTTTCCCCTTCGTCTATCGTCAATCCTTTTGTCTTGCCTTTTCTCTTCCTCCCGCTTACTGCTGCTTGCTTCTTCTTATTCCCATATGGTAGTCCTGCTTCATATCTGAAGCTTGACTTTCCACCGTCAATAATCATGGGTGTTCCCAACAGAGGCCCTGAGCTTCAGGCTGTATGCTACACACTGCTTGTCTCTTCCGTGATAGCATGCGGACTACGAGTATATGTCCGTACACGGATGGTGAAGAACTTTGGTTTCGATGACTGGGCAATGTGTGCAGCTCTCGTAAGCATTTCGTTTATCAATATTCGTTACTGTCTGCTTACTATCACTTCAGGTCACGTTCCTATTGTTCTGCACAAGTGCCCTCAGTGGAGTTACTCACGGAACCGGTCGTCACCGAAGTGACCTCGACCCAGCAGATTATATGAAAGCGAGGAATTGGTGGTGGTGGTGTTATCTATGGTACTGTCTGACTATGATTACATCAAAAATCTCCATCGGCATCACCCTCCTTCGAATCACCAACCGAAAGCTCGACATCTGGATACTTTACGGCACTATGGCCATCACACTCTGCACTGGAGTCGTCTTTTTCTTTGTAACTCTCTTCCAATGCTGGCCCATCTCGTATTTCTGGAACACGAACCAGGACGGAAAATGTGTCAGCCCCGACGTCATCATCGCCCTCACGTATCTATATAGTGTGTTCAGTGTCATCTCCGACTTTACCTGCGCCATCCTGCCCATCTTCTTGGTATCCAAGCTCAACATGGGAAGGAAGACCAAGTTTGCTCTGATTCCTCTTCTGGCCATGGCCTGCGTGTTAGTAACTCCTTGTTATCATCTTTGCATACCCCAGCTCACATCATACAGTGCCAGCTCAGCCGTCGTCGTTCGCTTCGCCTTTGTCAAGGACTTCAAGAACCCAGACTTCTTGTGTACGTCTCAAGCCGTCAATCATAAATCATTCATCATAAGCTAACAAATCAAAAACAGGGGCAACAGTCGACATCGCCATCTGGTCGGCCACTGAACAAGGCCTCGCCATCACCGCCGGCTCTTTGGCGACTTTGCGACCCTTGCTTCGATTACTCGGCCGCAAGCTTGGCATAACGACATCGGGACGGTCTGAATTACGAGACACGAGTCAGCAAATGGCATCAGGATTAGGAAAGTTCGGTCCTTCGAGGGCCACCAACACCAGCAATAAGCAGGGCGACCTTTTTGGGCTCACCACATTCACACGGGAGGACGACCTGAACAGCCACGGGCGAGACTGCGAGGCAGCTTACGCTGGGAAGGACCATTTCGGCAGACCGTCAGCCGAGAGGACAGTGGTATCGACGTGGGACTCTCGAAGGGGTACTGGCAACTCGAGCGAGGAGGAGTTGACACCAGGTCTGGGGCCAAAGAGCAGCGGTGGTGCTGTCAAGGTAACTACCACTTTCAGGGTAGAGGAGGATAGGATTTGAAAACAGCGGCGGCAACACTATTAATAATGATAGCCTTGATATTTACAGCGTACAATTTGGAGTGTTTCTGGCGTCCGGGAACGATAATAATATTGGAAAGAAAGGATGGAACAAGTTATTTAAGTATTTGACTACTTCAAACTCAACCGACAATAGTGCCAATGACGTCAATCGGCGATATGATATATCTGTGCAGCTACAGATGCATATAGCTCCTTCGGAGGAGAAGCTCTAGCTTAGCTTAGCTATGCCAGGATTATAAGCTGCTATCCGCCATCCGAGGCTTCGACATGGGGTTCAACTTCATCGCTAATAGGTAGACTGTCGCAAAGATACGTATAAATGGCCTTATCTAGACCAAGCCGAAAGGCAACGTTCCACCAAAGCGGCTTTCCTTGGGGAGCTAGGGAAACCTAACCATGTTTGAATCTTGTTTTCCGTGCAGCAAACAACAAATGACTTTTCGCGGCCCCCAACAACAAAGCAAAAGGACAGTAGGAAAAAGGAAACAACAGACCCCAACATTTGCTCAGCTATTCAGGGTTTGGCGCGACATGCGGGCGCTTGTCAAATGCATGGTAGCGGCTCAAAACACCTGATCGAGTTAGATACCGTCTTGGCTCTACACGCGCTTACGCTTCATCCATGTTCAAGATCTGCAGTCCAAGACAATCTCTTGAGGTTTCGGCAACCTCCATCTATGGATTGATCTCCGAATAAGGACAAGAGTGCGAGAGATTATCTAAAAATGTAATCATGGGCGAATTGTTTGACGAACCTTATTATGTTTTTGTCTCGGCTGTACACGAGGTCTTGGGAGTTGATGAATCGTTATTTGGGGTCCAAAACCACTGTCCTTTCACGACATGGCATGTGCCACTTGGTAACATGACTTTGGAATTGTTGATTCGGCTAATAAGCTGTTTACCTATCGATTCTCGTGTTGTTCGTATTTCATGTGGACAGACAACTGGAAGGAATGTTATCCTAGTAATGTGGCCTTTTGAGAGACCCATTATGATCTATGCTGGATAAAGCAGCCTTCCTATGCGACCAGTTAGATATCAGACTACCATACTTTTTTTTTTATGGCAACGATATGAAAACGTAGACCTGAAGACTCAGAGTCATGTGATGCCATAGTAGCTTGTCTCAGATATACTCTCTTGATCCAAGAATAAAGATCCATTTAGAACCGACAAGGAACTACTTCCGGGTTCTTATAGGTGATCTAGATATAGTTGTTCCCTGAGAGTGACTTGATCTGCGCGTGAGATTCATGTAATCAGTAAAGGCTTAAGCATCTTGTAAATTTACCTCTTTCATATCACACAAGGAGATGATATGTCGAAGGACAACATATCGAAGTGGCGTGAATAAGATCATGACTCTATATTGGTCATACAACAGGTCTGGAACCCAACGAGTGCTGCTTAGTCCATTGATTTTAGCACTGGTCAGGATGATAATGTTCGTTGGCAGACAGTGTTTAGTAGTTTGATTTTAGAGCCACACTTACTCTCTATATATGAAAACTCTGTATATGCCCTCTATATACGTACTAAGTGTCATCCGTTCCTTATATGCATGCTAAGAATGGTTTATGGATGTCTCGTGAGATCGGACGGATCTCCGATGCCTCGGTCATGGTGTCCGATGTCGGGGCCAGGTATCAGTCATCAAGCTACAAGTACAAGTCATCGTCAACCTGTTCTTTCAACGACAGATTGAGAATAGAAAAGTTAAAAAGAACATGTAGATCTCGACTCTATATGGAATTAACACGATTGGACATTTTCTTATGCATAGGTACTTACAGTTAGTTACCCATATTAGCCTCATTCTCGAAAAGGCAGCAAATTCGTTCTCCAACTGCTGAACCGTGCTGCTACTCTAAACCGTCAACGGTGAAGATAAACTACATTACAAACCCTGCAAGTCTAATGACTTTGTGGATATCAATCACTTCACAGGGCAGTAGCTGGTCCGACTCCCGTGGGGAAGATGTACTAGATCGTCACGTGATCGGACAAGCGCGCGGAGAAGTTCACCCTCGATAGTGGATGTCAAAGTCCGGAACTTGTCCCGAGAGAATAACAACGCTCCAGTCCCCTCGCGTGCCTTTCGGAGCTCTTACCCCCCCATCAGCTCTCGGTTCAATCCCCAAGTCTTCGGCCAAGTCTTCCAGAGCCTGTCTTTTCTCTTTGTGAGGAATTGTTCGTCTTATCAATGAGCGTCGTCACTCAAGACACAACTCCCTCAATGGCTCGGAAGCGCTCGGAGCCCACCGATGGCAAAGATGCGCGCAAAGCATCATTGGCGTAAGTAGATTGCATATCATCTTTGCTTTGTTTCCCCACTATTATAAACTGCCCAAGTAAAACGATTCAATATCTGACATGAAATAGCTGCCTTACTTGTCGAAAGAAAAAAGTTAGGTGCTCGGGGACTACTCCGTGTCAGTACTGCACCAAGCGTGGCCTAGACTGCAGGGTTCCTGAGCATGGACACAAACGCATGTACATGGCGAAGTGAGTTCCTATCGTAATTTTTGTCATCTATGTCTAATCTAACGACTTGTTAGTCGGATAGAAGAACTTGAGAGCAAATTAGCCAGATATGAAAGGGATGGATATGATGGACTGCCTTCCACTCTACCTCCTAGGGCATCTGGTAGGAGAAAACACCTTGTCAACGTTGGCTTACACTGACATATCACAGAACCCCCAGTATCAGGTACAGCTAACATTGGTCAAAGAAGAGAGTCTATCCTCCACCCTCAATCTTCTCACTCTTCCCCGCAAGACCCCCAACACAGCCGATCAAGATCTTCAAGTTTCATCCGTCCTTCTACTGGCTTCTCAGCACCCCTACCACAGCCCAAATATCCACCTTATGATGCCACTCATGCATCACCAGCTGCTAGTAAGTCAAATCTGCTCCACGTTACGAATTCAGTCTCAGACTTACATCTTTATAGCTATACTTGCTGGTTCTTCGCTCAGCTCCAGTCACACGTTTGGTTCCCGTGTCCAAGATTTACTTGGTTCATCTCGCCCCGAACTAGAACAGAACAGTAAACCATGGATCAGCCCCGAGGCAAATCAGGTTCATGAAGCCATCAGCCACCCATGGCGCCTTTCCAGCAGTGACTTCCCCAAACTGCCACCGAGGGACGAGGCGCAGCGGTTACTGGATACTGCCCTATTCTATATCGGACAGTCACAGCATCATATCGATGCTCGTGAGTTTTCGGATAAGATGTGGGCTTTCTATCAGAAGCGTGATGATCCTGCTCAGCTGGAGTCGCTATGGGTTCTCGAGATGATTCTCATGATTGCGATTGGAACTCTGTTCGATGCTAATCCCGAGGGCAACGAAGAGTTCTCAGGTGTTGTGCTCTTTGAGTATGCTCACAGAAATGTGCCGACATTGTCTGATCTGCGATTCAAGGGCAAGATTGGAATCGAGATCTTTGCTCTTTTTGCTATCTACCTTGGCAACATGAATCGCAAAGAAGAAGCCTATCTTTACGTAAGTTTTCATTTTCAAAATTCAAAGTGCCACATGTTGACTGAGACCTTGTAGATTAGCACTGCTATGCGGCTCGCGATTTCGCAAAAGTATCACAGAGTCTGTGGAACAAGACATCTGATGCAGTCGGAGAGAGTTCACATGAATCGCCTGTGGTGGACAATCTACATGCAAGAACGGTAAATCATGTCAACGGGAACTTGAAGTATCAGTGCTGATCACTAGTCGTTTTAGACGCCTAGCTGCAGCAACAGGAAACCCACCAAGCATAGGAGACGAGGCGATCAATATTCCTCTTCCTACTGACTCTCCTGGATTCCCACCTGTCGGACCCATGTGTACAAATATCAAGATCGCCAAAGCAACAGGACGTATCTTGGCTGGCAAGTCTCCTTGCAGCTCAAGAGGCGACAAACAGCTAACCTTTGCTGAACAGTGCTTTACAATCCGGAGGATGAGTCAGAGCACACCTTTATTCCTCATGTTCAGGACATTGTCAAGTCTCTTTACGAGATTTCTCAAGAAATCCCCTCGGACTCGGTTACGGATGTGTATAACTTGGGCCGAGACCAATCCTTGAGGACAACTGCTTCGTTACATCTGATGCTGTTTCAGGTACGGCAAAGTTCCAACGTTGCCAATGGTGGTAATGCTCACATTCTTATAGGCAACTATCCTCACGATTAGACCGATCATGTTGCATGCTGCGAAACTCATTCTCAGTGGCCATGGTCCAACGGGAGAACAACTGCACGCTTCACCGCTTGGAAGACTGTCTAGAACTTGTGCCGAAGCCGCAAGACGGCAGCTAAAGGTAGTTGCCACGCTCAGAAAGCGAAACATGATTGGTAAGTTGATCCCTCCTCGTTCACTATCCTCGATTAACGAGATGTTCAGCAATTTTTGGCTTCTATGATTTTGAGGCCTCCTTCTCAGCTGCGTTCATCATGATCCTCGCTGCCATTCTGGACTCAGTTTGCGAGGAGAACTTGAAGATCAACCCCAAACCTGGATTGACGCAGGCATTGGAGGAACTGCAGCATCTTGCTGATCACGGCAACACATATGCTCGCGAAAGATTACACGAGGTCAAGAGATTATGGAAGGTAATGGCACAAAAGATCGAGTCTCTTCAAGTGGTCAATGTGTCCCCCCAGGGCACAGTCGGCGACACCCAGGCGAACAACAGAGTGGCGCCCACCAACGGCGCAACACCAACCGGGTTCAGCGACTCGGGTGTTCATCAAAGCGACATTGTCCCAGGCGCCCAAAGTCAAACATCACCAGACGACTTCATGCTCCTCGACACAAACCTGTGGGACAATTTCTCGAATCTTTGGGTTCCCATGACTGAAGGCGCAGATGGGAACTCACAGCAGGAGATGATGATGGCGGAGATACCGCCTGACGACTTTTACAAGCACTGCTACTCTATGTACAACAATCCGGACTGGGATCTTACGGGAGAAGATGTTGGGGACTTTGCGGAGCTTGGAAGACATATTCAGGATTCATGACGGGGTTTGGGAGGAAACGATAAAAGTTTTGTTTGGGCATTCAACTTGCCAAGCTTTGTTTTAATTACTTCTTAATGAAGCTGGCATAGAGATCGATCTCAACTAATTAGTCTATGCCTGCATGCAATTCTGCCAATTAATACTGTTCAACCAAATATCCATTGTCACCGCATTTTATTGTCAAGTATATAAATGCTCTTGATGGAAAAGAGGTTGAGGAAACGAGTCAATGTATTTGTTGTTCGTAATACATCCTCCGGCTGACCAATCCTTTCGGCGCAACTTTGCAGCGTAGTCCGCTGACGCAGGGTTCAGTCGGACCATCTATTTCAGCGAAAGGTGATATCAATCAACGTTGGATAACGCTCTTGCGAGTTTAAACTATGGGGGGATCAACGCATGTGTAAGCGCTGGGGGTTGATGCATTAGTAACTGTCAACGGCGCTAAGCCTTGCAATCCTTGGTTGTCTTGGGAATGGAGGCAGGCCATTCGTTGTTTTACAACGTTCGGAGGTTTGGAGAAAGACCGGAGGATTGCCATTGCAGTTCGGTGGCTTATCACTGTTCATCACTAGACCGACGGACTAAACTTGTGGAGTTTAGGTTGTCTTGCAATGTATTATTTTAATTACATTGTCGTATCTGGTGAAGGAAGATATAAGACGAATGGACTGTCTGTTTCCATGACTCGAATAACTCTTTGCAACATCGACTTACTACCTGATCCATCAATCTATCACTATCAACTTTCTCAAAATGTCAAAGACTCTAGCTGTCGTCGGCGCCACTGGCAAACAGGGCGGCGCACTCATAAACTTCATCCTCAATGACTCGGAACTCGCAAAGCAATACAACATCCGCGCCATCGTCCGCGACGTCAGCTCCGAAAAGTCCAAAGACCTCAAAGCACGAGGTATTCAAGTTGTCCAAGGAGATTTGGACGACCAAACTTCCATCAAGAAAGCTTTGGAGGGCGCCCAATACCTCTTCCTCGTGACCACACCTTCTTGGACGGCTACTGACTTGAAACCTGAGTTTGAGGTCATCAAGAAAACTGCCGATACCGCTGTTGAAGCAGGCATCGAGTACATCATCTTTAGCAGTCTTCCAAGTTGTTCCGACATCTCTGGTGGAAAATACACCTCCAATCACCCGTTCGATGCAAAGGCTGAGGGCGAGAAGTATATCCGTACACTCCCTGTGAAGAAAGCATTTGTTCGTCTTGCCTTCTTCCTCGAGAACCTTGTCCAGATTCCACTCTGGCAACCTCAGAAGGACGCCGACGGGAACTGGGTCACCTCTCTCCAGCTCTCGCCCAAGACGCGCCTCCCATGGATCGACAACGAGAGCAATGTTGGAAGTTTCGTCGGCGCCATTCTTGCTGAGCCTGACAAGTACGACGGCGTTGGCTTTGACGCGGCGGTCGGGTACTACAGCATGGAAGAGATTGTGGCTATTGAGAGCAAAGCCACTGGCAAGGAGATTGCGTACAAGCAGATCTCTCCTGAGGAGTTTGCGGAGAAGTTGCCCATCATGAAGGAAGTCTATGTTGATGCATTCAAAGCTGGTGAGGAGTTTGGGTATTTTGGTCCGGAAGGGGAGAAGTCTGTTGCTTGGGCAGCTGAGCGGGCTAGGGGTAAGCTTGTGACCCCAGAAGAGTTCTTTAAAGCAAACCCTCTCAAGCTGGAGTAGGCGACTTGAGGTTGTAGTGGCAATGGAGTGATAGATGGTGTGTCAATTGGTATTGTGAGGTTGGTAGCCTTGGTTTGGTGTAAGTCCGAGACTTTAGGATATGAGTGTGGATAGCAATATGGGCTATATATCATTCTATTCCGAAAATAAAATTTGTCTCTTAGTGTTATCATTGACCAGGGAGATAATAATTCAGTCGAACAAAAGTTCGGATAATCTCTTCTTTGCTTCTGTCGTATCCCACTCCACAATCTTTCTTTACTTACACTCGTCCATCTTTCTGTTGATCAACGGCTCCACTGCCACTCTGTCTTATTCAGACAATAAATCCAGTCGCTTTGTCCAAAGATTGTCTTTCACAACCGCAGCATCTCGATCACCAACAAATTTTCGTCTCGGAAGTTTTAGTGCATGACGTCAAACGTCGAGTTCTTTCAAAGAGTTACAAGAGACATAATGGAGAAAAATGTATCATTATTCTGTATAAATAGACGCACCTCTTCTTGAGTTGAATATGCAACTGATGAGCACCACCCCGTTATGTCGAGCCAACAATCTCAGCTCCAGCAGTTCGTCCATAAACAACACACTCCAACAGCGAAGAACCTCCTAGGCGATTATCGCCATGGATACCTCCAGTGATCTCTCCAGCAGCAAATAGCCCAGGGATAGGCACAAGCTTATTGCCGCTCCTCCTCAGTACACGCGCTTTTTCATCAATGGCCACTCCTCCCATGGTAAAATGCGTGATAGGTGTTACTCTGCCAATATAGATATCCTCATCCCTGTTTCCCTCTCCAGGTTGAAGCGTCCATCTTCCCCGCTGAGCACGACCAAATTCATCAGCTGACCCATCAGCTACGGCTTGAGAATACTTGTCCACAGCAGTGATTTGAGCACTAGAGAGATCCCGCACTTTGACTTTCTTGAGGAGACCTTTCCATTCATAGAAACTGATGTGGTTAGCCGAGGCTGCAGAAGCCCCGGGATCGAGAAGAATGGTTATGTCCCATTGTTTAATCACACCATCGCCGTCGGTGGCAGTCGGAAGTTTCATTATGGCGTTACTAACGTGCTCGCGGGTGTCCATCTCATTAACGAAACGAGACCCTTCGGGTGAAAGGAGAATGCCACCCTCGCCTCGAAGCATCTCTGCTGCGAGAAATTTGAGCATCGTGTTGGGACTCGTGGGGTCGACAAAGCCTGTTGGGTGGATCTGAACGCTATCCATATCTAGTAGCTCGGCTCCAACAGAGGTGAGGATATCGTGAGATCCAGGTCTCTCGTCGTTGGTCGAAGGAATGCCTTTTAAATCAGGGCGATAACGTGCCAATAGCCCTGTGGCATCACCAGCAAAACCACCACTAGCAAATAAGACTGAGCCCTCCAGGCTGTGCTTCTGGCCCTCAAATTCATACTCGACGCCCTTCACGGCATCGTTTTCTTTTAGCAGTGCCTTGACTTCGGCGAGGTTGGTTATTGAGAACTTTTTGTTCTCTTTCAGTTTGTTCAGTAAAGCGATGATGATGGCGGCTCCTGGAGGTGTCTTTCCAGCACCTCGATGTGTGCGAGCAACGCTGTGTCCACCAAGAGGTGCAACGACACTGAGGTCGACGCCAATCTCATCAACAAGCCACTCAACAGCAGCTGCTGATTCAGTTGTGAGTTTCTTCACAAGCGTCTCTCGGTCCACGGGGGGTTGACTGAGATGGAACCGCGTCCCAGCCGATCGAACGGAGTCGCTATAAAAAAAAGTATCGCTCTCCACTCCAGCAGCGCGCTGGTACCTTGTGCCCGCGCCATTGATACCGGATGAAGCCTTGATGCTATTTCCACCCGGCTTGGGAGCGCGATCAAGAAGATGAACTGACGGTGCACCGCGCTGCAAAGCCTCATACGATGCTGACAAACCAGCTAGACCCGAGCCCACGACGATGACAGGGCGAACGGAAGAGGAGGTAGACATGGTCTTTGATAGGATAGAAGTAAAAGTGGAAGAATTGATTATGTTTCCGTAGAGCATAGCAGTGAGTGCGACTGCGAAGCCAATGCAAGAGAGGAACAGGATTTGCGGCCTGCTCATTGTCCAGCGAAGGATGCGAGGCATTGAAGGGTTTATTAATTGCGGGGGATTGCAACCATGGGCGGTATCGGCGGTACTGATACTTTATAGGATTGTTGGTCTCCTATGCTGGTGTTGCATGAGGTGTTGTTACCAGTTGGATCATGGTGGACTGTTCTATTGTCAGGTGATTTTGATGCATCGTACGATGGATGAGACATAGTGTTTGTGGACTAAAAGTTCAGGGGATTGCCGATTCCGCGGGTCGGCATTGGTCCTGTCATTAAAGCACAGGAGAAACTATATGTAGTCATCTGCCGAAATCAGCCATGTAAACTTCACGATTCCTCTATTGAAAGCCGCATGTCGGCGGTGTCACCGGCCGGTCGGTCCCGCGTTTCGGGGTCTCACACGGCCCCACCTACGGGATTGACGGGGCCGCAAAGGATCACGGCCCATGGAGAAGGGAGAGACGCATACAAGATTCTCACGCCCGAGTCACAACTGTGGGGGCTCTGCACGACATAAATAGCGGCAGATCTAATGAACTCGTGGGGACCACAGCCTTAAAGGGACGCATCCCAGCGTCGATGAGACAGTCGTGAATTTCGAGGGCTTTACGTTGAAAACTTGAAGTAAGACTTCTAGAACAGTATTCATCATTTTCAAAAATATGTACGTCCTCCAGCTTATTATATGCACATAACTGCCATCCTCTATACATGCCTCAATCCAATCGGCAGGCTAGCGGTTGTAAACAGAAAAAGTCGACCATCGCCAGCTGGAACAGCGAAAATGACCTTCTAAAACTCCTTGAATGCAATGAGACTCAAAACCAAGTGTGGTCTCAGTCGAGATCATGTACCACCCATTTTTACAAGAAATCATGTCGTAACGCGTGAAATGCAAGTAAACACATCTTTAAATCTAAGCCAGGTTCTGCTCAGTCTTGTGGTGGCGGTGGGCTCGGCCCTCGTCAGACCAGGGGAAGTGAATGACGGGAACTTGGAAGAATGAGTTGCTAGAGACATGTTAGCATCTTTTGTGACTACCGCTTATGGGTGATGAGCTACGTACCTGCTGTCTTGCAGACCGGCAAGGGCGTTGTACCAAGCCATAAACGCAGCCAGGAACCCAAAGAAACCTGCAGCCTTCTGAAGAGCGATCTGAGCGGCGTGGTTGCCCAGATCGTGAGCGTAGTTCTCGCAAGCAAGCAGGAGGAAGCAGATGTCGAGGAAGAAGAAGAGCGAGAAGAAGGCCACGGTGGAACGGAGAGTGCAGATGAGGAGCAGAGTGGTGAAAATCCACCAGCCAGTCAGGAAGAATCCCATGACTGAGCCAGTATCGCCCTCGTAGGGTCCATCAGCACCGAGAACGTTCCAGGTGGGAGTCTGCAGAAGACCGTAGGCAATCCAGAAGCCTCCGTAGGATGAGAGGGCAGTAGCACCAAAGGTGTTTCCAACAGCCATTTCCCTGTTTGAGCAGTTAGTATATAGCAAGAGATTGGGCACAAGACGAGGAGACATACCACATGCCAGCCAAAAGCTGAACAAGACCTCCATAACCGAAAGCCACGGGAATAGCAATAGCAGGAGACGTTTCACCCCGGGCATGCATGTTAATGCACGACAGGACGAAAGTAGTGAGGGCGAAAGCGCATAGTCCAAGAGGAGCTGGGTTGGCGAACTTGCGGTGCTCTACAGGCTTCCAAAGACCTGGCTGCAGGGCACCACCAAAAGCGGGATGAATTTGGTTAGGGTTGGCATAGAGATGAGGGTGAGCTGCTTGATACGCAGCGGTTGTCTGGCGCTCAAGAGTCTTGTCCGAGTCGTGAGGGTGCTCGTTTGTGTACGATCGTTGGACCTCTGGCATTTGGTCGTTCTGAGCCATTGTGAAGAGAGAGATAGAAAGTCCAGGTGAATCTATATGGTTTGATGGTGTGATGTATAAGAGCAAAGAGTCTATGAGTCTATAAGCGACAATGACCACAACAAGTTGGAAAGTGTATGAATGAAGGAGATCAAATGTACAAGCGACAATGGGAAAGGAAGAGATTTATAAAGTGAGCAAGAGACCAGACCAGACCAGGGCGAAAAAAATGATGAGAATATCTAATTCGGTACAACAGGGCCAAAAGAGAAAAAGAGTTGGGACGGGACCTCGATAGATTCCATGTCATGTCCCGTGGAGTGATATGGAGACTTGGGTGGGGTGACAGTGGAGTGCCCCCCGAAGAGAGGGCGTGGGGAGAGAAAGGACCCCTGTAAGCAACATATTTGGGGTCTAGACTAGCCTGTGTAGGGAAGAGGAGGTGTCGGTCCAGTTGAATGGACGCACTCATACAATACCATACGCTATACAGATGAATTGGGGGAGAAATATGAGGAATGATACAATAAAACACTCGCTTGAGGGCTTGCTAACAATAAAAAAGGAACAAAGCTTGTTTGATAGAAACAATCCCTTTGATTGTGGTTACTCACTCTAGATGACTCAAAGGCACACCAGCCCGGATTGTCGTCTATTCTCTCCTGACAACAAAAGGTACAACTCTGGTAAAACAAGTACTACTATGCTGAATTTGAAGCTGATGCTTCCATTTGTAAAACAAGTACATGACTAAATAACAGAAACCAGCGGGTATACATGCTTGGATCATTCTAATTGGTCATTGGCAAGAACAAAAGACCCTCCCTCAAACTCGCAAGCAGCATCGCGAAGCAGTTCTAGTATAACAAACCCCAACAATCCGGAGAACAAGGCAAAAGACCCGCGGGGAAATAACTCAGTACATGTGGGGGATGCTCCATGGGGAAAGGACGGTGATCTGGTGATCTACTGTCGGTATGTATGTGCATCTTCAACCTTGTCTAGCTGCTTCACGCTCGGCCATTGACTTCCAGACGTTTCAGGGAGTTAACGTTAGGGCATTACATATCAAATCAAGTCAGCTCGATGCAGGTTGGTTACTAGCACGGCAGCTCAGATGCGCTTCCTCTGGGGTGATCCCTTTGTTTTGCGGAGAAAAGGACGGGGTTTGAGTAAAGATAGAGGCCGTTCGAATCAAAGAAGATATAGTAAGATAACTCGGGAGTTATTATCGGCAGAGAACCAGAGTACACAGAAGATCAAGATTGATAGATGTCAGTAGTTGATAATCAGTTGTTGAAGATCGTGGATACTCATGCGAGGCAAACAAAATGGCACTCCAAATTCGACCTCTGTAATACAGCTTACGGCTTTTACAATGATATGCCTATAGATCGTTCATCTTCCATCGTACAAGATATTCAGTATTACGCCTTAAAGGCTGGCTATTGTTGCTGTACAACTATAGCACTGTCCATCAAAGACGGACAAATCTCTCCGCAAATCAGTAGCCCATCTCCGAATCTCACAACTCCAATCTCAATCTCAATCTCGTTGAAACAAAGTCCCCCCACGATATTTTAGGGCAGAACTAGCAGAGCAAGTACTTACTCTAAAAGGCCATTTTAACGCTCAAAATTCAGGGCGATCAACCATGGAGGAGACAGAGAGTCAAGGCGGAATTACAACAACTAGCGTGCTGTATCGCTGATCGCCCTGAACGGTTCCATATTTTAGAACAAGAAAAGTTGGTAAAGAACTTGAAGAGCGCACGTGGTTTGCTCCAACTAGAGAAATTAGTTGTAAGCCATGATGTAAAGCGTCTGTCAATCCAGAAGGGGGGTGTTGGCGGCAAGGGAGAGAGAGGGTGCTTGGTAATGTTCCGACGGCTACGGCCGAAATGTTGGCAAAAAGAGTGAGGAAGAGGAAGAGAAAAAAGAAGAGGCTGTGTTGTGTGAGGGACAGAAGAGAGATTTGGAGAAATTCCAAGCATGGAGGGTGTAGAATTATCAAGACTGAGCTGACTAAACACGCCCCCCCAATGACAGCATCATCACCCATCACCACTTTTTTTTTTTTGTTCTTGAATCTCGCATCTCGCAAAGACTCAGATAAGAAAGAGAATAAGAAACCTGGAGAAATTTAAACTTGAATTAAAGATTCTGGGGATGAGATGAGATTCTGGGGTCTGGAGAATTCAATCCGATTCTATCCGACTTGTTTTGTCTCTCAGTCTTTTCGTGCATTTCATGGACGATGGCCGAAAGGTGGGACCTGAAGCATCATGGTCACAGTGTTGGAGGCGATAAGACCCAGTTTATATCATATTACGCCGACGTGTCCGAACTCGCTGAGAGAAAAAAAAGAGATTCACAGTTGATCTATATGCATCTCGTTGAGAGACATTGACAGCCAAGAGTATCATGAAATCACTGTGACGAGGGCTCATGGACCCTCGTTACTGTATGACACCAGCCAAGACTTGTTTCTCCAAAAGAGACCTACGTAGCCTAGGTTCTCCTCACACAACTTGGAGAAGTCTTTGTGGTCTGGGTAGAGAACGGAAATAATTACAGGGAAAGGAGCCCTAGAAGCCAAGCAAGATTCCCTCCCTAGTTACTCCAACTTTGAACCCCAACAACAAACAAAAATGCAGTAAAAATGAGAAAGAACAGTAGACGAGGCCCGCTTACCTTGAGGGATATGCCTGGTCAATGAGAGAGCCCGCTTGATCTTGAATGGACTTTGTTTATCCTCGGTTGTCAATCGGCTACAAGACGGATACTGTAGTGTAGGTACTGTCCAGTGTTCCTCTGAATTGAGCCTCCTGGCCGCTAAGCAGGGGTGCTGATAGCGTTCGGCATTCGTTGCTTGGCAGTAAAGCGGCTCTTTTGGAACCGTAGTAGCGAAGAACCGAAGTGAGAGTTGAGAGATTTTCACTTGTGGATTTTTTGAATTTTATCAATTTGAGTAACAACCATGTTAATGACTTTGTAAGAACAGGTCTGACTCAGGTTTTGCCTCGATTTGCAATTGCAGGCACTGTCTAGTTTGTCAATTGATATGGAGACAGACATTCAGGCTCTTTTCCAGAAACAATGGGCTTTATCCAGTTACGCGCAGGGATCTACCGCTCATGATTTTTAGTGGCTCCGTCCAAGGGGCTCAGTGGGTATAGCAGCTGAAGTTACTGTCCAACTCTGAGGACTGTTCGCCACCTCGTCCTCACTCAAACAAACTGGAATCAACTGTTAGATTCTCTTATTATCTGCAATATTCATTATTTACAACACTCGGCCACGTTGGATGAGCATAAACTGCATACAACTCACCAACAATACAATGTAGAGAGTGAAATTTGCCCCCCCCCTCCCCC